>ML783974.1:6122-28619 GCA_009831015.1 Picea engelmannii
ATAACACTTCCTTTCATACTGCAACAAAAGTGACACCATTTATGGCACTTTATGGATACCACCCTCCTTCCATCACTTCTTCTCTAAAAGAAAAATCTAAGGTTCAAGCAGTGGAATATCACATCGAGAATCAACAACAAGTTATCCAAATCTTAAAGGACAACATGACCATGCCACAGAATCACATGAAACAACAAGCAGATCAACATCGTAGTGAAAGAAGTTTTGAAGTAGGTGATTGGGTATTTTTAAGACTACAACCATACAAACATATGTCCCTCAAGCAAGCCAAGAAGGATAATAAATTATCACCAAAGTACTATGTCCCTTATAAGGTGTTGCAAAAGATTGGTACTATGGCATACAAACTGGAGCTGCCTGCATCTTCACGAGTACACCCAGTTTTCCATGTTTCATGCTTAAAGAAGGTTATAGGTGACAAGATCCTAGTTCAAACTATATTGCCAGAACTTGACGAGGAAGGAAAAATCATATTGGAGCCTGAAGCCATCACTGACACAAGAATTCGCCAGTTGAGGAATAGATCCATTTCAGAGTATCTCATTAAATGGAGGAAACTACCGGCTGAAGATTCCACTTGGGAATATGAGTCTTTTATACAGAAGCTTCCAGAGTTACTCAAGTGTTGCGGACAACACTTGTCGCAAGGGGAGGGGCATGTTTAGCCCTAATATTGGCTCATTACCCCTTAATTGGGGCATATTATATTAGTAATGTTATTTTATTTATGTCGACTTTAGGCTGTTAGTTGTAATTATATCTCCTAGTCTCCTATATATACAAAGGAGACATTTTCATTTTGAATCATCTTGTATTTGAACATTTAAGTGGGGTAAAAGGAGGTTGCCCCCTCGAAGAGGCTTATTATCTAAAATTATCTCTTTTTCAAGGCATTGAGTACTTTTTCTGAGGTTTTTCTGAGAGAGAGAGAGAGAGAGAGAGAGAGAGAGAGAGAGAGATGAAATGAGTTAAATCTTAAGAGATTTTGACACAATATTGAACACATGTATTAGATCCAATAAATATGCCACTTTAAGTTATTTCCAACATGTGGGATTGTAGAAGTTTGAAGACACACTGTCCATTTAAAAGACAAAGAAATATCTATGAGAGAAAGAAACAACTAATGTGGATGGCCAAAAAAAATATTTTCTACACCATGGATATGATCCAAGATTGGCTTAGAGCTTGAAAGACCAAGAAAAAATT
This sequence comes from Picea engelmannii, assembly GCA_009831015.1. NCBI lineage: Eukaryota > Viridiplantae > Streptophyta > Pinopsida > Pinales > Pinaceae > Picea > Picea engelmannii. The sequence goes on from ML783974.1 coordinate 7,353, forward strand.
ATAGAAACATATAAACATGATCTACCCTATATTTTTTTTTGTAAGTTAGGGTTTGTATTAGAACCTGCTAAGAAAAAAATTACAGTTGTCATGCTATCATAGGAAGTTGTGACAGCATTGCCCTGGTGGGAAACCAATGTTGCCACATGGCCATAAAATTCATAATGTCCATGAAAAAATTGCAAAGCTGTAAGAAACATAGAACGAAAGGAGCTAGATCTAATGTGCCACGCAAGGAGAAAGTTATGTTGTCTATACTATACAAACCAAAACCAAAATGTTGGATTATGCTAAGACTGAAAATTCCTAGATCTGAGAAGCCGCGTAGGGCAAAGAACTTGAGAATTATACTAGCTGCAAACATAAAAAACATAGGAAACTTGAGCCAGAAGGAGATAGCCAACACTGGGGTCGGGCCTCTGCTCATTCTGTTGATCTTGCACGATATCTCTTCCTATCTTGCCTCTGTCCAAGATAACTTGCCTGAGATCTTGAAGAAGAGTCATCATAAGCTCCTCTCGACAAAACTTCTCTTCTTCCTTGCGCTGCATCTCTTTGATTACTCCCTTGATTTCCTCGATTCCTCACTTGATTTCAGCCAAAGACTCCTTGAGAACATTCCTTCCAGTGCAACGAGAGCAAGCAGAAGAAGGCATATGAGGTGGAGGTGAGTCAGAGGATGAGGTGGGGGAGTCAGAAAAATGAATAGAGGAGGATGAAGAAGAGAGAGGAGTTGAGGGAACAAGGGAGGTGGAGGTGATGGGAGGTGGAGGTGGAGGCTTGTAGGGGGGTTATGGGCTGAGCCTTGGCGCAAAGCCAAGGGATTTACCATAATTGTCAAACCATTTGACTTGGAAAGCATAAGGAGATGACAACAAAGGAAAATTAGGAGTGGTGGCCCAAGGAGGAAACCCAAGTGTGGAGGAAGGACCGAGAGAGATGAGAGGCTCCGATGTGGAGGGGCACTCATGGTTTTGAGGTGAAATCGTACTAGTCAGCTGGCCTCGCCCTATCATGCCCCTTCCTTTTGTAGCATACCAGGTCACACCCCTTTTCGACTTACCTCTAAGCGATCACGAAGGAGTGAGTTGGAGACGAGGCTAGAGAAAAAGAGAAGTCTCCTTCCTGCAGATCAACCCCAAAGTTTGCCAACATATATTCTATGTGATTTGCATTTATTCGGATGTGGGAGGGAAGAATTACCCACTAAGGCTAAAGGATTGAATTTATTCTGATCATCTCATTCATGAGTCTCCAAATTAGGGAGATCTTCTCTGGATCTGCACCGTTTAGGAGATGAGCGAGGAGGTTAATGAATATCTGCGAATCACCTTCTGCTATAAGGAGGGATAACCCTTTCTCTTTGGCTTCTTACAAGCCTTTGAGCATTCCCCAAATTTTCACTGCATTGTTGGTGTTATGTCCCAAGTTCCCGACTGAGATGTGGAGGATCTCTCCTTTATTGTTGTGAATGGATGCCCCATATCCTGCGGGTCCCAGATTCCCTTTGGAGGCTCCACCGAAATTTGTTTTGTGGAATCCTCTTTGTGGAGCCTCCCAGTGGGAGGGGCTAATCTTAGAAGTGTTACCTGGAGAGGGGACTGCAAGAGAGGGAGAGAGATTGAGTTTCCAAGAATTGAGGATTATGTTCTCATTGGTCGAGAAATTCATATCCTGATCCATCTAGGGGTGCAAGTAGATTGTTTCCTTTATATTGGAGTGGATTTTAGCCCAGAATTCTTGCCAGTTATGAGAGGAGGATTTGAATATTCAGCGATTTATTTCTTTCCAAATATTCCAAAGAATAAAGCCATGTATAAGCTGCCAAATTTTGTTGAGGATGGGAGACTAGAAAAGTGACTCTCTCCATCCCTCAATTGTTTCTCGGATACCTATATGGTTCCTATCCGAGGTTTTCATGATGTTGGTGAAATGGTCCCAAATATTCGAACTGTAGGAGCAAAGATTGAGAAGGTGATTTTGAGTCTCCTCCTTAGTACCACAAAGGTGACACCAATAAGGGCCTATAAAGCCTCTTTTCCGTAGTTTTTCCCAAGTAATAATGTTTTTTTTCGTTGTTAACCAAAGGAAGGTGCTAATGTTTTTCCAGAGCTTTGCACCCCAAATATTTCTCCAAACCTTTTCTTTTGGGAGGGAGTTATGCCCTGCATTGAGGGAATAAGCTTCTTGTATGTTGAAGGTGTCGGTTTTGGAGTGACCCCACCTGAGGATGTCCTCCCCTTGTTGGCCTAGGATTCTCCTTGAGTTGAGATGATCAAGCAGTGATTGAAGGTTTATCTCACGGGGGATGTTCAACTCTTCGTGGGTGTTTTTCCATTTGTGTCAGGTATCTAAACATGATCTACCCTATATAAAATCCTATGGAAATCATAAAAAAAAAAAAATTAAATCCAAGAGAATAGGAGATACAAGACAATATAATGTATCTGGTAAAACCCCAAGGTGCAAAAACATCCATAGAAATGAGGCCTTTGATTTTTCATAAAACTATCCCAAATTACAATTTCTAGAGCACACAACTCTATGGAGTTAAAATGGGATCCATAGAAATATCAATAATATCAATTATCTATCATAATGACCCATAGGGTATAGGATGATAATCAATACCATAAGCCACCCTCCACCCTCCACCCTCCCTGATTCAATACCAATGGACTAAATTTATAGTAACTAGGAGAAACATGGACCATTGATCAAAAGGAAGAATCAAGGGTGGAGATCAACCAACCCATAAAGGAAAGTATTATCCCTAAAGTTGTCCCTGACTACTAAGGGGCAAGCTAGGGAACCTCAGTTATTGCAATGATTTATATTCTTAAATCAAATTGATTTTATAGATTGGTTTGTGGATTAGGTAGTGGATAGGTTGGACAACAATTGATCAGGTTACACTTTTGAATTAGGTTTCCACAACATTCAACTTAATCAAAGAAATTAATTCTATCTAGTTATATGGATAAAGTAAAGGTTGATGAAAGAGAAACTACAAGTTACAATCCATTCACTTGTAAATAAGAATTTCAAATTCCTAAATAATATTCAGAAACATGAAAGAATCATTCAAATGCAACTCCTGAACAAATGATTTTAACAACAAAAATATTTTATTGAAATTCAAGATATAACATGACAAACCAATGATTTTCAAAAAGTTCCAGATGCATTCAAATGAGACATAAGAAATAAAGACATAGAATAAGATAGTCTAACCATTAGAATGTTTTTCAATTAAGTGTAAAAATGTTGCAGATTCCAACTTTACAATTTTTTACCAATATGTTCCTTGAGTCCCACAAAATGTGACACCCCATGTCTCTATCATCTAATCCCCTTTTTATACAAAAAATTGATCTCCATTTGGATCTGAGATCCTAAAACTTAGTAACAAACTTGATGTATATGGTTATCAATTAGAGACTACATTCAATAAGACAATAACAAAGTCCTAGATCTTAGGGAAAAGGTCTCCTATCATAACTTCCTAAGATATATTTGACCCTTACACGTAGGATTTGCAACAATTGTTCTTGGAATTGATACACTGGAAACTTAGACCTTCAACTTTATGCTAGATCAATGTCATTCATGATGTTGATTTTGTTCGCGAAAAAAGATCTTCGATTTCCTACATTTCCTCATGTTCTATTAAAAAGGAGAGCTACAAAATCAGTATTTTGATGCACGAAACCAAAAACATGAAACCCTTTCATCCATGAGTAGAATTTTTCCATTTAGACTTTTCTTGCTGCAATTTATTTTTAATCACACCATTACTCCAGTATAGTTTGTAGTTCATTTTTATGAATTTCTTTGACAATTCATGCTGGGTTTTGAGATTTTCTTTCATCTTTAGGAATTTTTCCTGCAACTTAGCGTTCCATGTCTCAAGTGTTTGATTTTCCCGCTTAAAATATTTAATGGCCATTTGAAATTCCTCAAACCTTTGTTTCCCTGGTGCATCCTCGGTTTCATCCCTGTGTTCATCCTAGTCCTCCTCTGATGCAGATTTGTTTAGATCGATGGATCTTCTATATTTTTTAGACTCTTTTTGATACCGACTTTTTGCTAGATATTTTTCTTTAATAATTTCTTCTTTCACATGTTTAGATAAGATGCATGTTTCAGGTGACAATTCTTGCATCTCTGGACTATAGGTGGGATCTTTTTCTGTTCCATCATTTGATTGAGAATAATCCATTTCAACCATTGGTTCATGTTGTTTTTCCTTCCTGTTTTTCCTCATTGGCATCTCCCTTAATGTTTTTATTTCCAACCTTTCTTTCTTAGTAATATTAGAAGTTTCTTCATAGGTCTCATCATCTATGATTATAAAATTCTCTTTCTTGAGAGAAGGTTTGAATAAAGATTTTGAATTAAGCCTTAACTTATTCTTAGGTCTATTTTTGGGTCTGTTAGGGTAGCTGATAGGATGTTTACCTTTATTATTATTATTTTTTTTTACATTGTAGGATTTTCAACAGATCGATCATGAGTTTCTGTTTCAGGCTCATTTTTTACCTTTTGTAATTCCTGTGTCCTTTTCCTTGTCATCCTTCTGGTATAAACTCTGTCATAACCCACAAATTCTTGTTTTGAAGTAGAGAATTTGAGTTCCTGCTTAATTTCTTCCTCTTTCTATAAAATGAGTTTCCTCTTGCTTTATCTTGTCTCTCTAGCTACAAGAGAAGCTTATTGTATCTTTGTTATGCTTTTTGATGTGCTTCCCTTTCTTATTGAAACCCTAGTTTTCTTGTTAGGAGTTGGATTTTGTGTTTTTGAACCCTATTCTTCAAATCCTAGGGAAGACAATAATTGTTCCCGAGACACTTGAACTTCTTTTAATGCATACATAACCAATATTTTAATTATACCTTGATGAAATAAGATTTTATGAGTATTTTTAGGATGACTCTATGTCCTCTTCATCATTTTTGTCAAGCCTTTAACAAGTAAAAGAGAAAATTCATTTCTTGGTCACCATTTAAATGCATTAGAAAACACATGTGGTAGAAATGAATGATGGAAAACCTACCTTGACAGGTTATATACTTCTCGACCACTGCTAAAAGACTCTGCCATTCATCCTTCAACCATTTATTTGGAATTTCTTGGCTCCAATCTAAGTTGCGTTGTTCTGGCACAAGGAATCGATTGCACAGGTTTGCAGGTAGTTTGATTTTCTACCACCATCTTTCACACTTTACAAGAAATTGTCAAGCTACTGCAATTGAATGCTCAATGACATGAATGATGACATTTCCACCCTGAGTCTGAAACCCGTTGAAATTCTTCGCAAACAACATCGAAATTTATTCATGGTGACCATGAAAAGTGCAACATAACTTAAACCATTATCCCTGGATGAATTTCTCCATAATATTTGATCAAGCTTCTAATAATTCGATCCCCTCAGGCTCCAATATGAGAACTCAACCTCCCTTCTTTGGTGACATAGTCCACTCTAGCACGTCCACGCTAACCACGAGCTAATTATACATGCTAGAATTAGGGTTTCCCCTTACTCGAGATTTCAAAGTTACATGCACAAAAAAACTAATGTAGAACGGTTTGTATTGAAAATGGCACTAAGCTGCATTTTCCTTTATTTCAAAGACTTTTTAAAACAAAATTTAATCATAAATTTGCATGTGTTAATTTGTGGCCCGACACCTGGAATTGATTGGAGTATGAGAATATTTGATATTGTTTTCATTAAATAACGCATAAGGATAGATAAATGATTTAGATCAGACATAGTATAAAATTATTACCGTTTTCATGATCTTTTGCATGGTTTCAAAACATCTGGCACGATCTTTGATTTTTGAAATACACTTGAAATAATGATTTCCTCATGTGCTACAAGAATGGAAACATTCTTGTAGTGTCCTTGTTTATTCCTTTAACCTTTGATAGCACACTTATAAATAACACATCTGATGTGACACATTTCTTTCCATGCGAAATTTCAAACTTGTCCTATAAGAAGCAAATGAAAATGAAATTAAGCAAAGCAAATCACACCAAAATGAAAAGAAAAATGTTAAGAAAAATGTAACGAACAAAGGAAAATAGGCTTAGGACAGGTTCTGATAAAACAAGATAAAATTTAAGAACATAAAGGTGGTAATAGGATTAAGGACTAACACTGGCTCCATTTGGGGATAATTTTCTCCTTGTGAGACATTAAGAACTATAGAACAATGCCTTCTTTTTCAATTCTACCACTGAAACTTGTGATCTTCACTCCCTTTTTTTCTTATCTATTTTGACCTATGTTTTATTAAATATTACACAATTTCCTTTTACGAATGTTATTTACATCAACGAGAGATGAATGAAACTTTTGTAATGTATGACTCTTGACTCAACCAAGTAATGCAAATATGCCAATGAAATTATTTCAATTCAATGAACTCTAGTTATGAGAGGGAAGAGACAACTTTTTCTTTCTAATTTTGAAAATGCAACCTCACACACAATACAACCATACAAACAATTTAGATATAAAATTATTCTAAGAACTCAAGTCAAACAATTTAGCAATGCAAACTCTTGTTCTAATGCTTCAAAAGATCACAAGCATGATTTTGTTTTTGTAACTTTTCCAAATGTAATGAAAAAATATTCTTGATCTAAGTAGGAACGCAAAATGAAAGTGGAAAACCAACAAATTCAGCAAGAAAAGGGTAGTGTTATATTGGTAGTGATGTCCCCTGGCGCAATCCATTGTCTACACAAAGACATCACCCAAAACTTACTTAAAAGGATAGATCTAGCAATGGATAATAATCACAAAAGGACAATCTGAATGCAATCAAATCAAACAGTACCATATCTATTTAGATTTGTTGGGTTCACTACCTATCTTAATATGATCACCAAACAACAAACATACCTATCCAATAAATCCCAAAACAAACCACACAATCACACTCCAAACAAAAAATTAAGATAAATTATGTGACAGAAAGACTCAAACAGAGGTAAGACACTTACAAGACAAATCAACAGAGACCTTAGGGACCAGAAAGAATAGATCTAGTATTAGAAGTTTGTAACCTTGCAACTTTCCCCAATTAGTAGGGATCATCATGGGACACAAGAGTTACAAAAAATGATGATCGTCACATGTCCCTTATAATGAAACATGCGATGAATTAAAAAAATTTCCTTCTTTGGAAAGGATGAATTTGTCTCAGGTCTGTGCAATATGACCTCTGGAAAAGTATAGGGAAGAAAAATTGAATCACAAACATAAAAACATAGGGAAATTTGGAAAGGGATTCTAGATAAGAATCAAATATTCTTCCCAATGGAGTTGCAATTTCTGTTATTTTAGAAATCTCGCCAATATGGTAAGTAGATCTCCCTATGATTTTCCTATTGATCATAGTTAGACAGTGGGGATAAACTTCTATGGGTTTCTCAGATTCAAGCAAATGGATTCACAATTAACCAAAGGAATGGTATATATAGCATACCTTTCACTATAGGTTGTCCTTTGTATATCCTAATTGATGCAGATTTGAATTTCCATCTCCAATCTCTGTAATATGATTCTTGCACACAAAAGAAAAACAATTCCTTTCTACCACTTTTCCTGGTTTTAGAATCCTAGATTCCACTTATATCTAATATGACCTATAATGGAATAAACCATATCTACACATTTTCACATCAATTAAAAACATTTGCAGGAGGAAAACCAATGATCTATTGATGAAAATAGAAGAAACACATCAAAGTTTCATACCTTGGATGTTGATGCAATTCCCCTTTGTCTCCTTCCTCCTTGCTTCTCCTTAGCTTCGTGATCAAACTAGGAAATATGATTTCCGGATTCTCTTAATACAAAAATCACCTATGCAATTGGACAACATAACACTACAAATGATTCTTCCTCCTCTTTCTCAAGACATTCCTTTATTATATAGATCCTTGGAAGAGGCTTGGGAGAGCTTCTAGATCTTCTAGAACCTAGTAGAAACTCAAATTATGTGAGTTCCTAGTATCATTCTATGAAGACACAACTCACCCATCACTTAGTTCTTCATAACTCATCGAATATAGAAGGTTAAAAAGATCATCACTTGTTGCATTATAGATGAAATGAAATTATCATCGTGTGTTGTATCCTATGAATACCACGACAACCCTAAAAAAAGTCCCAAATCTCAAGAAAGACATGTTCTTTGGCCTTCATCCTCTGCTAGATTCCCTTCTATCATGTAGGGTGGAAATTAAGACTATAATAGTAGTACGATAATTTGTAAATTTATTGTTCACATATTCTCCTCCATTATTTGTTCTTAACCTTTGAAGTTTATGTCTATATAGCTTTTTTGCAAGGGCCTTGTAGGCAAAAAACTTGTCAAACACTTCGATATTAAGTTTTAAGAAGTAAATCCAAGTGCATTTGGAGAAGTCATCAATGAAAGTTAAGAAATAATTTCACCTAGAGAAAGAAGGAGAAGAAACCATACCACATAAATCAATGTGAACAAGTTGTAAAGGGGTCGAGGCATGCTAAGAGGCACGCTTGTCAAAATTGTCTCAATGATTTTTTCCAAGAATACAACTGATACAAACACCATCTCTATAAGAAACAAGAGGAAGACCATTCACCATGTGTTGATTACATAGTTGTTGCAATGAGTGATAGTTTAGATGACCAAACCACTCATGCCAAAGTTTTCTCAAGTCATCACTATGAGCAACAAAAACCAATGGAAAATATTATGACCCAAAGTCTTCAAATTTATACAACTTGGTAATATCATCAACAATTACAGTTCAAGGACATGCTTAGGATATTTTAAATCATTGATTACAACTTCGTGAGGTGAAAACTCTACGGTTTTACCTTCATTTGAATGAGTGATTTGATACACTGATAAAAGGTTGCAAGAAAGACTTGGAACACATAATACATAATTGAAATGACCATCATCTATCTAAACTGTTTCGTACCCTACAACAACAAGAGATCTATCATCATCGACAAATATTTTCTTGGTGTTACACTCATTTAATGTAGAAAAGATGGCTTTTTCGTTAGCCACGTGATAAGATGCTCTAGAATCAATAATCCACTCACCAAAAGAAGAAGTAGAAGTTGAATTGAAGGAGAATCCATAAGTAGAAAGTGCATGACCATGAGAAGAATAGTTAGAAGAAGAAGAATCGATATTGATGTTGTGCTTCTTCATAGATTCTTCCAAAGCTTCCATCTTCTTAAGACATTTGGACTCCATGTGACCATATTTACCAAAAATTTTTCAATGTATGTCAATCTTCATACTTTTAGATCTGGCTCCCTTGTCAGCATTAGGAGCAGAAGCTAGATGAGAAGGTTTGGGACCCTTATTTTGCTTGTTGTTGTGGTGAGGATGTTGTTTCTTTGGATTCTTGGATTTATGTTTCTCCTGGTCCACTAAGGCTTTGTTGGATTTACCTGTAGTTCTCATCAATCCATGTTTCACAATATAATCTTTCTATTGAATAAAATCATCACAACAGTGTTCAAGAGAGGGTTTTTTATAAGCACTCATTAGAGCTTCTCTAGTGGCATAAAATGTAGATACAAAAACAAAATATGCACTACCAAAATTATAAATAATAACATATATGCATCCATCTTCCTTCATATCTATTTGGAAGTATAAACACAAAAGTATAAGTGTTTTGAACTTAGATATGTAATATTCATTACAAGGAAAATCATTTGGAGTTAAAATCATTGATTGATTTTCCAACTGGTCAACTCGAATAATAGTGTGTTTACCAAACACAATTTCAATCTTTTCCCAATATTTATATAAGCCATCAATTCCTTGAAGGTGAAACCTTAAATAATGAGATATGGAAAATTTTATTAGTCCATGTGCTTCATCATTCTTATTATCCCATTTGACTTTATTTTCATCATCAATGGGTTCTTGTTCTTTTCCCAAGGTAATCCAATACAATATTTTACTTCTTAATACATCTTCCATATGGGATTTCCATGAGAAGTGGTTGATACAGTAAAACACAATGTCACTGGGAGAATCCATATTAAAATATGCATAAAACTATGAAATTTATGGCCTATATGGAAAGATCTTGAAGAAATAGGATGTTTAAAAAAACGACACTGAAAATAGACTTTGATGTGAAGATTATGCCCTTTTGAAAAAAAGGAATAAATGATAACAAAAGAGCCACGTGGAAAGTAGAAATTGGTCCACATGGTGATGCTCCTCCTTATATAACTGTGCCTATAAAATCACTTTTAAATACGTTACTTATGAAGCGACCCACTTTTATAGAACAAACAGAAATCACTTTTACAATGAAGTTACTTTATAAATGAAAGTTTCATGCAAAACAAATAACTTAAAATAAAATACTAAAGTTATTTAAAATTAAGTGAAATACACTTTACCATGAATGCATGAAATTTTTAAAAAAGGTAACAAAAAAGAGACTTGAATTCAAGGCCTCTTACTATGTAAATTAACTTTCAACCAAGTGAGCTAGTGCAAAACACATTATAGTCTTAAGAAGGAGGATTAGGGGTGTTGTTCTTGTTTTTGAAGACATCCTTGGAGCGCGTTCTTAATAAAAACTTATTTTCATGCATTAAGAAACAAAAACAATTTCACTTCTCGAAAACAACAGGGGTTAGATCTTGGTTAGCTTACTCGAAAAATGCAAGTTTTTCCTCTATTTTTTATTTACAAAGATCACATAGAGCACATGAAAAAGAGCATACGCAGATAGGAAAACACTTTATGCTCTCTTTTTTTTTGTTTTTCAAAATCACAGAGAGTGAAAGGAAAAGAGAAAAAAAAAACACAAAATCGAAATATAAAACTGAAATATTATCTTTGTAAAAATTTATATTCAATCTTTATACCTCCGGATTTGAATGAAATGGCTGCATATTGGGCAAATGGAAACCCTTTTTAGTGAAATTAAAAGTGTTCCTAATGGAAAAAAGTTCTCCAAACCCAATGGAATAGTCCTCTCAACCCAGAAATATACAAAAATAGAAAAAACCATAGATGCAACAACACAAATTCAAGATCTCGATCTACAATGGGAGTGGGTCTTAAAATGTTATTTGATACCATATTCGATAACATCGGTATTCCAATATAGTATGAAGACCTTCAATAACCACTCATAAAACCATATCAAATATCAACACATAGATGTTTTTACATCGTAAAACTGTTGAGGGGAAACATCCACAACCCCAAAAAATGTGACCACTTGAAGCAATTTATTAATGCGAAAGAAAATAGATTACAAATATTTTATCACAATCAATCATTGACAAATGACCCTCCATGATATTTAAATATATATCATGGACCAATCAAGTTCTAATCCATGGATCAATGTAATCGTTAATATCAAGGAGAATAAGAGTCATCAGATCACTCTATGTCGGGAACATATCGTGACCCTCCGATTACCTAACTACAAATGCATGCTAAAGAAACAAACTATTAAACAAAATTTATCCTAGCGACACATTATACCAAGTTGATATTAACTAACTCCTAACTTTTTAAATACCTAACAATTATTTCTTTGAATACATACTCAAACTCTTGCAATACTGAAAAATATTCAAGACTTGGCCTTTTTGTCTTGTTTGTATCTTCCAAATACGTTGTAGACAATTTAGATCCTTTCCTAAAATAACTTTGAAACAACATTAAAATCCTATTGGGTGAAGGAAATTATATGGAGGATATAACGAGGGAAATGAACCATAAATTTCCATGTCATTATTTTCCAAAACCACAGTTTGGAATTTCACCCCCATAACCCTTATTATCTGTCGAGTAGTTTCATCACCCAAAATGAAGTGAGGCTGTTGATCTTGGATCTTTATAAGACATTGGATTTCTGGAATGATTTTATGTTTTACGTTGACTGCACGTAGGTTGTCTGTCGGCCGGAGGGCAATGTTGAACATTGTGCCAGCCCAACGCGGGCAAGGACCAGGTCCCATGGACACCATGCGTTATAACTATGTATATATATATATAGTTGTAACTTTATATAATATAATTATATATTATATAACTATATTATATATAGTTATAACTAATTGTAACTATCATTATATAACATGGGGGGTGATGCCAGGTGTTAGCGTTGGAAGTCACCTCTGGATTGCGGCAGAGGTAAGCCCAAGGTCCATCAACCTATATGTCACAGTGAATAATTTTAGGAGAGGTCTAATGGATGCAAACTCATGATATTTTCACTTTAACTCAGAAACACTAGGCCGATATGCATATATAAATGAGGTCTTGATCTAAATTTAGTCAGTAAGTTTGTATAGTGGTGAGCAGGTGGAAGAACATGAGGAAAACGTGAAGGTCTTCTATGGACATCCAATCTTCCAACAACCTATAGAGGAAAAGTTTCAGATGCAAGATCCTCTTGGATCTGATAACTTCAAGAAACTGAAAATGTTGTAACAAAAACTACAATCAAACCTACATTACACTAAAGTCACAACACTCGAATGGATTCTCCATGCCCAAGCTCTCAGAATCAGAAGCAAAGAAATGAAAGGGAAAATGAATGCCATTAAATAAGAAGTCTCAAGTATCAATACATAATCAGAGAACCAGAGGCCTCATCAAAACTTTACAATCAGGAGCATAGCTCTACCATCGACACTAACAAAATATGAGAACGAATCCTATATACTCAGAGAAACACTACAGAGGCATGCTTGAGATTTTTCATTGAAGGAGTTACGTCTGCATGCTTCCTGGTAGACTGCACATGCATTTTCTTGTCAGAAGCGAGCTCTGTCATACACAATAACATTTAAGAACGATCCTGCAAATGAGTTGACTGGTTGATAGTCCTGTCCTTGGATTTCCATTTATGGTGGAAACGATGTTCAACTTCCACCACCTGCTACAATAACTGCTTCATCAGGATTGGGGAGGCCTGAGTCAACTCTAAACTTGTAGGACGTGGCGGCCTCTGCATTTTTCCATATGGATATACTTTGGGAGTTCTTGGTAAGATTAGCAGGAATACGTGGACGAGGAACTATCGAGGGCGATTGGCACGATCGATGGGGAGATGAGATAAGAGGTGGCCATGTGGACAAATGGGGACAATAAACGAAGGTTGAGGTGGAACTAATATGGCGGAGCGAAGGGGCAATGAAAATGTAATCATGGAGGTGGTTGGAAAACAGGTGGTGGAAGGAGAGAGGGTGAGGCATGAAGATGGGACAAAGAGTGTAGGACAGGTGTGTTGCAATGAAAGGTGGAGGGGAATCGAGAGATGTGACAGGCAGGAGAGAGAGATGGAGTGAAGGACAGATGCCGAAAGGAGTGGCGATGGTAAGTGAGGGTGGTAAGTGGTCTACTCAGAGGGGGGGGTTCTGAGTTAACGAGGAAGTGACATGATAGTGGGGGCCCCACACTCCAAAATCACCAACTCGGACCCCCCCCTCCCATGTTAACGATAGAACGTCGGCGGGGGGGTCCGATATGGATCCTGCGTCATAGATATGGGCGCACGGATCTCAACCGCCTATATCTACGTGTTTCTTAGTACGACACACCCAGGCCCCAAAACTTAGGATAAGCGAAGTTTTGTGGGTTTTTATCTCGCTTCTTGCCATTTTTTCTCCAAGGGGTCAATTTATTAGGAAAACACCTCCCCTTTACAAATAATTGTGATAACATTAGTCTCCATGTGAGATGGATTTCTCCCTATGAGATGCCAAGAACTCTTCTGCAGCTTCATTCGCCTTACTGTTGGGTTATGGAGTCACTCATAAAACTGAAAAACAAAAGAAAAACAATATTTACAAATACATGGGAGCCTCTTATGGCTCAAATGAAGAAATTCTTTAGAAAATTCCCATTTACAGGGCCACCAAATACTTCATCGTCCTCCAAATTCTGTAACCTATAGATATTATTTGAAAATATCTCAGAAAATTTGAAGGGCCCAATCCAGAGGGATTTAAATTTACCATGATTTCCCTTGTCCTGTTTGGGTGCATCCCATTTAAGTACTAGGTCTCCCAACTGGAAATATTTTTTTCTTCTCCTCCTGTTGAAGGCCTCCTTGATTTTTTGTTGATGTTCATATGCCCTGTCCATCACCTACTCTATAGTCTGTTTGACTTCTACTAGCTGATGAATTATTATGATCATATCATCAGGATCTCCTTGATAATCCTGAAAGAATTTTTCCACAGGCAGAGTGAGCTGAGAAGGAAATGTAGCCTCAACTCCATATATAAGATGAAAAGGAGAGGTGCCTAGATACCTTTTCATTGTCACTCTGTTAGCCCACAAAGAAAATTTTAGCTTTGAATCCTAGGCCTTCTTATTATCCTCTAGCAGTCTTTTGATCATTTTTACAAGGCTCTTGTTAAAGGACTCTTTCAGACCATTTCCTTAGGGGTAGTAGGGGGCAGAGTGGATTAATGAAATCCTGAACTATTCACAGAATTTGATCAATGGTTCAGACTTAAAGGATGCAACATTATCAGTGATGATTATGTTTGGACAAACAAACCTTGCCATAATATCTTCAAGAAAACCAATGATTGCTTTGTGTGAAGCACTCCTTGTGGGGATAGCTTATATCCATTTGGTGAAGTAATCTGTGGTAGTTAAGATCCACCCGTGATGGCCACTTGAAGTAGTATGAATTTCCCCAATGAAGTCCAACACCCATTGCTGAAAGGTTCCTGAAGCTACCACAGGCTTCAGTGGCAAAGACTTGAGTTGTTTCTTTCCTGAGAATTTCTGACATTTGATACAGGCTCTAATCTTTATGCAGACATCAATGAATAGGGTGGGCCATAAATATCTATCCCTGAGAATTTTATAGGCCGTGGTCCCCCAGAAGTGATTTCCCCCACACATGCTCTCATGAAAATCAAGCATAATTTTTTGGGCCTCTTGTGGGTCTAAACATCTCAAAAGGACTCGTAGAGGGTCTTTCCAATACAATACTTGGTCAATAAGGCAGTATCTGATAGCTTTGAGCTTTATAGCTCTTGCCTTTATTTTTCCCATACCATTAGGGGGCCTTAATTCTTGTAGAAAATATATAATGTCTTTGTACCAGGTGCATTTTGCTAATGGAGGGATGCCCTTAGGAGTTTTATCAGCGAAATCAGGTTGTTGATTTTCTAAGAAAGTGTTGATGAAGTTTATCCCCAAAGATCTGAAACTAGATTCAACCAACAACTTGGCTAAACCTTGGCCTTTAAATAACTTGGTGAGATTTATTTAGAGATCGAATTCAAGGATTTTGGCAATCCACTTGCTCCTTCTTCCATCTATGTCAGGCTAAATGAGAATGTTCTTCACAGAAGCTGAAGGAACATATGCAATGATCTTCAAATGAATAACATAGACTCTGAAGGCTTTGAGACATTTCACCAAGGCATAGTCCTGCTTCTCCATGATGTCATATTTTACCTCTTCATCCCTCAATGCTTTGCTGAAAAAGGAAATAGGTTGCTCCAATCCCTCTGCGTTCTTCCGCAACAAAAAAACTGCCACTATATCAAAAGAAGTGAAAGAGAAAATTAGAAAATCCTTGGAATAATTAGGAATAATAAGCACAGGTGCCTTAGTTAGTGCCTTCTTGATCTGGATGAAGGATTCTCTGGACTCAACAATCCACTTCATTTCACTTCCCTTCATGAGCATGGTTGTGATATGCTTCACCAATTCGGAAAAATTTGAAACAAACCTTCTCGGAAAATTAATTTTACCCAGGAAGGACTGGACCTCTTTCTTGGATCTAGGAAGTGATAAGGTTTGTATAGATACCACCCTACTTGAATCAATTCTGACCCCCCTAGATGATACTATGTGTCCTAGCAATTTTCCCTCTTTCATGGAAAATAAGGACTTCTTACGATTTAGGGAAAGACCAAACCTTCTGCATTTCAAGAAGACTTTCCTCAGATGATAGAAATGTTCTTTATTAGATATGTAAAAGACTGTTATATCATTGAGATAGATGACCACAAATTTATCCTTCTCCCCAATGAAGGCTATGTCCATGGCTCGTTGAAAGGTTTCTCATGCGTTCATTAATCCAAAGGGAATTTTGGCATACATGAATGTGCCCCAAGGAGTGGAGAAGGTTGTCTTCTCTCTGTCTTTAGGCAATACATAGATTTGATTGTAGCCAAAAAAACCATCAATCATGGAAATCCTAGATGCACCAGTTACCCTTTGCAATATGTGTTCCATCTTTGGCAGCAGGTAATTGTCCTTCTTTGAGATTTTTTTCAGATTTCTAAAATTGATACAGAGTCTGATTTCTCCATTCTTCTTCCTCAATGGGACCAGGTTGGCCACCAATTCATAATATCTCAGGGGGACAATGATTTGGGCATCCAAAAGCTTCTTCACCTCCCTTTCCATAATTAGTAGTAACATAGGATTTATATGCCTTAACTTATGCCTAAATGGTTTAGCTTCCTCCTTCAGTGGGATCTTGTGTTCAATGACACTGGTTTCATATGTTCTGAGGTCTTAGTAGGTCTAGACAAACACATCAGAAAATTCCTTTAATAGCTCGATAAACTCGGCCCTCTGCTCCTTTGACAAGTTGTTTGACAATTTGACAAAATTTGGATCTAGCTTTGTGCCAATATTGCACTCAGCCACATCAACATCATCACTTTAGATTTTACCCTTTACTGCCACATCATTTCTGTCAAATAGTCTTTTCAAAGGGACTAGTCCCTTTGGTATGTGATTGCTAGGCAATTGAATAATCTGGTGATCAACAATTTTGTTTAGAAGAACATCAATGTGAGGACTTGTTTTAGAGTTAGGATCTTGGTCAATGTGCAATGTTGAAAACTCTTCAACAGTTTCCAGAAATCTTTTAATTTCAAGATCATCCTCAAACACTTTCCAATGCTTGACATTGTCAGGTATAGAGGGTCTATATTTCACTTCTACATCATACCTGAGTTTAGGTGGCAGAGGGACTCTGCAATTGCTTGCTGAAATAACCATAGAATCATCCATCACAATTTATTCTCTTAGGACAAATGAAATGTTGAAAGATAGGAAAAAACTATCAATGAGGTCCTATACTTCATTTTTTGTAACTTCTGAGTTGAGGGTGCTTGGTCTGATAAATATTTATGATATGCTGGACAATCAACTCAGCATCACCAAACACTGATGTCTCTTTAATCCCCATGTCCTTTGCATCCCTCAAGCTCAAAACAAGAGCTTCATACTCTGCCACATTGTTGTTAGTTTCAAACTCTAATTTGTGTGACAGAGATATGGTTTCCTAAGAAGGGGAAACAAAGACTACTCCAGCGCCAACATCTTCTCTAGAAGAGGCTCCATCAAAGAACATTTTCCACACAAAGATAATTGGAGGAGAATCTTCACAGAGAGAAATGAAATGCTTTCTGATTTCAAGAGAGAGCTTAGGGGTATCGGTAAGATGCAATAAGCTGGACCCCAGATCAGTATCAAGGGAAAAGATAGGATGATTGTTAGGGTCTGCCTCATCATTGATAATGTAGGCCAAATGAGCCTCTCTGTACAGTCTTCTATGCTCCCCTCCAAAGACTTGAATGGTAGCATACGTAAGGTTCATTTGTAATGTTCCTCCAATTCTTTTTATCCAAGATCTTGATAATAGCATGCCAAACTTGGGGGGAATGTCAGCCACCACAATATCCATGACCACACTTTTCATGGGAAACTGAAACAAGGTCACCACCAAATCTTTGATGACCCCAAGACATTGTACCCTCCTTGAATCAAAAGAATACAAATCATGATAAGGCTTTGTGATTTCCAATCCAAGCTCCTCCATAATAGTTTTGGGCATAGGATTATGAGATTCCCCTGAGTCCATTAAACAATTATGCAACACCTTATCATGTATGTTCAAGGATGTATAGAAGGGAGGGGATGAATCATCTATATCTTCTACCATAGGACCTAGGATGACTGCTGGCTTCTCATCTTAGAGGTTTACCAAGTCTGTGGGATGAGGAGATGGTTCAGACTGCAACATATTAGAGAGGAATTTCTTGAAATCTTCATCCTTGACTAGATCTGAAAGGTGTAAAGGGATTCTAATTTTTTGAATTTCATGCTCGAAGCTAAAGGAGGAAGGGGGCTTCAGGATTTATCTTAGCTTGGGGGTGGGGTCTTTAGCTACTGGAGAGGGATTCTGATTTTTATTTTCTTTGTTGTTGTTTGCTAAATCTTTTATAGGTGTATCTTCTCTGGAAGGCTGATCAAGGAAGTCTGACTTCCCTTCTTTTTTCTTTGACCTGAGGTTATATTTATTGGGACTATTATTGGCCTTCTCTCCCTTGCTCAACTCATTTATCTGGTCATCCATGAGAGACTCCTCATATGTAGATTGAGTTAAATGGGGAAATGGGGTGGTGTCTCCAAGACAATGAATTTTAGGATCTAGCTCTTCCCCCTCTCATTCTTCATCAACAACAAGATTATTTTGAAGAGGGGTTTGGATTTTCTGATCATCCCTATCTCTGTTTCTGGGTTCCCTTGGGAGTATTTGAGGGGCATTGTTTGGTCTTTTGAAGTTTCCTATGAGTCTATCATGCTAAGGATTTCTATATGTTTGCTTCCCCTCTACTTCCAACCTTTCCATCCTAGTTGAAAGTGATTTTAGTAACTTAGTTACTTCATCCATTTGAGGAGGGGAAGCAGGGGAACTAGAGGTGGAGGCTTTAGGTCTTCTCATTGGTATGTCTCTATGAGCCTTATTCCTAATTCAGCTAGCTTCCAATACATTAGACTCCACTTCCAGGGCTGCATATTGCATATGAGCCAAGGAAGTAGCTCTTCTCTCTCTTAACAGGAGGCAGAAATCAGGGTCAAAAGCACTAGCATAGGTAATTTTGGCAAAGGATTCTGTAGGATTTATCTTAGCAGGGATCTTATTGTACATCTTGTTGAATATTTTGGAGAAGTAAGAGACATATTCTCCCTCTTTTCTCTTCAGTGACCCAAAATTTGTGATATAATACATAAAGTCCTTTTTATCCCCCCATTGTCTTAAGAAAACATCATCTAAAGCCTCAATCCTAGCGATGGATCCAAGGGTCAATCCCCTAAACCATTTTCTAACCTCACCATCAAGGCTCTAGACAAAGACTCTCATCCAAACATCTTCATATTCAATATTTAGATTGTCTACATAATTGTAGAAGGCAGCGAGGTGCTCTTCAACAGTTATGTCTTCTTCTCTAGTGAACTTGGGCATGTATTTCAGATAATATCCAATAGGGAGAGCATTCATGGGATGAGGTAATACCAGGGGGGAATATCTAGCAACCACTATGGTGTCCATTTAGTTTCTAGTAGGATTGGCATCTACCATAGGGATGATAGGTGGAGGGGAAATAGGAGGGGAAGGAGTTGGAGCAGGGGAGACTGGAAGTGAGCTTCCAGGAGGAAAAGGAAACAACAAAGGATTTGAAGGAAAAGCCACAGGACTTGGGGGAACAGAGGTTTCCCTTTTTGTAGCAGCAACGAAAATAATAGGAGGAGGGGTGGTAAAACCTGGAGTAGGAAAATCTTCTGAGGTGTTGGGTCTAAATCAAGGTAGAACTTCAAGGGAGAGAGGAGTGACAAGGATTTCTCCCTCCAATCCCAAACTAGGAGGGGGAAACTCAACAGGAACACTCCTAAAATTTAAAGTTCGAGATACTCCAATAGAAGGTATAATAGTAGAATGAGATGCAGAAACTGGAGCTCTTATATGAGGATAATGGAAATCATCATAAATACCTGGTTCAACAGTAGAAGCGCCTTCTCGAAGGGCCTTTTCTTTTCTGATAATTTTCTCAGGGTCCACTTCAGGTGTTGCTAAAGGCAGTTGTGGAGTATACCTCGTGTGTTTTCCCCTGGAAGCCACAACTGAAACAGTGGAGTCATCAGCAGATTCACGTCAATGGAGTCACCAAAGTGGAGTTGCCAGGTGTAGGCTGCAATCTTCAATGTATTGAGTTCTGATGCACCTTCAGAACCGATAATCTTTATCGTTCAAATCCCAGGGAAAATCTTCAATTCTTCCTCGACAATGATGCCAGAAATGTTAGCGTTGAATTCACCTCTGGATTGCGACAGAGGTAATCCCAAGGCCCATTAGCCTGTATGTCACAGTGAATAATTTTAGGAGAGTTATAATGGATGCAGACTCAGGATCATGTCACTTTAACTCATAAACACTGGGCTGATACACATATATAAATGAGGTCTTGATCTAAATTTAGTCAGTAAGTTTGTATAGTGGTGAGCAGGTGGAAGAACATGAGGAAAACATGAAGGTCTATTATGGACTTCAAGAAACTGAAAACATAGTAACAACAACTGCAATCAAACCTACATTACAATATAGTCACAACACTCGACTGGATCCTCCATGCCCAAGCTCTCAAAATCAGAAGCAAAGAAATGAAAGGGAAATTGACTGCCATTAAACAAGAAGTCTCAAGTATCAATACATAATCAAAGAACCATAGGCCTCATCAAAACTTTACAATCAGGAGCGTAGCTCTACCATCGACACTAACAAAATATGAGAATGACTCCTATATACTCAGAGCAACACCACAAAGGCATGCTTGAGATTTTTCATTGAAGGCGTTACGTTTGCATGCTTCCTGGTAGAATATGCATGCAATTTCCTGTCATAAGTGAGCTCTATCATACTCAATCACATTTCAGAATGGGACTGCAAATGAGTTGACTGCCTGATAGTCCTTTCCTGGGCTTTCCATTTATGGTGGAAACAATGTTCAACTGCCACCACCTGCTACAATAACTGCTTCATTGGGATTGGGGAGGCCCAAGTCAACTCTGAACTTGTAGGACGTGGCGGCCTCTGCATTCTGTCATCTGGATCTACTTTGGGATTTCTTGGTGAGACTAGCAGGCAGACGTGGACGAGGAACTGTCGGGGGTGATTGGCATGATCGACGGGGATATGAGACGAGAGGTGGCCATGTGGAAAGACGGGGACGGGAAGCGGAGGCTAAGGTCAAACTGAGATGGCAAAGAGAAGGGGCGACAAAAATGTAATCATGGAGGTGGTTGGAAAATAGGTGGTGGTAGGAGAGAGGGTGAGGCATTAATATGGGATAGAGAGTGTAGGACAAGTGTGTTGCAACGAAAGGTGGAGGGGAATCAGGAGATGTGATAGGCAGGA
>ML783974.1:29739-41721 GCA_009831015.1 Picea engelmannii
TGTATTGTTTTCATGGTATTATGTACTATGTAGTGTTTGGAGTGATAAACTAAGATTTAAAAAGTAAGCATTTAAGGGTTGATTTGATGATTTTGATTACCACTTTAAAAAAATGTCATTTTAGTAACCCAAATTTTGATTACCACTTTAAAAAAATGGGTGCTACTAGTAGCAATACATTAAAATTTGATGGTTGATTTTGAGGTTTTGGTTTTATGGTACCGACTGCTAAAAATACTATTTCAAAATATCTATAAATTTAACATTTTGAAAAAAAGAAAAAAAAACTGCAACATCATTTTTTTTATTTAGGTGCCAATTTGAAGGTTTTTATGAGCTATTGTATGAGTTTTGAAGGCCATGTTTGAAAAATGTTGTAATTTTGACCCCATTTGGAAAAAGGGTGCTACCACTAGCACCACTTTTTGATTTGGGGGTTGATTTTCATGTTTTTTGGGGGAAAATATGGGTTTTTGGGCCAGAGTTATCATTTTGAGGTCATAGTTCTCATTAAGTTGGTAACCATGTTTTCTCTAAGATGACCATTTTGGCACCATGTAAAAAGAGTATCATAGTTGAGGCCACAACTCGATTATTCTTTGAGCATGATTGGGTTCATTTTGGGATATCATGGACCATTATTTCAGATAGATACAATAGGTTTGTTAATACCTTTTGGTCCATCATTTGGTCTCTGATGGACACCAAGTTGACCAAATTAGCTTCCTCTCACCCGCAAACAAGTGGGGAAATAGAAGTGGTCAACATGATGATTATGAATATCCTATGCATGTACAACTTCATGCATCCATGTACATGGGATGAGATCCTTACATAAGTTCATCATAGCTATAACATATCCCTCCAAAAATCTATTGGGAATGACCCTTTTCAGGTGTGCTTGGGGTTCCACCATTGGCCCCCATTGATGTATCTCTTCTCGTTCCATCTTCAATGACAAAGTCTTGCCACACTCAAATTGAAGAAGACAAAGCATCTGAATTTGTTGAACAAATACAACACTTCCAACAACAGGTTCATGATATATTGTAGAAGATCGATGCTAAGTACAAGCAGTGACATGACCAGCATTGAGTTCCACACAATTTTAAGGTTGGTGACAAAGTTTGTTTGCATTTGCAAAAAGAACACCTCATGAGCCCCCATAGGAAGTTCATACCACTCCAATATGGGCCTCACACCATCACAAAGGTTGTGGTTGAAAATACATTTGACTTGAATAGTCCTACTTTCCTTAGCTTACACCTACTATTTAATGTGGAGTTGCATTGACCTTATTCCCCACGTCAAAGGTGGTTGAGGAAATGTCTCCTAAAAAATAAATCTCAACTGCCTTGAGAAGGCTATAGTGGATCAAATCCTAGACACTAAGACAAAGGGAACCCACTAGGAGAAAATACAACTATATCAGATAATCAAAGCAAGATAACTTCTTCAACAAGGCAAATGGCTCACCAAGATGCATATTCAACAAACATTTCCCCATCTATTGACGAAACTTGACACAATGGGGACCATTTCTTCCTAAGGGAGGAGGAATGATCCAGGTGGATATCAATGGCCACCCACCTCTTCCAATGACTCAATCTGGTTCTCCATATTGGAAGTGTTGTTATGATGAGATTTTTTGGGATTTTTTGGGTCCTAAACTTATGGGGCCATTTTGAGGCCCTAAACGATGTTTTATGAGAAGGGTCAAGGGCCTGTATTTAACTTTGTGAAACCCAAGACATGCTGCAATATCAAATTCCTCAGTTGGAATTTTCCAACGAGAAACTATGCATGCAAAATGGAGATTCTATGTGAAATTTACACCCCTCAAAATTTGATGTAGAAACTAATGCCCAAAAATACCTTTCGGTGTTTCAAAAACACCTTTTGGCATTTCAAAAACACCTTTTGGAACTTCACATCCTAAGTTTATAGTTTGGGACCTTTAGGCTTCGTGATTTATGTTAAAAGGCCATCCTTTGAGCCTCTTCTATTAGCTTTTCTCAAATGATCATATACAACATATCTCTCTTTAGAGATAAGCTACCAATATTCTAGCCAATTTGTGTTCTACAATATTCCACTATTTCATTCATTAATAGAAGTTGGGTTTTCATTGTATTATTGTGCTCTTTGCTATATTCCTATGTGAGTTTAATTTTGTTCCCTATACAATCCAAATCATTGGGAACTAAAATCACGAGAGGCCATTTCTCTAACAACGATTTCAAAATATTTTTACGGAGTTGGTTTCAAAGAAATGATTTTATATGAATTTATTTTATTTCCAACACTCTACATCCCATTAATATAACATTGAAGAAAAGTCTTAAGTAAAGTTAAGATTTATTCTAACAAAATTAAGATATTAACATTTGAAAATTTTATGTTCATTGAAATGAGAAATGGGATTCCTATATTTGAGCAATGTACAATCTCAAATTTACTATTACAAACATGGCTTGAAAGAAAAAATTAGACTTACTTTTATCAAAAAGTTTCCTTGGAATCTTACTTGGTTGGTGCTTCTTAGTTGGCTTTAACACCTCTACTCCTCTGTGTGGTTTGAAAATATCTTACATCCTTTGTGTGGTTTGACAATATTTGTTGTCCATAGCATCTCTTTCTACAATATCAAAGCTAACATCCTTAGTGGCAAGGATGGCTCCCCCTTGCACAATTCTAATTCTAGGATTTAATGTCGACTAGTTTAAGCATCAATAGTGACGGTTGGAATCGATCCATTGAAGCCAACCAAGATTGAAGGAATGAAGGAACCCATAATGGATGCATCGATTGAAGCTAGTCCCTTATAGGTTTGCAGTGGAATCTGTGGCTGACGCCCAAGGGAATTGTTTATTCCTTTCCCTACTACTCCTAACTTGTCTTCGGTATCGCACCAATTCCTGGTTTGAATCCCTCGTTATTTAGAGCACCAACCACCTCATCTAAGGAACACCTCCTTGTTCTTTCTTTTGGATCAGGGGTGATTTTAAGAATGAAAATTTATTTTAAAATGTAGAAATCTTGGCAAATCTTACTAATCCTTCATATGCCAACTATAAAATGTTTGGCTATATTTTTGTAAAAATATTCAAATTTATAAGGATTTTATATAGTTTGTATAAAATTTTGGAGATTTTTAAGGAAAAATAATCCTATCTTATAGAATTTGGTCGAATCATTTTTAGAATAGCGAATATTCTTTTGGGAAAAACCATAGATAATTAGCCCATGAGCGAAATTTAGCCCCTGAAATGATACCTGTTTTGGATGCTACACATCCCAACAATGTTGCATGATGAGCATGTATATTGTGCATTGAAGCCACACATAAATGGATTTGTGTTGGCATTGGTTTTATAAGACGTGGTGATAGACCTAGGAGATTGATTTTTCTAGTTGTGGGTATAAATGTAAGTCTCTAAAAAGAAAGTTCTTGGTCTGCCTATTGCTTGGTTTCCATGCATGCAGAGCTTTTCCTTGTTATTACATTTGTTATTACATGGTCATAATACTTTCTTGCCCAATTTCGAGGAAAATTAAACAGAAAAAACCCTGTAGTACTAATTTAAATAATTCGAAAACATTTTGTTTCTCAAAAAGATAAAACAATCACTTGGAGTGATACCTTTATTACTTCAAGGAGTGTTCCAAAGCATTTATAATTCTTTTTTTGTTTTGTATAGGATGTTAATATTATCATTAGTAACATAGAATAGATATTACATTCTCTCCCTTGTCCCACAAACAAAGGGTCTCATACACCAATTTGGTATCTGGCTTAGTCGTAACTTTAAAAATAGATTATTATTATTATTATTATTATTATTATTATAAAATATATCTCAATTTATATTAATTTATTTTATTTCCAAAAACACCACTTACGGTTAATATAACATTGAAGAGAGGTAATGAGTAAATCTTAACAAATTTATTCATTGAGATGAGACCATTCCATTATCTTTAAACTACCTCAGTGGAGATGGGAGTATCCAAATCATGAAGCAAACACATATCAAAATTTTGATGCAAAATAGTTGTTTCCTCTCATAAATTATAAGTTATGAGCATGAGAGGATGACATTGATGTGGAGGGAAATTTATGAGCATGTTGGGTTGGCGTGGATGGGAAGGACAGAGTCCCATAGTCAAAGTTCTATGCGAAGTAGGGAAGATGTGACATGGAAAAGAAAGGGAACCAAATCCAATCATGAAGGAATCGAAGGAAAGTGTTGGATTTGTCCATCACACATCCCGCCAGAAATTCTCCACCTACAATGCTCAACACTCTCCATTTCCTCGTCGCCTCGTATTGCTTAAAACACTCCTCTACCATTCTTTCTTCCTCCCTTCCCCAATTTATATCCTCTAAGTTTATATTGGAGACTGAGAGGCATCTAGCCAAAACCACAGCGTCCTCCAACGTCGAGCAAGCACCTTGACCTAGATTAGGCGTCATCAGGTGCAACATGTCTCCAACAACCATTAGTTGGATTTAACACCTCTACTCCTTTGTGTTGTTTGAAAATATCTTCCATCCTTTGTGTGGTTTGAAAATCTCTGTCATCCATAACATCTCTTTCTACAATATCAAAGCCAACATCCTTAGTGGAAAGGATGGCTCCCCCTTGCACAATTCCAATTCTAGGATATAATGTCCACTAGTTTAAGCATCAATAGTGATGATTGGAACCGATCCATTGAAGCCATCCAATATTGAAGGAACCAATGAACCCACAATGGATGCATTGATTGAAGCTAGTCCCTTCTAGGTTTGAGGGGGAATTTGTGGCCGGCACCCAAGATAATTTTTTATTCGTTTCCCTACTACTCCTCACTTGTCTCCGATATCGCACCAATTCCTGGTTCGAACCCCTCGTTATTTAGAGCACCAACCACCTCATCTAAGGAACACCTCCTAGTTCTTTCTTTTGGATCAGGGGTGATTTTAAGGATGAAAATTTATTTTAAAATGTAGAAACCTTGGAAAATCTTACTAGTCCTTCATATGCCAACTATAAAAATTTTGGTTATATTTTTGTAATAATATTCAAATTTATAAGGATTTTATATAGTTTGTATAAAATTTTGGTGATTTTTAAGTTAAAATAATCCCATCTTATAGAATTTGGTTGAATCGTTTTTAGAATAACGAATATTGTTTTGGGAAAAACCATGGAAAATTAGCCCATGATCGAAATTTAGCCCCTGAAATCATACATGTTTTGGATGCTACACGTCCCAACAATGTTGCATGATGATCATGTATACTGCGCATTGAAGCCACACATAAATAGATTTGTGTTGGCATTGGCTTTATAAGACGTGGTGATAGACCTAGGAGATTGATTTTGCTAGTTGTGGGTATAAATGTAAGTCTCTAAAAATAAAGTTATTTTTCATGGGCCATCTTGAGAAGAAGTGGGAAACCCTATATGGACTATGTTCTTGGTTTTCCTATTTCTTGGTTTCCATGCATGTAGAGATTTTTCTTGTTATTACATTTGTTATTACATGGTCAAAATACTTTCTTTCCCAATTTCGAGGAAAATTAAAGAGAAAAAACCTCGTACGACTAATTTAAATAATTCAAAAAAAAATTGTTTATCAAAACGCTAAAAATATCACTTGGAGTGATACCTTTATTACTTCAAGGAGTGTTCGAGAGCACTTAGATATTCAAAAAATCATATTAACATTGGTATGTACTTCTATTTTAATTTTGTGCCCACTCTCTTGTTATAATTCTTTTTTTGTTTTGTATAGGATGTTAATATAATTATAAGTAACATATAATAGATATCACAATCTCTCCCTTGTCCCACAAACAAGAGGTCTCATACACCAATTTGGTATCTGGCTTGGCCATAACCTTAAAAATAGTTTATTATTATTATAAAATATATCTCAATTGAGTAAAAAAATTATTTGAAACTAAATAACTTCCTAGGTTCATAATAGAACCTTACTTTAACCAGCATGTGGTTTCACATGAATGATTTTATATTAATTTATTTCATTTCCAGAAACACCACTTACCGTTAATATAACATTGAAGAGCAGTATTGAGTAAATCTTAACAAATTTATTCATTGAGATGAGACCATTGCATTACCTTTAAACTGCCTGGGTTGAGACGGGGTATCCACATCATGAAGCAAACACATATCGCCTCCCATCAATTTTTTCAATTATTGTAGCCCATAACATTCCAACCACCACACACTCTTCCAAGAAAATAATTTGATATATGTCTATATCATCTCTGAGGTTAATTTCTACCCTATCCTTTCTTCTCTTCACACACATGTTCTTTTTATTCACTAGAGAAAATCTCAATCCACCCTTCCCTCAATAACATCTAAACCTTTGGAGCTTGTCAAGGGCTCAACTTGTGATATTCATCCTTTCAATCCTTCTCCACCTTGCCTCTAGATCTATAACTTCCTCCTTCCTAGTTGTGTTCAGAGCATAACATTTTTCAATAAATGTCGTATCTTTGGTTGGAGAAACCCCTTTCTTTACTTTACATCCCATTTCCTTGAGGACTAGACCTACTGCATGCTAAGATATTTCCTTTCGGGGGATGGGAACTTCTATACCACCTTTTCATTATCCAATCCTATCAAGATTAACCTTGTTGGATTTGACATTTACCACCCCTTTCGATACCAACTTCAATGAGATCCAAAGCCTCTGATTCCAAAGTTTTTGAATCACACAAACTTGTCCACTAAAGGCCTCCATGGGAGTGGTGAAACCTACCTAGACCAAGGGTCCTCTAAACCCATAAATTTAGGCCCTTGGGCCTTGGAGAATTTGAACGCTGGTTGGAAACTAGGGTCTCATTCACAACCATCCTAACACCTAGGAAAAAACTTCATTTTCTTTTCCATAAAATGAACAATTCTTCTCGTATTTATTTTTAATATCTACCTAATTGTATGTTTTCAAATGTCTATAATCACTTGTAATTGGGTGGAAAAAAAGTGTTCACATTCTAAATGAAGTTGAAAATTTAGTTTATTAGAGTAAAACCAACCTAACTCTATCTTAACTCCAAAGAGATATCCAAAAAACAATTGAGATGTGAATCTCTATGTTCTTAAAAGATTTGTAGTTAAGAGGGATATACATTGATGTGTTACACACACACACACACACACACACACACTAAAGAAGATAATATAGTAGTTGCTACTATGTAAAGTAACCCTCAAATTCATATTTGTTAGTCTGTTTTACAAAACAATTACTAAACATTTCCAAAGTTTGATCAAAGATATGATTAATTTTAATATTTTCAAAATTAAAATCATTTGCACAATTTTCAATTTTTTTGTAGGGTTTTTATTATTCGTCGAGGAGAGCTTGGACGTGACTTAATTCCCTGGTGTACGGTGATTCTTTTTCCATTTTTGTCATAATTTTTAAATAAATTTAAAAATAATTAATTTCTAAATCATTCAATGGCCTAGTCTCTGACCTTGACAAACCCTTTCACTGTGACACTGCAGTCTATGGTCACTGTGGTCGTGGCTACCTGCATGCACTCATCCATTAACTACCTTTACCTTTTGAACCGCTTTCCTCTAGTTTCTTTTGTCTTATTGTTGAAATCTTGTGACTTGCCTCTATTGCAAAGAAGCAACAATTATAGATGATTTTAGGGGCTAAATTTCTCCAATGGGCTAATTTTCCATGGTTTTCCCAAGAAATGATTCTCCAATTTCCATATTTTGTAAAAACGATTCGCCCAAATTCTATAGAATAAAATTATTTTACCTTAAACATTTCCAAAATTTTATAGAAACTGTATAAAGTGCTCAAAAATTTGAATATTTTTACAAAATTATTGCCAAACATTTTACATTTTGCATATTAAGGACTAGTAATATTACCCCATGTTTCTACATTTTATTATAAATTTCCATCCTTAAAATTATTAGTAATATCACCATCTCTAACGTCTCGAGTCTCAAGTAGGTCAGGTCAATGGTACCTATTTACAGTAACGATCATAAGAGTAAATAAAAGTTGACGGCTTGCATAATGCACAAATTGAATTGATGTGAATGTGGAAATTATATATGAAAATCTACCTTTTGGTTGTGATTTCCTGGCTATAAACCAATAGACTTGTTTGTCTATTTGTTTATAGCCAGAAAATTAAACAAAAAAAATTCCCTAAGAAAACCCAAACCTAAATCATTTATCTTGAACTAATTTAAATCATTAGAAAACATTTTTTTCTATCAAAAATGTAAAAAGATCACTTTGAATGATACCTTTATTACTTCAAGGAGTATTCCATAGCACTAAGATATTAAAAAATGCATATTAACATTGTATGTACACTTATTTTAATTTGATGTGCTCTCTCTTGTTAGTACCTCCCAAGGTACTATAGTAATCGATTATATTTTCTTTTTCAATGTTTTTCCTAAGTTTTTGTAATAATTTTATTAATTTGAATATCTTTGAAATTCAAAAACATTTTCAGAATTTTTGATATTCATTATCGTTTTTTTCATTGGCAATTTGTTGATACTGAGAGGGGGGTGAATCAGTATCAAGTACAATTTAAAACCTTTTTCAACTTATACTTAAACCATTCAATTGTATCCAATGAGAAATGAACAATAGTATAAGAGTTACACCAATACACCACAATACACCTTGCACAATATATGAGAAATAATCAATATTATTATTCAAGGGAAGTAATGACTTCCAAAGGTAGCTACATCTTCCAAATGTAAAGTGAGGGATAAAACTCCAAGAGGAACATACAATCCTCCAATATCAAGAGAGGGTTGAACTCTCCATCATTTCCCCTTCCTTCCACCCAAGAATATATGAGAGATAATAAAACTTTACATTAAATCATCACCATCAACCAACCATCACATAGAGCCTGATAATGTTTCCTAAGACTTCTTCAACTTTTGTAATTATTCAATTCTTGGAATACTCTGATCCTATAGATAATATTACTCAATGTATTCTATGAACCTCCTCCAAGTTTCATTCCTTGAATCCTCCCCAAAAAGAAGTTATAGGAAGAATGGTAGACTTTATTCAATTCTAGTGTATTCAGTAGAGCGAACTTGTATAGAATGCCCCATGCTCAATATTTAACATCAGATTTTGAAACTTGCACACAAGACACTAAATTCGGTACTATTTCCAATGAAATTGGGCCCACTTCATTTGGATTCTCTATGAAGAAGGTATGACTGTTTTACCCGGAACACATGTTTCTTGACTAGCTTCAAGACTGGTCAAAAACCCTATCTTCCACAAAGTGTATCTCCATAATTATAACGAATAAAGAGATGAAACTTTTACCATAGTTACCTTGATATGTCTTCTCAATACCATAGTAATTTGACCATTTTAATCGTTCTAGAAAACAAGTTATAGTGAAAATGGTAAGATGACCTGAAAATAACATACCTTAGAACACATCACCAAAAGACTTCATCCTCCCTTCAAATCCGACCTTCTTTACTTCTGCTTTCCTCTGAAATTCGACTTGTTTATCAAATGAATGTATAGTGATATTTATTTATACCATTTATGTCACTTCCTTTTAACATTAGGGCCGACCTAACACTTTCTTATTTTGTAATTCTTTTCTTTAATTATCTTCAGGGCCTACATGTACTTCCTTCTTCAATTCACTTTGTCATCTTCAAAAATTAATTTCTTCTCAACCATGAGGATCCATGTGACGTGCCACATAGCACTGGAAACAACATGATGTATACTATCCATCCATGGGTTTTGTATCTGCATGTTCATTTTCCTTCATGTCCAAATACCTTCGTCAATCTTGCGGTCCAAAACCAGTGACAAGGGTTGACATCAATAACAACAATCAATCTTCCAACAATCTCCCCCTTCGTCATTGATGGAAACACTCATTCTCCCCCTATCATAACAATCCCAGTTTCTCTCCCCCTTTGACATCAATGGAAAATGGTAGGGCTTCTCCCCGTAATTTTAATGGAAAAAGGCAACTCTCTTATTTGGGGCTGCCCCCCCTGAACATGTGGCACTCAATAATACTTCATCCTTATTTATGGTCTTTGAGACTTTTTCTTCCTTGAAATCCTTTTGTGTGGATTCTATATTCTCTCTCTTCTTCATGATTAGGATGTATATGTTGTTCGGGATTCTTGTTGCAGTTGCAACCAATCTTCCTGAGCTATTTTCTCTGATTTTACATTTTCAGGAGTCAAACGTAAGAGTGTATCCTTGATCACATATCTTGCTGACACTGAGGATAATATGCTTCATATCTTCAACCAAAAGGACTTTTCTTGATTTTACATTTTTACTTCCAATCTTTATAGTTCCTTTTCCAAGTATTTTGGTATATGAGTCATCTCCAAATGCAACATTTCCACCCTTTTTCTTCAAGCTGACAAATTTGCTTTGATCTCCGGTCATATGAGATGAGCACCCACTGTCTATGAATCATTCATCTTCTTCTTTGCATTCTTTAGCAACCAATGTTATTTGACAATTTTCATTTTGTGGAATTTCTTTCCTTTTCCATGTTGTAGTTGGTATACAGACATTTGGCATATGATTATCTTCCTTCATCTCTCTACAATCTCGAGCTTTATGACCAATATTATTTCACTTGTAACATACAATATTTTGATCCATTAATGGGTCAAATGGATTATAATTTCTATTGATAGGTCTACTAACATTTCCATCTCTACTATTTTCACCATTCATGTAGCTTGCATAGTTATTCATTTCATTGATTCTACAATTGATTGCCTTGTGTTCAAAATTTCCACAAGTATAACAATGTCCAAGAAGTAAATTTTGATACCTGGGAGTAAGTGATCTTCTTTGTGGTGTGGTCCATCTGGGTTCACGATCTATTCTTTTGTAGTTTCCTTCATAATTATTTCTTTCATACCTGATGGGAGAGGATCTATTTAATGTCTCATTCCTTCTGAATTCTAGTCTTCTATCTTGTTGTTCAACTTGTTCTAGAGTGTTGGTTTCATCATTTTCAACTTCCTTCTCTTGTTTTGTTGTCTTCAAACTGTCATTGTATCCTAGTCATGTCTTGTCATTTGGAGATATTTGACTTCTAAGGATCTCATTTAATTTTTCAGTGCTTTTTTTGAACTTATTCAACTTTTCTATTATCAATAGTAGCTCCCCTTTTGTGTGATCCAATTCTTTTTTCAATTTCTCATAATCTTCTACTTGTTCGTTCAAGCTATTAATGGTCTTTTCAAGATTGTAATTCTCTTCTTCACAACTACTTAATTCACCTTTTAGTATTATGTTTGTGTTTCTAAGCTTGATATTTTTAGTTTCAACATGCTTCAACTTTTCAAGATTCTCATCTTCTTGTTCACTCTTTGCATTGTCTTTGTATCCCCAAAAGGAATCAAGGTTGGTTTCTTCATCTAAATCTTCTTCACAAATGATTTCTTCTTATTTAGAGTTCTTGTGATCATCATCCTAGGTTTCTTGGGTTATGAAGAGGACTTCTCCTCCATCATTGTCTTCGTCATCACTCTCATCTAAGGAGATGTCATCATCCTTGGAGTGGAAGCTCTTTTTATAGTTGAGACTTCTCTTTTTATAGTAGCAGTTTTCAACAATATGTCTTATTCTACCATAGTTAAAGCATTTGAGAGGAGACTTACCTTTGTATATTCCACTTCCCTTCTGGAACCTTCTTATGAAATTTGTTATTTTTTCAGCAAGGTCATTATCCTTGTCTTTTGTCTTATTTATGGCTTTAAAGGATGCTTCATTGTTTGGCTGGTCACTTTTCATACCTGTTCTCATTTCATATGCTATAAGAGACCCATGTAATTCATCCATTGTCATTTTGGTCAAGTCCCTAGTTTCTTCAATGGCGGAGACCTTAGCATCATACTTCAAGAGAAGTGATCTCAACACTTTTTGTACAACCAA
>ML783974.1:41771-67655 GCA_009831015.1 Picea engelmannii
CCATTGTCATTTTGGTCAAGTCCCTAGTTTCTTCAATGGCGGAGACCTTAGCATCATACTTCAAGAGAAGTGATCTCAACACTTTTTGTACAACCAATGATTCATCGAGCTCTTCACCTAATACTCTGATAGCATTAACAACTGCATCAACTCTAAGAAGATAGGTTTCAATATCTTCCTTTTCATTCATATTCAAATTTTCAAATTCTTCTCTATGTCATTGAAGCTTGACCCGCTTAAGTTTTGGATCACCTTCTTAGATACTCTTGAGTTTGTCCCATACCTCTTTAGCAGTGCTACATCCCATCACTTTTCTAGAAATGTGTAGCACACCTTTTCTACTACTAAGGTTTAATCGCTCTTAAAAGAAGACTATAACACCACTTTGTACAGATGTTATACAATCCACATGCATTTAAACAATAAACACATTCAACACAGAAACACAGAGTATTCATATGAATTACTGCCATAATCAACAAGCAATTAGCTTTTCATATTAATTCATATAGACAGCGGAAAACATGATACATAAGAAGAACTGTCATGCAAAACATGATTAAAGCATAATCAGATACTTATCTTTATCAATGGTAGATTCCACAAACCAAGTGCAGGCCTTCCACGAACCTCCCATCCTTAGACCACACTGCTCATCAGCTTAGCAGTGGGTCACCCCCGAGCTGGGACTAAGCTCCACCCTAATACAAGGAATCCTAGGCTAGGCCGAGGTTACAGGGAAAACAACACATACAATCTAGAAGGGTTCTTCCCAAGATGCCATCTTATGCGCACTACTACTAGGCTCTCATTCCCCACATGCCTGTTCCGCCCGGGAGTATACACCTTCACAAGCACAGTCCATCAGTGCTAACCTCCCTCTCTAGGTCTCAGCAACAGGCCAGATCAGGAAGTCTTAGAGCCTGAAGCTGGTGCTGGACACTCTCTGGAGGGAACCACTTCCCAACAAACTCTCTCACCTGGAAGGAGTTGCTCGTAGGCCTGACAACCTGCCTCTTCTAACCACAACCACCTCCTTCTCCTGGAGCGAGGGCATTCACAGGCTCAATTACCACCTGCACTGGACAACAAATAACACACAGTCCATCTGTGCATTACCACTACAGTCAACCGAGAATATAGACTCAGACTTCTCAAACAAACTCAGCAATGGCAGCAAGGTCTCATGGTGTTGGTTTTCAGAATTGCGTGACAAGCAATTTCCGTAGGGAATTACATAGACTCTCTGGTGCAGAATGGGGAGGATGAACCGAGCTTATCAGAAAGAGAACACAGTCTTCTTGGCTCTCAGAACAGAGGGTGTACATGGATTTGCAGAGACAAACATAGGCTTTTTCCCCCTTTCAGAATTTCATGAGGGTCTCTTGCAGAGGTCACACAGTTCACGCTCAGGACAGTCCCCCAGTTCGAATGGAGGAGGAGCCCCCCTTTCTCACGGCTCACCCTGGCCGTTTATTCGCATGCGTCAGGGTTGACACTTGTCACCCATGGAACTGCATGCATTCCATCACCCTTGTACGTCCTCCCTTGCCAAAACTTAGGATAAAACACAAAATTCACATGTCTTTTTGGAATAATATTAAAACATTATTCCCAGGATTAAGCCCCCTAGTCTTAGCCCCCAGGCTCAACACTTAGCCCCTTTCCCACCTTCCAACCCCTAATTCCTTTCCCACTCTGTGGATGCTCAGTCCCCCTTCACTCATTCATCGTGGTCGGTCTGCACCTGGCGGTGTTTATATTTTATTAAATGTTCTGCATACATACAAGTACAACAACAGAATCCTGGCCTTCAACACTTAGGCTCCCTGGCCTAACAAACACATAAGTCTCCAGCTTATAAAAACTTGGCTCAACAGCCTATAAAACATAATCACAATTCCTTTCTGAACTTGGTTTACAATGGGGCTCGGCCTTGAGAACACTACAAAATGGTTGGTGCCAATGCTGCTAGAATAACATTTCTGTCTTTTGAATTACAACTCATAAGCTTCTTCTCATTTGGATCGGTTGGAGCATTATTTGGGATTACATAGCCATTTAAAACTGAGTACCAAATGTCCACTCCCAAAGATGTTAGGTAAGTTTTCACTCTATCACTCTAGTATGCATAATTTCTTCCATCACATTTTTGAATCCCATTTGAAATGTGCTCATGGTCATCCATCCCTGCTTAGGATTTTCCTTCCAGTGGTTAAATTGTTCTGAAGGAAACCTGCTCTGATACCAATTGTTGATACTAAGAGGGGGTTGAATCAGTATCTAGTACAATTTAAAACCTTTTTCAACTTATATTTAAAGTATTCAATTATATCCAATTAGCAATGAACAATAGTATAAGAGTTACACCAATACACCACCATACACCTTGCAAAATATATGAGAAATAATCAATAGTTATTCTTCAAGGGAAGTAATGACTTCCAAAGGTAGCTACAGCTTCCAAATGTAAATGGAGGGATAAACCTCCAAGAGGAAGATATAATCCTCCAATATCGAGAGAGGTTTGAAATCTCCATCCTTTCCCCTTCCTTCCACCCAACAATATATGAGAGATAATAAAACTTTACATTAAATCATCACCATCAACCAACCATTACATAGATCTTGATAATGCTTCCTGAGACTTCTTCAACTTCTGTAAGTCTTCAATTCTTGGAATACTATGATCCTATAGATAATATTACTCAATGTATTCTCTGAACCTCCTCCAAGTTTCACTCCTTGAATCCTCCCCAAAAAGAAGTTATAGGAAGAATGGTAGACTTTATTTAATTATGGTGTATTCAGTAGAGAGAACTTGTACAGAATGCCCCATGCTCAAGATTTAACATTAGGTTCTGAAACTTGCACACAAGACAATATAGTCTATACTATTTCCAATGAAATTGGTCCCACTCCATTTGGAGTCTCTATGAAGAAGTTATGTTTTTTTACCCGGAACACATGTTTCTTTACTAGCTTCAAGACTCGTAAAAAACCCTATCTTCCATAGAGTGTATCTCCATAATTATAGAAAATAAAAAGCTGAAACTTTTACCATAGGTATATTGATATGTCTTCTCAATACCATAGCAATTTCACCATCTGAATCACTCTAGAAAAAAAAGTTATAGTGAAAATGGTAAGATGACCTGAAAAATAGCATACCTTAGAACACATCTCCAAAAGACTTCATCCTCCCTTGAAATCTGTCCTTCTTTACTTCTAATTTCCTCTGAAATTTGACTTGTGTATAAAATGAATGTATAATGATATTTATTTATACCATTTATGTCAGTTCCTTTTAACATTAGGGCCTATCTGGCACTTTCTTATTTTGTAATTCTTTTCTTTAATTATCTTCAGGGCCTACACATACTTCCTTCTTCAATTCACTTTGTCATCTTCAAAAATTCATTTATCCTCAACCATGAGGATCCATGTGACGTGCCACATACCACTGGAAACAACATGATGTATACTATCCATCCATGGGTGTTGTATATGCATGTTCATTTTTCTTCATGTCCAAATACCTTCATCAATATTGCGGTACAAAACCAATGACTAGGGTTGACATCAATGACAACAACCAATCTTCCAACACAATTGAAACTTTGGATGGGACTTAAATCCCTAGTATGTTTCAATTATTTTTCCTATTGGTATGTTTCAATTATTTTTCCTATTGGTATGTTTCAATTATTTTTCATATTTTTCAGTCTTTTAAAATGAATTAAAAAAAGTAAAATTATAATTGGTGAGACTCTGACCCATTCTAACATTTATGTCGTACTTTGAAGCACCCAAAGTCAGAAATCTAACCCCTTTTGACATTTTTGACAAGATTTGAATCTCCCAATGTTTCACTAGAGTTGAAGGCATCCACACAACTTTGCATTTGAGGGAATCCCCACAATGCTTCACTTGGATATGCTCCTACTCCATATTTGTGCATGCAATGCTCCACTTGGATGCTCCATCTATGTGTGTGCAATGCTCCACTTGGATGCTTGAATCCATTTAACCTCCCCTGCAGTCTTATTTTCATGATTCAATCTCCCCTGCATTCTTATTTTTAGTGTTCATTCTATTGAAAACATGATGGGAAAGAGTGCTTAAAGATAGATTGATGGAATTGATGGCATATTGGAAATGGTATGACAATGGTGTTTCATGGCGAGGGAGTTCAAGGGATTACAGGGATCACTAGGTAGGAGGTTTTATGGTGAGGTAGGAGGGTTTAGAAGGCTCACTAGATACTTCAAGTAGCTATAGGCAGTTTGATGGTGAGGGCGTTCATAGTAAAGGGATTACAAGGCTCACTCGGTAGGAGATTTGATGGTGAGGGCCTTTATTGGCGAGGGATTACAAGGCTCACTCGGTGGGTTAAGCAGTTGTGGGAAGTTTGATGGTGAGGGAATTCAATGATGAGGGCTTACAAGGATCACTAGGTGGGTCAAGCAGTTGTATGCGGTAGTATGTGCTTGTTGCGTTTCATGATAGAAACATATTTTCTCAGTTATGCCTCCATTTTATAAATTAACAAAAAATTATTTCATGGTGGACTGCTTGTGACATTGGTTGTGACATACAAAAACACATAGTTTCTTTGAACATATTTTCTTGATAAAATTTCAAGGTTGGATTAAACAAAAATTCAATTTTTATAGTGATAATTACCAATTCTTGGAGTGAAGTCTCCAGACTACAATAAAAAACAGACAACAAAAAAACTTAGTTTCTTATATTGATGAAAACCCATTAGCGATCTAATACAAGGTCGTTGAGCATTCTTAATATCAATGTTTTTCACTAACCATGTCAAGTGAACCCGATAAAAAATTCAATAAACTATCAAAGGAAAATGCCCTTTAGTGCTAACAAGAAAACCCGATGAAAAATTCAGTAAAGTATAAAAGGAAAATTCCCTTTAGTGCTAACAATAAATCATTCAAGGGCTCTAATAACTAGATTAACAAAATAAAATATGAAGATCAAATACCAGAATGTGATGCAAAAACATTCACATGGCGGAATAGAAACACCAGTAGGTAGAGACACCCAAGAAACATTAGACAACATGCTTCAAGTCTAACCTTATTTGCCACACGAAATATATTCCTTTATTTCTTTTAAGAATACAACTTTAATGCAAAGACATTTTCTGCAATTTATGCCAAAATTGCAAGACATCAATAACATAAAATACTTGAATAGAAATCAATTCAACTAAATTGCATCTTATTTGGTTTTCATGTATCCTTAGAATGGATGGGGACGAACTACCATGCTACCATGAATATGATACTAGGTGTTAATTTAGACAAAGTGCATATTTATTCTCCTAATCATTCATATTTCTTCTAAACCAGCTCATAATAAAGAATAACCTTTATGTTTTTGTTTCTGATGAGTGATTGTAAAAGTGCTAGTGGGAAAGAACCCACTAAGGAAGGTATGGTGATTGGCATTTTTAAAATACCAAGAAATCATCTACAGTTCCTATGAAAGACCGAACGACCATATACAAGACCCAAAAAAACCATTCCGATGGACTATCTCATGCAGCCTTGTTCCCAAGGAAGTACTTGCTCTAGAGGAAGTACTTGTAGATATCACACAAAGATGGAGATAAATTGAGACAAAATATTTGAATAGACCTCAATTCAACTACGAAGTATACAAATTTCCTTCAAATATAGTGTTACGTACTTCAATAAATGACAAAAAAAATAAAGAAATTAATTTAAGACAATATAGGAACAAAATGAAGAGGTAAGTTGATCGATTCTTGCTTAAGATTTAACATATTTGACATCCAAGCCAGTGGAGAGCACAATCTCTCTTTGAGTTCCTCACAGATACCTCAAGCTCTCTGCTACCACCCAAGGGGTTAATGAAGGGGGTGGATTACCTTGAAGCTTCAACATCAGACCGTGGACTAAGACATGCACACAAGGTAGTTGAGATGGATACACCGCCCATACATCCAAAAAATTCCCAAGGTAATTCCACCCTACATCCATCCTATGGATCATATGTTGTTGGTATTGAAGCTTCCCTTGGGTTTTGAAGTTACCCTTTTGCTGGTTCAACATACCAACTTGACAAATGTTTCTTTTTATGTAGAAAATAGAAGATGTTGGTTCAACATACCAACTTGACTAATGTTTCTTTTGTTGTAGAAAATAGAACCACCTAGGACTGGCATGGAGAACCCCTAATCACCCATGCATTGGCATGTAGAACCCCTAATCACTAGCGCATTGAGGAAGTTGTGGTCTTCCACTATGCTCATATGTTTATAAAAGGGTTCAGGATTTTAAGAGTTTGAAACTGGTCATGAACCTTACTCTTTTTGTTGAATCCTCCAAACCAGTTTAATGGGTCGAGCGAATACATTTTGATTCGAGAGATGAATTGACAGCACCAATATTTTTTTGGGTAACCTGCATTAAGGTCTGAAACGCATCATATTTTTAGGTTTGTTTTTGTCTCATGGGCACTCTAACAAAATAGTGGCAACAAACAACTGCTCCTTTGTCTGCATGCATGAAGAGTATCTAGTGAGGATACGTGTTGGAATAAATCATGAAGAGTATCCAATGATAATATGTGTTGGATTAAATTTTTTGATAGTTGGGCCATACCTCAAACTGAATGCATATCCCTCAGTTATTTTAAAATGTTTTTGAAATAATATTAATATATTACTGATCACCTTTGTAAATCAGTTTGGGACCTTTGTAAATCAGTTTGGGTTTTTCATGTTGGATTTAATTTCATTGTTCTTTGTTTCCTGATTGAATTGCATAAATGTTCATGCATCTCATCTTAGATTGGAAAATGTTAGAGAATCTACAATGCAAGCTCCCTTTCCTAGCAGATTTCTATCCTACCTCATACCATGTCCACTTGATTAAAATATGGTAGAATTGACATTGCTTAAACTACTTTAGGGTTATAACTCTTCATATTTGTTTTTGTAAAATGTGGTTTAACGCTTACAACGCCTTCTATTTTGCAGATTCTAGGAAGAGACCGAAATTTTGAGCCAAACAAATCTCGCAGGCAGGTCGACCTGTCAAATAACAGATCATAACCTATCAATGAAATGATGCCACATTCTTAGCAAAAGATTTTTTATATCAATAAATCTCCATGCTTGCAACCAAATCAAGGTGACTTGAGAGCATTGATCAGAAGACAGTTAGATCAAATATAAACTATGCATAAAAAAAAACTTGGTGGTGCCACATTGTCAATTTTTCCAATGGTTAAGTGAACGATTTAAATTGATGAATAAAATCACTCCATCTTACGCGAGTTCGGGTTTCTGGGTACCAGACCACTGAAATATTTTCTTGCAAACTTTGATTAGTAAAAAATGTGGAGAGTTATATGCCAGGTGACATATGGAAAGGCACCAAAAATCATAGGTCGACAACTTGAGATCACCATGTCAATTTTAAAAAATAAAATAAAAGAGGAATCTGGCTCGAAAGTTTCCAAAAATGTGATTCAAGATGAGGCATGGTGCAATGTAAAAATTAAGTTTCCATGCATAAAATCCACGTAAGATGCACCAAATTATCAGTTCATTGGATGAGGGTTTGTATAGTTAAGATAACTCAATATTATGTGGCATAATTATGTGGATATGAAGCCATCGAATCATTAGTACACCAAATTATCAGTTCATTGGATGAGGGTTTGTACAGTTAAGATTATCGCTGCATCGCATCACTGGGTAACATGGCATAGTGAAATGTCTCCAAATTCACATAAAAGATTATAATCAAAATCGTTTTGATCGTAGAGAAACAATAGTATCATGATCCACCAAAAACAAATGGCACGAGTTCACTTGAATATATGTAGAAAACCCTAATTTGTCATGTAATTTGCTACAGAAAAGGTGTTATGGATATGAAATTCAAAGTTTTGAAAACACCATCTGTCAAAATATCCGCATTTGAGCACAAAGTCGAAAATAAACTCAAACCTACCACGATTTCATTTCTAGAACTGTGTGATCATGGTTAATCACTGGCAAGAAGCCATCGATTCATAAAAAAATTATCCCTACTATGCCACGAAGATATAATTTCAAAATTGTGTTTCGTATTCTATCATAAAATCGCTACAAGTTAGCGGGAATAATTATCATGGAAATTTTTTCTACAACTCTCTCTCTCTCCAACAATTTTGAGCTCGACATAGAAATTACATAAAGTTATTTTAGTACTTTGACTTTCAGATTTTTACATTTACAAAAAAATGTTTGTTTTTATGATGATGTAGAACCACACGAATTTAATGAATCCACTGAAGCAAATGTAAAATGAGAATTATGAGATAAAATTTATTTTAGTACTTTGACTTTCATATTTTTACATTTTAAAAACAATGTTTGTTTTTATGATGATGCAGGAGCACATGAATTTAATGAAGCTACATAAAGCTTCCATTACACAAATGATATACACAATAATAATTTGTATTGCCCACAATAAACATAGATACATCATACTTAAATAAGTGTTGTGAGATCCAACTTAGTCCACTCTTGGAGGGAAAGGTTGAGAGAATCTCTCAACATCCTCCATCAAACCCAATCCAATCCCTAAAATCTAGTATGTAGCATTAGTTAGGCATTATCCCTAACACCCCCCGTTAATGCCTACATTACAAAACTTCACAAATTACATAACAGAAAAGGTTACAACACTTTGTCTGGCATGATCTTCAACAATGCATACACCCACTCTGACGCCTCTGGAGCCTCTGGATTCTTCTCTTTTTCTTCCTCTTCTTCGATCTTTCCTTTCAACTCATTTAAAGTATAAATGTTTCATACCATCATTCATGCAATTATACAATAAACAATATTGACAAACTCAACTCACCATGGATTGCATGAGAAAAGTTGTAATAAAGCATCCTATGAACATACCTCCATCTATCATATATTTTTCTTTTGGCTATCTGTCAGTTTCTAGAAAGGCAGTCTAGGTATCGAATGTCCTCAAAATTTGATCATACAATATGACCTCATAAGAATCGTTGTTCTTGAAACCGGGGCTACCAGTTTATATCAAATAACAATAATTCTTTTACATAAACATATATAAAAAAAACTTTAAACATAAACACACATACATAAAAAACTTTAAGCACACCACCCCTTTCCCTTTTCTCAAACAATTTGAGAGATGACTCTAGCGGTTCTTCATCACTCTTTGATTCTGATAAGTCATCCAAGTTGGGAATGTTTGTAGTTTCTTTTCCATTCAGAAGATCCCTAGCACGAGTTCTACAATTCCAGGCTATATGTCCAATCTTGTGACAGTAGAAACATTCTGTTGAACCCTTGATTCTTCTGATCTTACCTTTTGAAAATAGTGCAATTTCATGCTGATGACCTACATCTGAGTCTTTAGAATATGTCCTTTTTTCTTCAAATAACAATGATTCTACCATTCCTTCCAATGATTGTGAGGGTAATTGACTTAATGTGAATACAACATTGTTATATTTAGAATATAGGCTATTCAATAGAATTTCTTTAGCATATTTTGGATCTACCTCGGTACCTATGTCATCTAATTTCTTAAATAGAAACATTAACTCATTTATATGAGTAGAGAGACGGGTCTCATCATGCATTTTGAGGCTAAAAAGTTGCAACTTTAAAGAAAACTTTGCATTCATTGCCTTTTCACCAATTAATTTACTTAATTTCTCCCAAATTTCTTTAGATGGTTTTTCCAAATCAATCAAGTGCAATTGCATGTCTGAAAGAGCCAAACCAATAATATCTTTATCCTTTTATTCCTTCTTTTCCCATTTAACCAAAATCCTGGGATCGCTAAGATCTTTTTCAGTGCCTTTAACTATGCTCCACACACCTCTATTCATTAGATGCATTTGAATTTTAACTTTCCATGTATGGAAATTCAAACCATTAAACTTCTCCATAGGTATAGAATCCATTTTACCTCACAAAATATTTTCCTTCCAGCAATCTCGTTTCCACGGGTCAGATGTCGATGCATAGGTTTATTGCATAATGATGCAGCAGAAACAGATGCAATTTCTCCATTATAATCTTATCTTAATAGAACTGTTAATATGTCATCCACTCAGCGTTTGACAATGACCTCCTTAATCGGGTACTTAGAAACTGCAGTGGAAGGAGCAAGCAATACACAGATGGCTCTCAAGAATTGATTTTAGGCTCCCTGCAATCCATGAAGCTCCTGGTATATACACCGTCATGGATATGAATATAGGAACAAAATTGTCACACAATCATGAAGAAAGAATACATAATTCAGGAAAGAAATATACAACAAACAAAATACACAATTCTTGGATTGACTAAACTCAAACAGTTGGGTGACTTCGTTAGATTGCAGTTCCTTCCTTATGCAACAACAACGACTTCTATGTATACATGTTGTTAGCTCAAGCGATGGAGACACACACTCTCTCACACTTAAACAACTCAGATCTGATCACTAACCAGACAGGAGCAACGATCAGACTGGTGCGCAGGCAAAACTTCTTCATATTGATAGTGATCAATCACAGGAACATGAAATCATTTCCTGAATCCGTGCGTCAGCCGCACAATACCTAAATAACAATGGAAACCTCACACGATAGAGTGACAATCTCGTGATAGAAATTCACAATGACAACAAGTTCCCATGCTCTGATACCAATTTAGAAATAAGGAGAGCTGCCATTACATAGATGACACACACAATAATAATTTGTATAGCCCACAATAAACAGAGATACATCACACTTAAATAGGTGTTGTGAGATCCAACTTATTCCACTCTTGGAGGGATAGGTTGAGAGAATCTCTCAACATCCTCCAACAAACTCAATCCAATCCCTAAACTCTAGTATGTAGCATTAATTAGGCATTATCTCTAACAATCAGTGAAGAAAATGTAAAAGGAGAACGTGAAGCTTCCTGTAGACTAAATGTAGTTTTAGTTGTATTTTCAATTTTAAACCTTTACTTTAATCTTATAGTTTTCAGTTTGTTTAGTTTAGGTCAATACTTTTAAATTAGTCTAAATTTGATTATACTTAGTTCTAACTTAATTGTATTGTATATTTTAATTAAGTTTTTAGATTTAATTCTTTTACTATTTAGATTTAGTTAAATTAAGTTTAGTTTTGTTTATTTTAGTTT
Organism: Picea engelmannii; assembly: GCA_009831015.1. NCBI lineage: Eukaryota > Viridiplantae > Streptophyta > Pinopsida > Pinales > Pinaceae > Picea > Picea engelmannii. Next base: position 52,993 of record ML783974.1, read on the forward strand.
AAATTTGTTTAGATAATACTTTAATTTTAAGTCTTTGAGTTTTAATTGTAGTATATTTTAGTCTTATCCTTTTGTTTTTAGTTCAATTAAATTTAATTAGATTTAGATTTAGTTATTAGGTGTAACTTCATCCAAAGGCATAACTTCATTCAATGAGATTCAAAGCCTCCCATTCCAAAGTTTTTGAATCACACAAACTTGTCAACTAAAGTCCTCCATGGGAATGGTGAAACCTACCTAGACCAACGGTCCTACCATAAATTTAGGCCCTTGGGACTTGGACAATTTGAATCCTCATTGGAAACTAGGGTTTCATTAGCAACCATCCTAACACCTAGGAAAAAACTTCATTTTCTTTTCCATAAACTGAATAATTCTTCTCGTATTTATTTTTAACAGCTACCTAATTGTATGTTTTCAAACGTTTATAGTCAGTTGTAATTGGGTGGAAAAAAAGTCTTCACATTCTAAATGAAGTTGAAAATTTAGTTTATTAGAGTAAAACCAATCTAGATCTATCTTAACTCCAAAGAGAGATCCAAAAAACAATTAAAATGTGAATATCTATGTGCTTAAAAGATTTGTAGTTAAGAGGAATATACATCGATGTGTTACACACACTTACCAAAGTAGATAATATAGTAGTTTCTACTATGTAAAGAAACCCTCAGATTCATATTTCTTAGTCTGTTTTACAAAACTATTACTAAACATTTCCAAAGTTTGATCAAAGATATCATATTAATTTTAATATTTTAAAAATTAAAAAAAAATTCACAATTTTCAAATTTTTTGTAGGGTTTTTATTATTTGTTGAGGAGAGTTTGGATGAGACTTAATTCCCTGGTGTATGTCAATTATTTTTCCATATTTGTCATAATTTTTAAATAAATTTAAAAATAATTAATTTCTAAATTATTCATTGGCCAAGTCGTTGACCCTAACAAACCCTTTCATTATGGCATTGCAGTCTACAGTTGGTCACTGTAGTCGTGGCTACTTGCATGCATCCAAATAGAGTGCATTTTCCAACAATTGTTGAAACTACCACTCATCCATTGACTACCTTTACCTTAGGAACCACTTTCCTTTAGTTTATTTTGTCTTATTGTTGAAATCCCGTGACTTGCTCCGATTGCAAAGAAGCAACAATCATAGATGCTTTTAGTGGCTAAATTTCTCCAACAGGCTAATTTTCCATGGTATTTCCCAAAAAAAGATTCACCAATTTCCATTTTTTGTAAAAACGATTAGCCCAAATTCTATAGAATAAAATTATTTTACCTTAAAAATTTGCAAACTTTTATAGAAACTATATAAAATCCTCAAAAATTTGAATATTTTTACAAAACTATTGCCAAACATTTTACATTTTGCATATTAAGGACTAGTAAGATTACCCCATGTTTCTACATTTTATTATAAATTTCCATCCTTCAAATTATCCATGGCCACAATGACATAACACACTACCATCATAACCATTTCAACTAGAACCATGGGGAACAATGCTCATACGAGGATTGTCGAGGAAGAATAGGTCTAAGGAACTAGTAGCAATGGGATTACCAAGGAAAACATCCCAGGAGAAAAATCACCATAGCTATGGCATGTTGAAAAAAGAGCATAAGAAATGGTCGCCAGAGGAATAAGGGGTGAACAAGAGAAGAAAAAAAGCATGTTTTACAACTTGACATCTTAAACAATTGCTTTGGAAGCAATGGGGCATTTTGACGAAGAACATGTACCGAGCTAGGGAAAAGAAAAACTAGAAGCAAACGTATGTAAAGCGATGTACAATCTCAAATTTACTATTACAAACATGGTTTGAATGAAAAATTGAGACTTACTTTTATCAAAAAGTTGCCTTGGAATCGTACTTGGTTGGTGCTTCTTAGTTGTCTTTAACACCTCTACTCCTTTGTGTGGCTTGACAATCTCTTCCATCCTTTGTGTTGTTTGAGAATCTCTGTCGTCCATAGCATCTCTTTCTACAGTAGAAAAACCAACATCTTTAGTGGCAAGGATGGCTTCCCCATGCACAATTCCAATTCTAGTATTTAATGTCCACTAGTTTAAGCATCAATACTGACAATTGGAACCAATCCATTGAAGCCATCCAATATTGAAGGAACCAAGGAACCCACAATGGATACATCGATTGAAGCTAGTCCCTTCTAGGTTTGAGGGGGAATCTGTGGCTGGTGCCCAAGAGCATTTTTTATTCCTTTCCCTACTACTCCTCACTTGTCTTTGGTATCGCACCAATTCCTGGTTCGAATCCCTCATTATTTAGAGCACCAACCACCTCATCTAATAAACACCTCCTTGTTCTTGCTTTTGGATGCTACACATCCCAACAATGTTGCATGATGAGCATGTATCTTACCCATGGAAGCCACACACAAATGGATTTGTGTTGGCATTGGTTTTATAAGAGGTCGCGATACATGTGGAATTCATATTACATTCTCTCCCTTGTCCCACAAACAAGGGGTCTCATACACCAATTTGGTGTCTACTTGACGGTAACCTTAAAAATAGATGATGATGATGATGATGATGATTATTATTATATATCAATTGAATAAAAATAAATAAAAAATATTTGAAACCAAATAACTTCCTAGATTAATAATGGAACCTTACTTTAAACAACATGTGGTTTCAGATCAATGATTTTATATTAATTTATTTAATTTCCAAAAACACCACGTACTATTGATATAACATTGAAGAGAAGTATTGAGTAAATCTTAACAAATTTATTCATTGAGATGAGACCATTCCATTACCTTTAAGCTACATGGGTGGATAACTGGTATCCTCATCATGAAGCAAACACATATCATAATTTCAAAGCAAAGTAGTTGTTTCCTCTCATAAATTATAATTTATGAGCATGAGAGGATGAGGTTGACGAGGAGGGCAATTTATGAGCATGTTGGGCTGGCGTGGATGGGAATGGAAGAGTCCCACAATCAGAGTTTTGTGCAAAGTAGGGAAGATGTGACATGGAAAATAAAGGGAACCAAATCCAATCACGAAGGAATCGAAGGAAAGCGTTGGATCCGTCCATCACACAGCTCGCCAGAAATGCTCCACCAACAATGCTCAAAACTCTCCATTTCCTCGCTGCCCCGTATTTATTAAAGGACTCCCCTATCATTCTTTCTTCCCCCCCTCCCCAATTTCTATCCTCTAAGTTTATATTGGAGACCAAGAGGCATCTAGCCAAAACCACACCGTCCTCCAGTGTCAAGCAAGCACCTTGACCCAGATCAAGTGTCATCAGGTGGCTCAAAATCTAAGAGGGGCATAAACATACACACACTTATGATAAGCAAGATGTTTCTCATTGATCGTTTCATTTCATCACCATAGGCAGGGCATCAGAGAAACGCTTTCCTCTACCCTAATTTGATGAGTGAAGTTGCGTCGACAATGGTGTTGGAAAGTTCAATTTATAGCATTCCTTTGCAATTTCACATTCCACTTTCTCGATACCATGTTTGATCTCATCCTACCCACGGGCCTATGCATTTTCCCCCCTCATCTTGAAGGTCACAGGCTTTCGTCGTCTCCAGCTCATTTGCAAAGGCAAATAAAAAATAATCCCATGCATTATTCCATTGTCATTGAATAAATGGTGCATGTTGTGGGGCTCAAACAAGGGATTCAAACCATTACAGACTTAAACTCTACCTAATAAACATGATATCTATCCCTCGACATCCAGGTTGTTCTTGAATGACATCTCCACGTTTTTCACAAAAACGTGAAAACTCCTCCCTCTCGGTCTAGAATTCTTTCCCATCTTTATTCATTTGTTTCACATACCATGCCCTGTATATAATTTTTATGTGGTAAGAAAAGGATTTGAAAACATATAGATTCATTTAAATTGATCTAGGTGGATATCGGTGGTCACCCACCTTTTCCGACTAGCTCAAAACAGTTTTCTGGCAATTTTGGCAATTTACTATTTTTAGCAGGTTTTAACTTCCGGGGCCATTTTGAGGGCCTAAATGAAGGTTTTTCGAGATCGAGGTTCTCAATGATAGACGAAGGCATAATTGATCTATCATACGCCTAAAACGGATATCGTATGCAAAATTTATGACCCCAGGAAGTTAATGTACTAACTTACCCAAACGGGGCCCACATGACTTTTGGCGCTTCGTCTCCTAGGGTTAGGTTTTTGGATGTCTAGGGTTTTGGCATTCATGTTTATTGTAAAAATACCTTCAGAGCCTCATTGTACTCATCTTCTTGCGAATGCGAGTAGCTGTCACATCTCTTCTTAGAAATAAGCTGCCACCATTCTAGCAAGTCTTTCACTCTGTATTTTTTTACAGTCTCTGTACATTTATTTCATTAATATAAATCGTGTATTATTGTATCTCTGTGTTTATGGTTGCATCTCTGATATATTTTTGTTATATTATTGAATATCTACAATATCTCTGTGCATTTCTTTATTATATCTCCGATCTCATTTTGTGCCGAAAATAATCCAGATCGGTGGTATCGGAGCAAGTTGTTCTTGATCGTTTTTTTTCAGTGCATGTCCCCGACGAGGTCCGAGCATAGAAAGTTGGGTCTCGAGCTTGTCTCTATTGAGGACAATCGCTCTCACACACCCAAGAAACCCTCAATGGTGGAAGAAAAGAAAAATAACGGAGCAGATGATCTTATCAGTCTATTGCTTGAGAAATCTCTCACGCGACAGAGGGACGAAATGATGGAGAATTTTTCCCACATCCTTCAATGCCTGTCGATAGCAACATATGCATCTTCATCAAGCGGCCACTTTGGATGCACCTCTCCTTTCAAGGTACAAGTTAATTTTTATATTCTTGTATTTGAAGGACAGATAGATGCATAAGCCCTAGACAAATGGTTAAATCTGCTAGAAGGTTATTTCTTTGTTCACAAATTTTCTGACAAAGAAAATATCACCTTCGCACTCCTTAAATATCTCCCCTATGTCAAACATTGGTGGGAAACTTATTGGGAGTAGAGTTCTACAGAGGAGTCTGAAATATATGGGGCCTATCCCACTTGGGATTTTTTTGTGGATGTGGTAAAGGAACAGTGTTACCCTATTGGAAACTATGAGGACCAGTACATGAGATGGACCACACTGCGGCAAGAGAGGGGCCAACCAGTTCCAGAGTTCACCAATACCTTCCATACCTTGCACACCAAGCTAGGTATCAAAGACTCCGAGCGACATTTGGTTCTGAAATACCGTAGGGCTCTACACAGATACATCCAGACTGAAATGGATTTTCTGGACATCTCATCACTCGGTGTTGCTTATTGATATGATGTTAAAATCGAGAAGAAATTTAAGCACCAAAACAAATAGGATTTTGGATCTGTAAATCCGCAACAACCAAAGTATGACAAAGACATCCCTAACAAATAGTCTCCCGAAAACGAGTCCAAGACACAGGAAAAAAAGGGTCACGGGAAGACAAAGAAGGACACTGGAAAATGGTGTGATTTCCACAAAATCCCCTGGCACAACACTGATGAATGTCGCTCAAAATAGTCATTGGTGGCCGAGATAAAACATAAGGAGCCAAACCTGATTCAGAATCCGATTCTAGAAATACTGGTAAATGAAAGATCATTGACGTAGACCCCACTGCTATTGTCGCAACTGCAACAATTCAACCCGAAGAACCAATAGATCTCGAAGAGGGGGAGTGAATTTTTCATTCACAGATGTGGGTGAAGGGGACCCCGCTGCATTTTATTGTTGATAGCGGAATCCATAAGAAACTCATCTCAATAGAGTTCATCAAACAATTGGGATTGTCGACAACACCACACCTGCAACCATACAACATCAGGTGGCTTCGCCAAGGATGAGATCTCCATGTCATCCAGCAATGTCGATTGTCATATGGCATCCAACCCTTCAAGGATGAGGTATTATGTGATGTTTCCCCATTGGATGTATGTGATGTTCTCTTGGGCCAACCATATCTGTGGAAGCGTCATGTTGTTTATGAGTCTCAACCCCGCAGTGTCATTGTTACTTTGGGGGCTCATATCTAAAGAATATCATAGGTAGTTCCGACTATTGTTCCACCTAAAAAGTGTCACAAGGTAGTATCTCATACTGCAAAATTTAGCTTCTTCACAATCTGTTCAAAAGGAGAACAGGACACTGCAACCACTACAGCCTCGCCCCAAGCACCTTCTATCCAACAGAATCAGGTTGAAAAGGTTGTAGAAAAGTGAAAAGATTCCTTATGAACATCGTCCTCTCATGTATCTTGACTTGTTGAATAGCCTCAGCCTCAACAGGTTCTTGACATACTTCCACAAACTGAGCAACACGATGTCTCCAGCAATACAAGCAGCTCACCAAGATGCAGATCCAACAAATGCTTTTCCCTCTCCCCCAGGAACTCAACGCAATTGAGACCATTTCTTCCTAAGGATGGAGGATTGATCTAGGTGGATATCGGTGGCCACCCACCTTTTTCGACTGGATCAAAACAATTTTCTGACAATTTTGGTAATTTACTATTTTTAGTAGGTTTTAACTTTCGGGGCCATTTTGAGGGCCTAAATGAAGGTTTTTCGAGATCAAGGTTCCCAATGATATCCAAATGTGTAATTGAGCCCCCAAAATGAATCTCCTCAACGATACCTTTCCAAAGAGCTATCATACGCCTAAAACGAAGATCGTATGCAAAAGTTACGACCCCGGGAAGTTAATGTACTAACTTACCCAAATGGGGCCTAGATGACTTTTGGCACTTCCTCTCCTAGGGTTAGGTTTTGGGATGTCTAGGGTTTTTGGCATTCCTGTTTATTGTAAAAATGCCTTCACAGCCTCATTTTACTCATCTTCTTGTGAATGCGAGTAGCCGTCACATCTCTTCTCAGAGATAAGCTGCCACCATTCTAGCGAGTCTTTCACTCTGTATTTTTTATAGTCTCTGTACATTTATTTCATTAATAGAAATCATGTATTACTGTCTCTCTGTGTTTATGGTTGCATCTCTAATATATTTCTGTTATATTATTGAATATCTGTGATATCTCCGTGCATTTCTTTATTATATCTCTGATCTCATTTCGTGCCGAAAATAATCTGGATCATAAATGTACAAAATAATTCCATAGGTAACAATTTCAATTTTTTGATCACCACATGGCGCAGTGACTCCAATTTTCATTTTCTTGACTCCAATTTTCATTTTCTTATGGCCAGATGGCACAGTGACTCTTGAGAATTACATCCAAGGTATTTCTTGGAAATGTAAGGTCACATGGAGAGAGGGTCTTATAAATCTGTGTTGATATCCGAGTTGGTCACATGCAATAAAAAAAAAACAATCATCTCGTAAATCATCTTTATTTGGAGGGAGAATTCAAGAATACATGCGTTGTAGGATCGGACCCCGACCCCTGCCAAATATTTGATGATGTAGAGGATTTAGAGAAGGTATTTTTCTGACACAGATCTCATTGAAAGTTTAAGCCATTAAGTCCTTATTACTAGCTTTAGCATAATTGTTGATTGAGTTTTAAGTCTTAAATCAACTAGAATAATGGAAATTTATTAAATCAATGAGTGCAAAATAGTTCGATATCATTTGAAGTCCAATTTACAAATTAATTATAAATGGAAACATAATTCCAATTTTATGCAGAGAAATGATGGAAAAACGAGTATAAATTTGTATAAAATACAATGCGAACATGTATTGTGTATGTCTTAAAGTAGAGTTTAAGAAAAGGGAATTGAAGTTGAAAATGTATTGGTCATGGAAAGTATTACTATTGAAACCCTAGCGATAAATAAATGACAAGGTTTTTGAAAGGAATTTATTGCAACATCGTTGAAGAGGAGTAGTTTTAAGTTTTTGATCACCAAAGTTCGAGACATTGTTTTTGTAAGAGCCACAACCTTATCTGTTTTTAGATTTTTAATACATTTGTTTCTTGTATTAATGATATTTTTCATAAATACTTACTTGTTAGATTCATTTTATTTTAATGTTTTCTTAAGTACTTATATTTTATTTTAATGTTTTCTTAAGTACTTATTTGTTAGATTTATTTTATTTTGAAAAGTATTTAAGTTACATTGTAATTTGTTATATTTATTTTATTTTAGAAAGTATTTAAGGTATGCTTTGATGATGATAGAGTAGCTATCAAATTTTTAGGTAATATTTTAGGTATTGAAGAATTTACATATGTGTTTTATGTAATATTTTAGGCATTGAAGTATTGAGTTTGCTGGAATTTAGGATTCCAACAGTTGCTAGGTTTAACTTTCTCCATTGAGACATGGAAATGTAACACTAAAAAGTTGAAGCCATATAAACGGTCCTGGTTAGTTTTGGGAAAATTTTGTCTACTTGCCTTATGAGAACCTCAGAGAGTGATGATCTCTTTATCTCTATGATTGAGTTGAGGCCTCTCATGGGATGTATACACAAGCTAAGCCCGAAACAATGTTGTGTTTAGTCCATACAATTGACATTGGTGGAAAATCAAATGTAAGTGAGCATTTTCAAACTTCTCGTAAATATACGTTTAGTTCGTAGAATTGACATTGGTGGAAAATTGGATGTCAAGAGAGCATTTTAAAACTTCTCCTAAATATTCATATTCAAACAAACAAAAATCTCAAATGTTCAAATAACATAACATAGTAATTTGATCTCACTTAGGTGTTTCCTTTCAGCGCTTCAGGGTTTTGCTAGTTATTATTATTATTATATCTTAATTGAGTAAAAAAAATGTTTGAAACCAAATAACTTCCTAGGTTAATAATGAAACCTTACTTTAACCAGCATGTGGTTTCACATGAATAATTTTATATTAATTTATTTCATTTCCAAAAACACCACTTACCGTCGGCATTGAGTAAATCTTAACAAATTTATGCATTGATATGAGACCATTCCATTACCTTTAAACTACCTCAATGGAGATGGGGGTATCCACATAATGAAGAAAATGCATATCATAATTTTGATGCAAAATGTTTTTTTCCTCTCATAAATTATAAGTTATGAGCATGAGAGGATGACGTTGATGCAGAGGGCAATTTATGAGCATGTTGGGCTGGCGTGGATGGGAAGGGCAGAGTCCCACAATCAGAGTTTTGTGAAAAGTAGGGAATACGTGACATGGAAAAGAAAGGGAACCAAATCCAATCACGAAGGAATCGAAGGAAAGCATTGGATCCGTCCATCACACAGCCCACCATAAATGCTCCATCAACAATGCTCAACACTCTCCATTTCCTCGCCGCCCCATATTTCTTAAAGCACTCCTCTACCATTATTTCTTCCTCCCCTCCCCAATTTATATCCCCTAAGTTTATATTGGAGACTAAGAGGCATCTAGCCAAAACCACAATGTCCTCCAGTGTCGAGCAAGCACCTTGACCTGGATCAGGGGTCATCGGGTGCAACACGTCTCCAAAAACCGTCATGGTCCCCTTGCCCTTTGATTTCCTTTCCTATTCCCATGGACATATCCATCTCAACTTTATATCCGCGATACTCAACGTATCAGCCGAACTGGACTTTATTAACTCTTCAATGGGTTCTGGTAAAACTCTCACTGTCTCTAACGTTGCGCATCTCATGCTCTCTCTTGTTATAATTATTTTTTTGTTTTGTATAGGATGTTAATATCATCATTAGTAACAATGAATAGATATTACATTCTCTCCCTTGTCCCACAAACAAGGGGTCTCATACACCAATTTGGTATCTGGTTTAGCCGTAACCTTAAAAATAGATTATTATTATTGTAAAATATATCTCAATTGAATAAAAAAAATATTTGAAACCAAATAACTTCATAGGTTAATAATGGAACCTTACTTTAACCAACATGTGGTTTCACATGAATGATTTTATATTAATTTATTTCATTTCCAAAAACACCACTTACCGTTAATATAACATTGAAGAGCGATATTGAGTAAATCTTAACAAATTTATTCATTTAGATGAGACCATTCCATTACCTTTAAACTGCCTCGGTGGAGAGGGGTATCTGCATCATGAAGCAAACACATATCATAATTTCGATGCAAAATAGTTTTTTCCTCTCATAAATTATAATTTTGGAGTCCTAAGTCAAAATGGGTTTGTTGTTTGTTATGAATTCAGGAAGTTGAAGGAGCATGAAAGGCACTATGCCACTCATGATTTGGAGTTGGCAGCCATAGTACATGCCTTGAGGAAGTGGAGGAACTACCTCATGGGGAAAATGTTCGAGTTGAGGACAGACCATAATGGTCTGAAATATTTATTTAATCAACCAACTCTAAATACCAGGAAAAGAAGATGGTTATAATTTCTCAGTGAATATGACTTTGATATAAAACATATCAAAGGGAAAGAGAACAAGGTGGTTGATGCACTTATCAAAAGGGTGCATGAGTTTCATGCTACAACCATTAGCATGTACCAACCAGATTTCAAAGAAAGAATCATAGATTCTACAAAACTAGATTTGCAATACAAGGAATTAGTGACAAAATTACAACAAGGTATTTTGCAACAGAAAATTGAAGACTATAAGCTAGAAAATGATGAAATTCTCATATACATGGGCATAATTTATGTACCAAATTCCCAATAATTGAAAAATATGATATTGAGAGAAATGCATATTGTATGTTATGTTGGGCACCCAGGTTATCAGAAAACTATTCCAGTTGTCAAGAGACAATATTATTGGCCAAGAATGAAGAAAGAAGTTGATGATTTTATTGCCAAATGTTTGGAGTGTCAAAAAGTAAAGGTTGAGAATAGACACCCAGCTGAGTTGCTGCAGCCATTACCCATTCTTGAGTAGAAATGGGAAGTTGTAACAATGGATTTCATCACCAAATTACCCAGAACAAACAAGCAACACGATTATATTATGGTAGTGGTGGATAAGCTTACTAAAGCTACCTATTTTATTCCAGTAAATCTCACTCACAAGGAAGCCAACATTGTTGATGTTTATATGAGATAAATTGCTTGATTACATGGTATACTAAAGACAATTGTGTCTGGCAGAGATCCAAAATTTACATCAAATTTATGGAAGGGATTATTCAAGGGATTTGGAACAAATTTGAATTTTAGCACAACTTATCATCCAAAATCAGATGGACAAACAGAGAGGGTGAATCACGTGATTGAGGATATGTTGAGGATGTATGCGATGGATAAACCATCAAAATAGGAAGACTACCTACACTTAGTAGATTTTTCTTATAACAATGGGTACCAAACATCTTTAAAGATGAGCCCATTTGAGACACTTTATGGCAGAAGGTGCAACACACTGGTGAGATGGGACAACCCAATAGATAGAGCAGTAGTTGGGCTAGAATTACTCAGGGAAATGGAAGAGAAAATGTTGAAAATAAAATAGAATTTAAAGGTTGCCCAAGACAGGAAGAAAAACTATGCTAATAAGGGGAAAAATCACAGGGAATTTAAAGTGGGAGACCATGTATTCTTAAAAGTGAAGGCCAACTGAAGTTTCCTAAAGTTGATAAATTGTTCAAAGTTGGTAGCTAGCTATTGTGGGTCATTTGAAATCCTAGAGATGATTGGACCTGTAGCATGCATGCTTTCCTTTCCTACATCAATGACCATTCATAATGTATTTCATGTATCATTTCTTAAGAAATATAAACCTGATGATCATCATGTTATTGATTGGAATGTGATTCAGGTTGATCAAGAAGGTGTTTTCCAAGTACATCCGGTATGCATTCTGGATTGGAAAATCAAATAGCTCTGAAATCGAGCCATAGAGCTTGTAAAGCTCCAATGGACTTGGCACAGTTTTGAGGATGCAACTTGGGAGCATGAAGATTCTATGCGGGCAGAATACCCACATATTTTTGAAATTTTGGTTGTATATGTGTATATATTGCATTGAGGGCAGTGCATAAATAAGGGGAGGGGAATTTAATACCCCTAGGCCTAACCCCAATTGTAAATGTAAATGCAAATGTAGTTAAGATGGTGAGATGTTTGATATCATTTTTTGCATGCACCTTCCATGGTATAATGCGCACATGTATTACGCACTAAAATGATGAAGTGTGCACATTCCAAGATACCACACACAAAAAGCTTAAGTGCGCGCAATTTGGAGGCCAGGGAGCCTTTGTGTATATGTTGTGTTGTATAGGCTGGTGAGCCTGTTATTATAAGCTAGGAGGCTTATGTATTGAATTAGGCTAGAGAGCCTAGATAATAAAGGCCAGTGAGCCTATTTTTGTATATGTCTTATCATTAATATAATACATCGTTTCTTGTAGACCGACCATGATACAAGCGTATGAAGGACTAAACTCCACTAGTTAGGGAAAGGGACGGGGGGGTAAAAGTTAAGGATAAGGGGTTAAGTTGGGCAGCTTAAGCCAAAAAAGAATATTATATTAATATTCCTTAAAATATAAAGTATGGATAATTATTTTATCCTAAGTTCTAAGGATGGGGACAAGTGGGCCAAAGTAGCTCTCAACATGACAAGTGTCAAATTGGGAACATGCATACATATAGGTTGGACTTAGTTCATTTTTCCCATTCATTCCATTATCATTCACAGACTCATTCAACTATCCTCTATATCATTTTGTTATTATCATTGTACCTGTACTGTACCTGAACTAGTACCATACCCATACCTATACCTGGTTAGCTCAAGAGTTGCATTGAAGAAGCAGGTTGCCAGTTTCGTGGGATATTGAAGAGGCGGGTTGCCAGGCCCGTGAACAATTCTCTCTAGGTGAGAGAATTGTTGGGAATTGATTTCTTGAAGGTGTCAAACTGCAACTACAAGGCTCTGATACTTCCTGTTCAGCCTATTGTTGAAGTCCCAAAAAGGAAGTGGAGCAGCCAAATGACTGTTGAGTAGAGAAGGGGCACACTTCCTGGGGTGGGACAGGCATGTGGGGAATGAGGGACTGTAGGCTGTTAGTTTGAGTTGGCACTTGTGATAGAGTTTTTCCTGTTGTCTGAGATACATCAGCTTGGTTAGGAATCTCTTTACCTAGGTAGAGTTTAGTCCCAGCTAGGAGGTGACCCACTGCTAAGAGTGATGAGAAGCATGGTCTAAGGCTAGGAGGTTCATGGAAGGTTTGCACACAGTTGGTGATATTTTTACCAAGATAAATGTCAATTATGTGTTAAATTACATGTTGCATTATTATTTATGCGTTTATTTTTATGGGTTTTTCATGTGTGTGTTTCATGTGTATTTTTATTATTATTCTATATGAATCTGTGCATTTGCAGAATGTATTTGTCTGTTTTAAGTTATATATATAAAGTTCTACAAGAGTTTTTGTGTGTATACATTTTAATTTTGTATAGAATTTGGAATTTTTTTATGTGGCATAGCCCAGTTGGATGTTGGGGATGCTACACTAGGTTTGAGGGGGAATCTGTGGCTGGTGTCCAAGAGAATTTTCTACTCCTTTCCCTACTACTCCTCACTTGTCTCCGGTATCGCACCAACTCCTAGTTCAGATCCCTCGTTATTTAGAGCACCAACCAACTCATCTAAGAAACACCTCCTTGTTCTTGTTTTTGGATGCTACACGTCCCAACAATGTTGCATGATGAGCATGTATCTTGTGCATGTAAGCCACACATAAATGGATTTGTGTTGGCATTGGTTTTATAAGACATGGCGATAGACCTAGGAGATTGATTTTGCTAGTTGTGGGTATAAATGTAAGTCTCTAAAAAGAAAATTATTTTTTGTGGATCATCTTGAGAAGAAGTGGGCAACCCTATATGGACTATGTTCTTGGTCTTCCTATTGCTTGGTTGTGAAAAATTAAATAGAAAAAAAACAATTCGAAAACAGTTTGTTTATCAAAACCCTAAAAAGATCACTTGGAGTGATACCTTTATTACTTCATGGAGTGTCCCAGAGCACCTAGATATTAAAAAATGCATATTAACATTGGTATGTATTTTTATTTGCTCTCTTTTGTTATAATTCTTTTTTTGTTTTGTATAGGATGTTAATATCATCATTAGTAACATAGGATATATATTACATTATCTCCCTTGTCTCACAAACAAGGAATCTCATACACCAATTTAGTATTTGACTTAACCTTAACCTTAAAAATAGATGATTATTATTATTATTATAAAATATATATTATTTGAGTAAAAAAAATATTTGAAACCAAATAACTTAAATAACGATGAATTGAATAGCGGTATTGAGTAAATCTTAACAAATTTATTCATTGAGATGAGACCATTCCATTACCTTTAAACTGAGTCGGTGGAGACCGGGTATCCTCATCATGAAGCAAACACATATCATAATTTTGATGCAAAGTAGTTACTTCCTCTCATAAATTATAATTCATGAGCATGAGAGGATGACGTTGATGCAGAGGGCAATTTATGAGCATGCTGGGCTGGGGTGGATGGGGAGGGTAGAGTCCCACAGTCAGAGTTCTGTGCGAAGTAGGGAAGATGTGACATGGAAAAGAAAGGGAACCAAATCCAATCACGAAGGAATCGAAAGAAAGCGTTGGATCCGTCCATCACACAGCTAGCCAGAAATCCTCCACCAACAACGCTCAACACTCTCCATTTCCTCGCCTCCGCGTATTTCTTAAA
>ML783974.1:69419-110650 GCA_009831015.1 Picea engelmannii
GCTTATTTATTGTATCTCACAAAGTCACTTTAAATTATCTCATGCATGACGTTTGCTATCTACTTCTTGGATTAAATTTTCCCTTAAGCTCTAGAGGTCACGCCTAAGTGGATGGTGCCTTCTCTCGCTAATCAATAGGGAACATAATTAGATTTATGTCAATAGGGGATGAGAGGGGAGGAAATTACCCAGTACAGTTTGTGAAAGAGAGGAGGATGTTTCAAGAAACTAGGGAAATTGGGGTGTGAACAACTCAAGAAGGCTGCTATGGGTGGCCAAGTACAATAAAGTTTTATTGACTACATCATCAACCACTCTAATTTAATAATTCAATTTATGACTTGTGGAGGAAAAAAGAGAAATTAAATTGTCAAAGCCTATTAAAATGTAATAGTACAATAATCTTATAGCTTAAGACTACCCATAACAAACACATAAAGAATTGAAGAACAATGCTAATCTTTCTCAAAAGTAATCTATGTTGAACTTTCAATAACTACTAGTTAGTTATAAGGAGTCTTATTAGGTTCAAATTGTTGGTTGATGATGATCCTCACTGGTTTTCCTCGTTCTTGACCAAAATAGCAGACATGCACACACATAAATGATAAACCTTCCTCAAACTATTGGCATAAATAGAAATGAACATAAAATAACTACTCTAACTAACTTTATTAGGAAAGTCAATTCCACTACTAATGCTAAATGAAGATCCTAATTATTGAAAAAAGACACAACTTTTAAGGGATAGAAAGGTGAGAGATCTTCATTTTATTATAAGTAGTTCAACAATACAAAGAGATGTACCTAATATTGCTTCCGTCACTGTATGTAACTCAAAGAGATGTACCTAATCTTGCTTCCATCATCGTCTGTAACTATCATCTAGATTCCTTCAATCCTAGGCCATTGAGGACTGCTTCACCTCCAATGTTCTCCTCCGCGCAAGTATGAGGAAGATTAGTGGATTTTAAGCGTCAATGACAGGAAAGGGAGATAGGAACATTGGGAAATGGGCGTTTCCATGGAGAGGAAGGTCATAAAAACCTCAAGGATGTCATGCTTCCGATTACTTAGGCTTGAGGATAACTCTGGTATAGAAACAATTATTTTAACATTCTCCTTCCAATAGGCCTCTTTTATACCATTTTAAGATGGTTGAGACAAATTTTCCTCCCGTTTCTGGGAGTTACAAAATTAGTTTTCCTGTAAACCCCATTCAGGAGTGTGTAGTTTTCATGTTTCTTATATCTTTTAGTGATTTTTGAAGACGCTTGTGCCTTTGTTGAAGGGAAAGGGAAAGTACTCACTCCTTTAATGAGCCAGAATGATGTAGGAGCATCACTCCATGTCAACAGTGTGCCAACACATCCAACACACATTAATGGAGAAAGGGAGAGGCACAGCCCTCTCAATTTGGAAATTTGAAATTTCAATAAATGTTGTAAGGCTTTTAGTGCCAGACCACGCAGCTGTTCAGGAAGTGGTTGAGATTGCCTTAAATGGTTACCTGCAGCTAAACCCAGATTCGTCAGATCTGTGACATCCATTTTTATGAATGAAGATGTAGGAGTTGCTCTGTGATAGCGATAGCTCAGAGATGGTGAGGTGGAGGGAATAGCTCGAGGAGCCCCTCTTTGTAAAAAGATTTTTTCTTCTTTTGTTTTCAGTTGGTCTGAAAGGAGAAAGAGTAAGAGTAGAGAATCTCTAGGGGAGTATAGAATTAGGAGGAGGGACCAGAGCAAAGAGGTCTCAAGAGAGAGCTGGGACTTGTTACAGTCCAGCCTTTGTAAACATATCTTGTACAGACATACAAATTAGTAGAAAACCAGTTTTTCCTACATACTGTGTGTTTTGATGTTTACATGTTCTTATGCATTTCATGTTTTAATGCATAACTGGTGAAGCATTGCATAGGTTTCAATTTCTTCTTGTCGTTGAGTTTCCGAGTGCAAGGAGTGCATAGAGTCCGCAAGGTGTGCGTTGACAGAGGTGAGGTAACCTCAGGAAAGCTCAAGAGGGATAGCATTGAGCCTTCATCAGTAGAGGTGCAAGGAGTGCACCAAGAAGACCCCTCTCTCGAGTTTAGAGAAAAGATAGAACTACTGAAGGTTCTGTAGAGGCTCTGCCAGGAGGGCATTGAGTGAGTGCAGAGAGTGCACCAGAGAACTCTATTTCGGGTTCTGAGAAGAAAAGAGAAGTGTCACAGGAAGGACACTCACAGAGTTGTAGAATATTCTGTTGGCTCAGCAAAGCATGCTTGAGAGGGAACTGTGCAAAGAAAGACACAGAGAGAAGGGACAGAACTACTGAAGGTTCTATATAAGCTCTGCCAGGAGGGCATTGAGCATGTGCAAGGTTGCACAGGAAGGGATTCTATTTTAGGTTCTGAAAGAAGAGAAGTGTTGAGGAGAGACATTGACAGAGTTGTTGAACACTCTCTGTGGAAAAGAATCTCTGCAAGGTGTGCATCGAGTCGAAGAACGCCAGGAGGGCGTGAAGCATTTCTTTACAAGAAATACTTCAGACCTGAGTTTAGCAAAGTCTTAGTAGCACAAGGAGTGTGTGGGAGAAGACTTATTCTAAGTCCCGAAGCTCAGGAGGAACAATGCCTTTGTGCACAGAGCAATAGACAGGATTTCAGAAATTCGGTATTTTGGAGTTCGGAGTTTGGAACGGTGAGAGGATTTGTGGAGTCGCTGTATCATGAAATCCCGGTGTGCGAAATCGCACCAACCGTTGGAAATGGAGCGCAGCGGCCCGAGAGCTGCAGGATCACGGATACATGCACAGGAGGAGCGCACATGGGAGGTGCACAAGAGAAAAGGATCTCGGTGCATGGACGGATAGCCATCGGATCCAGGAGAAGTTGCATGAGGTTTAACCCTCGTATGTGAAGAGGGAATGAAAGGCCTATTTTCGTATTTCAGCTACCGGGAGATACAAAGGGCAAGAGTCGAGACTCCTGACCCACAATATCCCAAAAGGATCATGATCGTCCAATAGGAGGATGCGTGGCGAGTGGTCGATGTTTTGGGGAAATTCCCGAAAGGAGGATTTTGGCATTTCGACTACCGAGAATGCAAAGGGTAAGAGTTCGGAACTATTGACCCATGAAATCCCGAAAAGACACAAGCCGTCAGATCAGGAGAGGCTATGAGTCGTTGATCCCAGTTTGGAGCGGAAGACCGACGTTTCAGGGATCGATACTTCGGTATTTCGGATACCGGGAGCTCGAAGGGGTAGGGAGTTGTTGCATCCGAGATCGCGAAGTCCCGAAATGAAAAAACCCAAAAACAGATGGGGGAGTAGAGTGGTCATGGAATAGGGTCACACATTTCGACATTTCGGGATTCGGCTTTTCGGCCACCCCGAGGACAAGAAACTGGGTACTTTGGCGTTGGAAACCCCGAAGTCTCGAAAGCGACGTATTGTTGGAGTGGAAATATGATCATACATTTTGGCAGTTCGGGGTTCGACTTTCCATAAGTTCTGAGGACAAGGAGCCGGGGCACTTGGTGTTAGAAACCCCGAAACCCCGAAACGCGACATGTCGTGGAGAAGGAACTTCGGATTGGCGAAAACATCAGGACCGTCGATCAGGAAGGACACGTGGAAGGTGGTCAGGATTTCAGGAAAAGGCCCGAAAGTTTTTAGTCCTGGAAGAAGCGGCTATTTCGACATTTCGGGAACCTGAAGGTCGAAAGACAAAGGACAGGAGGAGCCTTACCTCGCGATTTTGCGAATCGTGAAACCTCGAAGGGGCAGTTGCTGGGACATTTCGACATTTTGGCAACCAGAGATTTGAACGACAGAATACAGAAGGGAGAACGCTCGCTTCGCGATTCCCCGATTCGAGAAAATCCGGTGGCATATTATCATGGGCCATCATTTCGACATTCCGGGTATTGGGTACTCGAGAGGCCAGGAGTCGGGAGCCTGGGAGTCCCGACTCACGAAACCACGAAACGCGAAGACCCGAAAGGCTAAGGGAGGAGCCAGTTGAGGCGTTGTGCCTTTTCGGCATTTCAGAGACCAGAAGTCCAAGAGGACAAGGAGCCAGGGAGAATTCGCTCACAGGAGTCTCGAAACCTCAAAAAACCCGAAAGGTATGTCGGGTCAGAACAGAGAGAAGAGCGCCAAGGAAAAAGGGCACGTGCACAGATTTTGTTGAAGGCCTGTGCCAGAGGAGAAAAGGGGGACCTGTGGATTTGGTTGAAGGGTTCTAGCAAGAGCTCGAAGAGCTAATTTGGCTCAGAAGAAGGACGATCTAGAGACCGGGAGGTCAGTGGACCCTGCTGAGGTAGGGGGTCTACATCAAGTGGTATCAGAGCTACTTTCTGTTGTATACTGTGGGAAGAAGGAGGTAGAGAAGGAGAAGAAAAACACTCTGATACACATCAAGTGGTATCAAAGAATATTTTTGTCTGTAGATTTCAGACAAAAGAAAAAGAGGAGACCGTTACTTTGTTCACAGATAAAGGAGAGATGGTAGGAGAAATTCTGGTAACATCAAGTGGAATCAGAAACAAAGATTCATCTGTATGCAATAGGCGAAAGGAGACAGAGTAATAATGCTCTGTGGTGATTGTTTGTAGGTGTGAAATAGTCAATAGACATCCAGACAAGTTGTAGGAGAAGATGGAGATGCTCTCAGACGTAGAGTGATCCATACGCTGCCAGGAGGGAAGGTGAAAGATAGAGATGGCTACTGAAGGTCATGAGCATGGTGGAAGAGGAGACCACCAACAGATGAGTAAAGCATAGATTGACAAAGAACTCGTTGAGATAAGGGTGAGAATGGAACAACTGACATTGAAGATGCAACAGGAGGCAAAATTACACTGGAGGTACGAATGGCCTCTGAACAGGAAAGCCAAATGGCATGCTCAAAAGTTGTTGGCCAGGAAAAAACAACAAGAGTTGAGGAAATGGTTGAGGTATGCTGAAATCCTCAGTGACACAGAGCTAGTTTGCATCTGTGAGCCAGAAGTTGGAGAAACCCTCAGTAAGGAGGAAGAGAGATCAGTTTCAGATCTCATAAACTGTCAGGAAGGTAGAGATGAATTTTCCAATTGCCAGGTGGACAATGAAATAAGGTCATTGGAGGATCTCATAGACTGTCAGGAGGACAGTAGTGGAAATTCATATTGCCAGGAGGTCAATGTTATGAGATTAGCCGAACATCTCGTAAACTGCCAGGTGGGTAGGGCAGAAATCCCATATTGCCAAGTGGGAAAGGGAGAGAAGATGAGACTGTCTGAAAGTATCATGAACTCAGGGATGAGTTCGGGTTAGCAAGGGGTGCTGATGAAGGTGGGATGAATTGATCTCATGAACTACCAGGTGGGAAGAAGTGAACTTTCGAGTTGCCAGGTAGGCCATGGGAAGAGATCAGGAGAAGGTCTTGCATATTGCCAGGGGAGCAGTGCTGAAAGTTCAGATTGTCAGGTGGGAAATGAGATGGGATCAGACGGTCTCATAGACTGCCAGGTGGGCAATAGAAAATTCCCAAATTTCTAGGTGGGCAGGGGAAAGGAGATGAGACTGTTTAAAAGTCTCATGAACTCAGAAGAGAGTTCAGATCAACAAGGAGTGCTGACAGGAGAGAATCAGAAGAGAATTATGATGATTGGGGGAATTCAAATATTCCTACCAAGAAGCCCAGTTGAGGCCAGAGCATGTGTTGCAGATGGAACAACAAAAGAGAGACAACCAACAGAAACTGTCATAGAGGAAGAAGTGGAGCAGACATTGATTTTTTCCCAAGGAGAAAAGGATGATCGCTCAATTGAATGGATCAAAATTTTCAGCCAGGAAGCTGAAACAGAGATGACTACAGCACTGAAGCTTGTAGCAAAAGAAGAAGCAGACAACACGGATTTTGTTGATCTATGCGAAGAATTGGAAGCCCTGGAGAGAAGGGTGATGGTGCAAGGCTTGCACATCCAACAAGCTAAGTTGGAAGAAAGTAGTGGAGCATACCAGCCCCAAGAGAAGCTGGAAGAAGCTAAAAGTATGCTAGCAAAAGAAATGGCAACAACAGAACTGCCACAGGAAGAAGCTGAGCACCAGTTCAGTAAGGAGAATACAGAGCTAGAGTCTGCAGCAAAATGGCCACTCAGTGACACAAAGAGAGATAAAGACAACATGGGAGGTCAAACAAATTTGCCCATTGAGAAGACAGAAGTGCAGCAGAGAAGACTGCATACAAAGAGCCATCAACTGGAGTAGTTGGACGAAGTAATTGAAGAAATCAAAAGGTTGATGTTGAGTTCAGTAGCAAAAGCGGTCAGCAATGAGAAGCTGAGCAGAAGGGATCCTGCAAGAGAAACAGGGAAGAAGAAGCAACAACAACATAGCTGGAGAGGAGAAGATGGACAAGTCCAAGGGAAAGTTTGGGATCCAGGTAGATTTCAACACTGGAGAAGAGGAGCTCATGATTTTTCCAGCTGAGAAGTATGATGCAGGAGCATCAATCCATGTCAGCAGTGTGCCAACACATCCAGCATTCATTAATGGAGAAAGGAAGAGGCGCAACCCTCTCAATTTTGAAATTTAAAATTTCAATAAATGTTGTAAGGCTTTTAGTGCCAGACCACGCAGCTGTTTAGGAAGTGGTTGAGGTTGCCTTAAATGGTTACCTACAGCTAAACCCAGATACGTCAGATCTATGATATCCATTTTTATGAATGAAGTCGTAAGAGCCGCTCTGTGATAGCGATAGCTCAGAGATGGTGAGGTGGAGGGAAGAGCTCGAGGAGCCCCTCTTTGTAAAAAGATTTTTTCTTCTTTTGTTTTTAGTTGGTATGAAAGGAGAGAGAGTTAGAGTAGAGAATCTCTAGGGGAGTAGAGAATTAGGAGGAGGGACCAGAGCAGAGAGGTCTCGAGAGAGAGATGATAGTTGTTACAGTCTAGCCTTTGTAAACATATCTTGTACAAACATATAGATTAATAGAAAAGTAGTTTTTCATGCATACTCTATGTTTTGATGTTTACATGTTCTTATGCATTTCATGTTTTAATGCATAACTGGTGAAGCATTGCATAGGTTTCAATTTTTTCTTTTCTTTGAGTTGCCGAGTGCAAGGAGTGCACAGATTCCGCAAGGTGTGCATTGATAGAGGTGAGGTAACCTCAGGAAAGCTCAAGAGGGATAACGTTGAGCCTTCATCAGTAGAGGTGCAAGGAGTGCACCGAGAAGAACCCTCTCTCGAGTTTAGAGAAAAGACAGAACTACTGAAGGTTCTGTAGAGGCTCTTCCAGGAGGGCATTGCGCAAGTGTAGAGAGTGCACTAGAGAACTCTATTTCAGGTTCTGAGAAGAAAATAGAAGTGTCATAGGAAGGACACTCACAGAGTTACAGAATACTCTGTTGGCTCAGCAAAGCGTGCTTGAACTGTGCAAAGAAAGACACGGAGAGAAGGGATAGAACTACTGAAGGTTATGTATAAGCTTTGTTAAGAGGGCATTGAGCATGTGTAAGGTTACACAGGAAGGGACTCTATTTTAGGTTCTGAAAGAAGAGAAGTGTCGAGGAGAGACACTGGAAAAGATGTTGAACACTCTCTGTGGAAAAGAAGCTCTGCAAGGTGTGCATCGAGCCGAAGAACGCCAGGAGGGCGTGAAGCATTTCTTTACAATAAATACTTCGGACCTGAGTTTAGCGAAGTCTTAGTAGCACAAGGAGTGTGCGGGAGTGGACTTATTATAAGTCCCAAAGCTTAGGAGGGACAGTGCCTTTTCACACAGAGCAACAGATAGGATTTCGAAAATTCGGTATTTTGGAGTTCGGAGTTCGAAATGGTGAGAGGATTTGTGGATTCGCTGCATCATGAACTACTGGTGTGTGAAATCACGCCAACCATTGGATCTAGATTGTAGCAGCCTGAGAGCCACAGGATCACGGATACGTGCATAGGAGGAGCGCACATGGGAGGTGCACAGGAGAAAAGGATCTGGGCGCATGGACTGATAGCCATTGGATCCAGGAGAAGTTGCACGAGGTTTAAACCTCGTATGTGAAGAGGGAACAAAAGGCCTATTTTGACATTTCGGCTACCGGGAGATACAAAGGGAAAGAGTCAAGACTCCTGACCCACAAAATCCCGAAAGGATCATGACCGTCCAACAGGAGGACATGTGGCGAGCGGTCGATGTTTCGGGGAAATTCCCGAAAGGAGGATTTCGGAATTTTGACTACCGGGAATGCAAAGGGTAAGAGTTCAAAACTCTTGACCCATGAAATCCCGAAAAGACACAAGTCGTCGGATCAGGAGAGGCTATGAGCCATTCATCCCAGTTTGGAGCGGAAGACCGGTTTTTCGGGGATCGGTACTTTAGTATTTCGGATACCACGAGCTCAAAGGGGTAGGGAGTTGTTGCAACCAGGATCGCGAAGTCCCAAAACGAGAAAACCTGAAAACAGATGGGGAATAGCGTGGTCACGGAACATGGTCACACATTTCGGCATTTCGGGATTCGACTTTTCAGCCACCCCGAGGACAAGAAACCGGGTACTTCGGTGTTGGAAACCCTGAATTCCTGAAAGCGACGTATTGTTGGAGTGGAACTATGGTCATACATTTCAACAGTTTGGGGTTCGGCTTTACAGAAGTTCCGAGGACAAGGAGTCGGGGCGCTTGGTTTTAGAAACCCCTAAACCACGAAACACAACGTGCCATGGAGAAGGAACTTCAGATTCATGAAAACATTAGGACCGTCGATCAGGAAGGACACGTGGAAGGTGGTTAGGATTTTGGGAAAAGGCCCGAAATATTTCGGTCCCGGAAGAAGCGGATATTTCATAATTTCGGGAACCAAAAGGTCGAAAGACAGAGGATAGGAGGAGCCTTACCTCATGATTCCCTTAATTGAAAAACCCTGAAGGGGAAGTTGCCGAGACATTTCAGCATTTTGGCAACCAGAGATTTGAACAACAGAATACAGAAGGGAGAACGCTCGCTTCGCGATTCCCTGAATCACTAAAAGCCGGTGGCATATTATCGTGGGCCATCATTTCGTCATTCTGGGTACCGGGTACTCAAGAGGCCAGGAGTCGGGAGCCTGGGAGTCCTGACTCGTGAAATCGTGAAACACGAAGACCCGAAAGGCTAAGGGAGGCGCCAGTTGAGGAATTGTGCCTTTTCGGCGTTTCAGAGACCAGAAGTCCAAGAGGACAAGGAGTCGGGGAGAATTTACTCACAGGAGTCCTGAAACCCTGAAAAACCCGAAAGGTATGTCGGGTCAGAACAAAGAGAAGAGCGCCAAGGAAAAAGGGTGCACAGATAGATTTTGTTGAAGGCCTGTGCCAGAGGAGAAAAAGGGGACCTGTGGATTTGGTTGAAGGGTTCTACCCGATGAGCTAATTCGGCTCAAAAGAAGAACGATGTAGAGACCCGGAGGTCAGTGGACCTTGCTGAGATAGGGGGTCTACATCACAAAAGTATGAGTGAATTGTTGGGAAGGAATTTTTAACATACTTGTAAGTGGGCCAAGTAGCCAAAGAAAGATATGATAGGGATGAAGGCCAAATAAAGGCAGCTCAACTATTGTGGTGGAAAAATATGCTATAATAGATTCTCCCTAATGAGTGAGGTTAGAAGGGGAGTTGATGGCCAAAATACATTATAATATCATGGATGAAGCTGCTAAGTGGGGCTAGGTGGAGTTCACGAGACTTCAGATTAGGAAAGTACATGTAAGAAAATTGAGGCATTGGATTACTCTCTCCTTGAGGCAAGCATACCCATACTTGGGTGTGAACAAGCATGGCCACCAAATCAAGTACACTGAAAATCCATGATGTATATATAAAGCAAATATTATAGCCACAAAAAGATACATGATGGATCCATGTCAAAATAGATCATAGCCATGAACAATAAATAATGGATCTATGTCTTAGCATAAATTTGGAGGATAAATATAATAATCAAGTGAACAAACTAATCCTTCAAAAATACAAATGTCATATGGGTGAGTGGTACTTTCTTATGCAACTCGGGAAACAACATAAAGAGGATATGCTACTAAGTCCAAGGTCTTCAAACTAAACTCACCGAAGGTACGAATCTACACCATTTGAATAAATGAGTTGATGTTGAACATGGGAGAAACCATTTGATTATCAGTCATTGATGTATACCATTAACAAATGCGATATAACTCATCGATAATGATAATGGGCATAGAGATACCTAGTACATTCCAGCATGTGTGAATAGATGTGTTGTCATCAAACACTTGCACAATTTATTCATCATGGGACATTGATGTATTCCCAATGTCAATAGTGAGGAATCCTACCATTGATGAGTGCAAGCCCCAAAGTACTATAAAGTATCTAGATCCCATTACCAGAGAAAATAATTTGAAGTTGATGGGAAGACATCCATTGAAACGAGGGCCTTAAGACATCTTCCATCATCCATTATAAGTGAACATAGGGAGTAGGATTTTGAAAGTCTCACACGAAAAAAGATGGAAGAAGACACCATTGAGTATGTCTCTTGCATGAACTTGATATAATAACACATTAAAGAGACTCTCTTAGAAAGGACTAATAATGAAAGCCATTGATAGAGGAGAAGACTTCCAACGATGATAAAAATGGAAACCAAGGTACATCATGAATCCAAATATGTGAATAGAGGTGTTGACATCAAACACATGGTAAACCACTTAATGAGAGACAAACGATGAGATGTCATCTGCTAAGCACAAGGTAACCTACCAATGATGAAAATAGGCCCATGGTGTTACGAATCTAGGACAAAATCTTAAATTAATGTGTCATAGTCGATAAGAGATGACCTTACATAAAGAAGTCAATGGGGACCTTCCACACTGAAATGATTAAAGGAAAAATACATTGATAGTACCGAGAATAAATTGAAAATAAGGAAGGATGACATGGATGGTAAAGAAATACGAGGAATGGTTGACACAAAATAAAACTTCCTTTGAACATAAGCATGACACAATGGTGACTTTGGTTGTGTTTTACACAAAGTGGAACACTGACATAAGTTTGTGACACATGAGGCATAAACAGACTCTCCATAGTGACTGTAAGAGTAACTAGCCGGAGAACTAATGAACTCAGAGTCAAGGTTCAACTTTCCAAGTCCATACTAAAACTCAAATTGTTGAGTAGATGAATCAAACCTCGGTGCTTTGTTCAAGGGAGACATGCCTTAAGACAACTTCCGACAAACAAAGATATGTATTCTTCCCCCCTCTCTCTTTTTTATAATATTTTATTTTTTGTGTCCTTTTTAAATTATTAAATCCTGGAAAAGAATAAAATAATGCTAAAATATAGTGGAGGAAATGAGTGTCATGGGGAAATCAAACTAGTTCTAAGTGCATGGAACATACCTATGCAAAATGTAGCATATGGACACTCATCATGATGTTTCCTCTAGGGATAGGCTTTTGAGATGAAAAGGAAAGAAACTAGAGAGAATGCATAAGCAATAAGTAGTTCATGGAAAACTGAAGCGAGCATTAGGCTCAAAAGTGCAAGAAATGGTATGCGATGCAGTAGTACAACTCGAATCATAAATGAGGATCCTTATGAGTAATGGCCAGAAAAATATTGAGAAGAAGTCATGTGGCTTCAATGCAAAGTCATGCTGGGACTAAGAGGGATCCTGAGCCTATGAAAAACTTCAACATGGGTGCCAAAATGGAAAATGAGGTGCTAACTAAGGCACCCATGATCAATAGGCTCTACCACATAAATTATGACACGTTTGAATATAAAGAAAGGATCTATGTCACAACTTAGTGGGGTCGATCCTAAGGTTGAAATGGAACAAGAAAACAATGATGTAGAATGCAAGGAAAAAAACCTAACATATATGCTAGTTTCGAGACCATTACCTATCAAAACGGATCAATGTGTAAAAAATGATGAAAAATGTCGTTTAAGTGGCCTTAGAACTTTGTCATATCTGAAAAATGAAAGTACAATCTAAAATGACCATGCTAGGTATTAATTCTAACAAAAATAGCTCATAAAATATTATCAATAAGCAATTTGAACTATACAAGAGTGGGTAAAGACTTAACATATAGGTGAAAAATGAGTTTTTACCAAGTTATTTTGACATCTTAACCAAACCCTTGTTTGTGGCTAAAACAAACGTCTAACTTTAGTGGATATTGTGAGATTTTCCACTATCGAAATTCAATTTAGTGAGGTTTAAGTAACTCATTATCCCTTCCTCTTTCAATCCATCCATTCGTTTTTTCATTTCTATAAAATATCGCCTTATGGGGGCCTCCCTACATGAAGGGAAGACACACTCGCTCATTTCCTTCATGTGATGCATGAGTGGAAGACCCTACTTTATACTTTCATGAGTAGAAGGAGTGATCACTTACACCTGTCCTCACACAAGGGGGTGAGTACCCCCCAAAATGCCAAAAAATGCTAGAATTTTCCAAAGAAAAGGTTCAAACCTACAAAATTTCCTTTGAAAAATGTAGATGATTATCATGTGGCACGAAAGAGAGTATGAGTATGTGGAAAACCATGTCATGGAATATCTAGAGGCCATGAATTCCCTCCATTATTGTAGGTCATTGAATATTTTTACTATTCCCAATCTGCGAGTAGAATAACACTTATTATAAATGTTGATAGGATACTAGAAACTAAAGTGAGAAGCATTAATCATAGATGGTGAACCACTCAAGATTGAGGTGGAAGAAATCTATTTCATCACAAGTCTATCCCAACGTGGGGCATCAATAAACTTCAAAGGAGGTGGATGAGGCACAATTTCATTGATAATTCAAGAATATATCAACATCTACTACTATGCAGGAACTCAAAAAATGAGCTCCTAGGTCCCAATAAACAACATATAATATCTAAGTCTAAAAATAATCCTCTAATGATAGCTAGAGATTCTAGTTATTGGGCATCTCACTTATCCTCACTCCCACAAATGTATTATGGGGTAGAGTGCTTACAATTTACCGTATTTGATTGGTGCATATGGATGTTAACTAATATGAAGGCCCATCTAACAAACTGCAAAATAGAGTGACAAAATAACGTTTCCTGTGGAAGCATATTGTGCACATTCTTTCTTGAGTGATTTCCATCGATGCATCCATGCATCACACTCCCCACACCTAGCATGAAATAGCACAGGATGGTTTGGTGGGTAGATCTGATGCACAAACTCAGAGGTTGGTGCATGAATAACACATTTAACAATGATTTCTTCGACTAGTGGTCCCACTAGATTATTGTCATGGATGATTATCCATATGTTTGCTTAAATTTCCAGCAGGACCTAGAGAAAACGTTGTCTCTAGATGCCACCTAGGGTGACATTTGTAATTGAAACCTTTTTAATTTTCAAGTTATTAATTTTTGTATTTTTTAGATGATTTAAAAAACAAAGAGGTAAATAAATGTTTTTGGTGTGAAGTATGAATAAAAGAATTATCTAATGACATATATATTGGACCAATGCGACCATAATACTATCCAAGGGATAGGTGTCGAGGTGGAGGAGAAGACCATCCTTAGGGAGAGGCCAAAAGGGTCCTGCAGAAAATGTAGAGGAACCTAGAGGGGTTGAATTGTTGGGTGCTAATGGCACAAATAGAGGACCTTCTCGAGCACGTCCAACGTCAAGTGGTTAGAGTGCCACAAACATGGGTGTGGATTTTTTGATGAGTGGTGAACGACATAGTTTTCTACCAGAACACCCATGTTGACCTGGGGCTTGAGGCTTATATGTATTTTATCCTTTTTGTACTCCTGGCCATACATGTATTATCAAGGACTAGGAGGATCGATTTTGTGGACCATACTTCACATTTTTTGTACGCGGTGACATTTTATAAGATACACAAAATTTTAGGCTTTACTTATATTCACAATAATGTCTTGATTGATTGCCATGATATGTACATGCATGCTTTGATTTTGATTAATGAGAAAAATTACAATCTAATACATAGTTATCCAATGCATTAGATAAATGAGTGAAATGTCTTGAAATATGAATGTAAGTAATTAAATCAAAATATCGTTCAATAAGCCATATGCGTAAGAAATTCCAGAGAAGCATAGGATCGCTGACTCTATAAATGTTATTTAAATGCGACACTATTAGTTATGAATCCAGATGAACTAGTAAATGATGACTTCCATATGAAATGACATCCAAAACCAATTTGATTATTGCAATATACTCGACCACATTATTGGTTGTTAGTTCGAGGCAAGCACCTCCTAAGGTCACAAGTTGGATTATGGGAGAAAATTAACATCCCTAGTTTAAAACTATGCAAATTATAATGTAATTGTATAAATGTCATTTAGGATTTTTAGTCGATATGTTTGGGACAAAGATCTCGTATTGATTAACATGGTTGAGGGCCAAACTATGTATTATGAACATTGAAATGATTAATAAATATGATAATCATTGGTTGCGATATGAGAGAGATGATAACGATGGGGGTTATGATTCCACAAGAGAGAGGGGTACAATGGGGAATTATGCATGGGTATTAATCCAACCCCACATTCTTGAATTATATTATCATTGTGTATAAACCTTCTAACTGTTATTCAGTGTTACCAAAGACAATAATTGAATTCATGTAATAGGGTGGCTGTGAGAAGTCACTTCACCTAGTTATTGAGAGCATGGGAATGGGTACAATCATCTTTGGGAAGAATGAGAGTCAAACAAGAAAGGGAGAATAAGGAAATTTGTATGTATAAAGAAGACAATTTCGACATGTAGATTTTGGGTTAGCAAGGAGGAGTCATGTGCTAGGAAGAGAACCAATCATGTTGTGCATGAAGGAAGCCATGGTTTGGCTATGTTTTATGTTGCGAAAGAGGCCCGTGTCTCTGTAAAATGGGATGCAAACCTGTATTGCATTTTTCTGTTGAGGAAATGGCTCAAGAGCCTTGTTAAAGCTGATGTGAGCACTTCTGAAGAAACTGAGAGTTCTTGGAGTCCCCAGTTGAGATATTCATGTCCAATCGAGTGCACTAGAAGCCGATAAATGAATGGTACAGCCTGAGGGAATGTGAGAAGTGAACAGGTACATTCCTTGAGTTGTGCAGGTTGTGGGGAAGAGAGATGGAGGATTTGAACTACTGTGGGAGTAGAACCTAAGTTTTGGGGTTGCTGTGTGTGGAGAGTGCATAACCAATAGGTTCGAATATACTTTTGGAT
This sequence comes from Picea engelmannii, assembly GCA_009831015.1. Classification (NCBI taxonomy): domain Eukaryota; kingdom Viridiplantae; phylum Streptophyta; class Pinopsida; order Pinales; family Pinaceae; genus Picea; species Picea engelmannii. The sequence continues at coordinate 84,647 of ML783974.1, forward strand.
TCATAGCCTCAACTCAAGGGTAGCTTGATGTTGAAAGTAAATGAACAACAACGTCTATGGCTAGGAGGTTCATCCTTCGTACACAACCAGTTGGTAAATTATCAACAAATAAGTGTTTTTTGTTTTTATTTTGTTTATTCCACTATGAAAATGGTTCATATGAATGTTGTGTGTTTTATGTTTGCTAGAGAAATTGCATTCATAGGTTTATATAATTATATAGTTGCATGAGTTATTTGGAATGTTATATGCATGTATATTTTTAAATGGTATCAAGTTATGCTTAGTCATTTTTGTAGTAATGGGACTCAACTTGGAGGCTTGGTACGTTAAAATCTGGTATCAAATCTTCTGGATCAAACATCGATCTTGTGTGAGCTAGGATCAATGCAATTTTGGTAAAATTCATTGTTATGGATTTTTGATCTGTGATAGATTTGGGGAATAATTATGAAACATAGTGAAATCCCCATAATTTTGAAAGAATTTGGGTTAGAATTTCCCTAAGAACCGTCGAATAGATAATCATGGACATTAATTGACAGGATTGCAAAACTAAATTCGACCTAGAAGATCGAAAATTCACATTCTAGTGGCGGTTGAAGGAGTTGGCAGAGTTTGATGAATCAACGGTCAAGATCATTTTGAATGGGAGATTGATGACCTATATTCATCGTAAATTGAAATAAAAACTTATAATTTTTTCAGAGATTGGAAAATTCTCGCAAATCAACCTTCAAGATTCATTTTCGACGATAGGGAAATGAAGCATATTGACGATCGAGGCTCATCGAAAAATTTGGGCAAATTTTGGCGAATCATTGGTCAAGATCATTTTGAATAGGAGATCAATGAACCAAGTTCATATTTACTTTGGTCAAAAATTTCTAAGTGTTGTTTTTCACCAAGAGAGATTGTCAATGGCTGATGGTTGGGTAAAGGATATTTGAAAAAGCATTTGGTTCTTCCCAAAATAATTATCCTATAGTTGATGGTCGAATCGACGAGTTCAGTAAGTGTTTCGTTTGCCGAAGGAAAATTTCCAATCATTGATGAAGGATTATCGGGGGTCCATATAAATTTGCAAAAGTTTTCATGTGTCCAAAGGAAATGGCCAATCATCGATGATTAGGGATTGGCAGAATGGGAGAGGTGTTCAATTCATCCAAAAGAATTTGTCGGTCACCAATGAAAGGAAAGGTGAGGATGACATGTCTTTCCATGTCAGTGTCCATGTGTCATGCCACATCATCATCCATGTGTTATGCTACATTAACATAGTTTCCATGTCATCCAAGAGATGGTTGATGGTTGATGACCAAGGTTTGACAAATTTGTAAACAAGTTGCTTTCCAAGGAAATGCATTGATGATCAATCATTGATGAACATGGTTTGAAAAGAGTCATGGGAAGAAAATGGTTTTCCAAGAGAAATGACTGATGTCCGATGATCAGGGTTTAGGAAAATCGATGGAAAATTTTAGTTACGAAGGAAAATCGTCGATCATCAATTGCCGATGTAGTGTTGGAAAATCAACGATCCATATTGATTCAAGATGACGATCGACAATGGAGTTTCATCTGTGGGCTTGGGGAAGGTTTAACGAATCAATGGACAATATTACTCCTGATTTTGATATTGACGACTTAGATTAAAATATTGTTATAATAGCAAAAGGTCAAATGTTTTACGAAAATTTATGAATTTCGAAGGTCATCAACTTGCAGGGGATTTTTAAGGCCCTAAACGACGTTTTTAGGTAGTTGAAGTTCACGAGGCTTGTATATTGATGGTACATAGAGATTGTAGAAATTGAATAAAAAAAATCATAGAGAGATTTCCAATGAGCTATTTTGAGCGAAAATCAGAGCTCGTATGAGAAAGTTACAGTTGAAACAATACAAGGTATAGTTTTGGCATCAATTTACTTCCATAGGGCATAACGCTTCACTCCATAGTCAGTTTGGTGCATAGTATTCCATGGAAATATCATGAACCATAGAATTCAACCATGGAATCATATTTGGAATCTGGGTACATAAAATGTACAGGAAGAGAAAGATGACACATGTATCATACATAGCTAAAAATGTAAAACAATTAAAACTTATGTGGGATATAACTATCAACCCAGAGCCCAGACGAAGGTGAGATTTTGACAGATCGTTCAAACATTAGTCATGAACATACCCAATTGATATTTTTTCAAAATACCAAATGACTTGGTGTAGAGATGCATGAATAGGGATAAAATTTCTAAGCCATGAGAAAGTGCAAAGGGGCAAATTGACAATATTCAATTTATTATAACTTTCTTCTCAGTGCCCAAAATTAAGAAAGAAAGTAGTTAGTGGAAGAATAATGAATAGGATAATCCATATGTCCACTTAGAATTTAGTTTGGAGCTGAAGGATCCTAAAGGAATCAAAAGGAAGGTGACTGATGGAATTGAAGGACACCATAGAGTAGAATGGGAATTTCAGGGAGCCATAACATTTTGCTCGTAAATCAAATTGAAGCATGAGTATGGTCATTGGAAAGGTAATCTTGAAGAAAACATGACATAAGGTCTAATTTATCTAGGGTAGAATCAGTTTTATCCATAAAGTTTCATGAAAAAGTGGAATTGGATTCCATGAACCATGTAACTACTAGATGCGGAGATTTTTTTTCCAAATAATGTCAAAATTTGGAGAAAATTTCCAAGATGATAGAGGTGAGTGACAGAGCTGATTGTTGGGTAAGGAAGAGAATTGAAACTCATAATAGTGCTTATGCATAATTATAAAGTCGCATTTGAAGTGAAATGTCTTGGAAAAATAAGAAGGGGTTGATCTTATCAATAGGGCAATGTTAATAAGAAAAAGAGCACCCCTGTAGAGAGTATTGTGTGAAGGGATTTCTAACAAGAGGATAATATTTCACAAATAAGGATTGTGTGGGTCAATTCCATATTAATACCAAGGTCTATTAGAAAAGGAAGTAGGTCAATCTTGTACAATTGGCTGAAACATCAAAGATCTATAGAGGGAAGTGGAGGACTGCTGAGTAGATGATGAAAGGTTGAAAACAGACTAAGGAAGAGCAAAGAAATACTAGTATTCAACTTATATAGAGCTTGAATGTCTTGGAAAATAAAATCAACAGAGGTTCTCACATAAATCATGAATCCAACATGTGAGGAATTCCATCTGCATGCAAAGGGATTTAAGGAGGAGTCCATCACCTTGAAAGTAGAAATATAGTGAAGGCTACAAAGCTTGTTGGAAGAGAAGGAAAAAAAATATCATGAGATGGGGTGTGACTCATGGAGTGGATGAGTCATCTCTATATGGAAGCATAATAATGCAGGACGAAGAAATTGTTAGATATGATCTAGAAACATTTTTCTGAAGTACTTAGAACAAGAAATCTACCTCTATTATCAAAGTGCACAGTGGAAGCATGGTACATGTGAAAATGGAGGAGTGTAGAATTCCATTTGGACTACAATGGTATTGAGTGGACAAGCAGTGCTTCACAGTGAATTTCCCAATGAAGTGAAGAGACGTATTTAAAATTGAGCAAAGCCACAGATAACAAAGGATATTGGAAATGATGACATAAAAGAAACACTTCAGAATGTTGAAATTCCAATCAACGAGAATGGTATTTCAAGAACGTTTGGTCAAGGAAATGGGGAGTGGTTAATTAGATTGTAGTGTAAATATTCAATTGGAGTAGTGCATGTTACAACACTATGAATATTGATAATTTTATCCAAAAGATAATGGGACAAGATTCTCTGGATAAAGGAAGAAATTGTGAGATGGAAACACTAGTGGATCTAGTGGCGGAAAATGAAGAATGACCAAGTGGAGCTTGACTAGAAGGTTCAAAATAGGGGCTAGTGGTGAACAATTGAGAAGAATGGTAATGCACAGAGAAATAGGGTTCTACAATAATTCAAGGAAAACCATATACAATAATAAATAAATAAATAAATCTAAAATAAATATGCACTAGAGTGCATGATAGAATTGATGCATGATGCATACAATAATGATAGAATGCATGTGCATGAAAGATTAAATGTTTAATCAATATTGACGTGCATTGGTGCATGTGGGCATGATTGAATATGCTCATGGCATGATTATAGACTAAAGGTAGTCAATAGTTATGTGTAAAACAATGCAAATATGATAATTGGGTATGACTAATGATGGATACTATATCCAATAAAATTATTATAGCATGGTTGAAGATGTTGATGATGTTGCTACATATGAAATACATCCATATGAAGACAAAGGAGGATGGTAAGAGTTTTTACCAAGAGAATTGGTGAAGGGAGCCAAAGAGCTTCTGCAAAATATCAAATGATCAGGTAGCATCAAGTAATTTGATAACAACTATGTAGGTATGCATTTGGTTGCTTATGCTGCATAAAATGATGACGAGATATGTGGTATTCCAGAGCCAATGCAAGGATGCATTGTGTATATATGGCCATGGGTATTGGTGCATTGGTTTGTTTATTATGTTTGATTGCATTATGAAAATATTGATATGAGAGATAATGCATGTGCAAGGAATGATAGTTTCATTCCATATAATGTGAATAATAATTGGAAGTGATGGAATTTTTAGAGTAATACAATTGTGAAATCAGTTCATGGGATGGTTGACAGTGTTGCAATGAGATGATAATGTGCATGAAGAATCACAATTGTTTGGTTGAATGAAAGTTGAGAAGAATTGTAGAAAAAATGGGCATGAATATGGAAATGGTGTAATCCCATAAGGAACACCAATTCCTACTATTGCAAGAGACAAACATCTTGAGAATAAATCTCGTGCTTGGGAAACTTAGTTTCCTATATGTAAAACAAATTTGGAAATTAATAAGTAAAATTTTCAGATTTGTTTTCTGGATAATCCACAGTTGGTGTCATTTTTGTTGTCATCGACGTTTCGAATCTGAATTGGGATTCATCCCAATTCGGATTCAAAACGTCGATGACAAAAAAAATGACACCAATTGTGGATTATCCGGAAAACAACTCTGAAAATCTTCACCACAGAAACTTGAAAACAATAATAAGTAAAATTGCTATGATGATATCTCATGATGACTATATTGTGTGATATAGATGAGATGATGGATATTAAGGCTAAAAATTGTAGGAAGAAGGCTATTGTTATGACACTAGAACCTTATAATTTCCACAGGTTATAAATTTCTAGTGAAGGTCTAGTAGTGAGTTGGTGCTCCCCTTGTGCAAGAACACCTTAGAAAATGATGGATCACCCTAGGGACTATGTAGTGATGCAGGGGATTCCTGATCGTAGAGGGTGGGGATGACAAGGGAAAGGGAACAAAATAATGCATATGGCATGGTTGTTTAGGGTGGGGATGACAAGGGAGAGGAAACATGAGGGCGTGTCAGGAAACAACAATGAGCGGAATTATTTTTGTTGTTTCTTGTGGAATAGAGAAACAACCATATGAATAAGTGATCATATTTACTTGGTAATTATGTTGAAATATGTGTTAATTGTTGCTTAGTGCATTCTACGTTTTTCCTTATTCAATATTGCTTGTTTTTCCTAAATGACATTTCTGTATATGTATTTTTAGGTGATTAAATGTTTTTGTGTGTTTACTTAGTCATCCCTATGTATGTTTAAGATGATTGCATTTTGTTTTCGATTCTATGGGTAGTTGCATGAGATTGTCATGTTGTGTATTTTATTTCCACCACATTTGTGTTAATATGTTGTGCAGGAGGCACAATTGCAACTATTTGAAAGTCGGATATTCCATTATCACAACTGGAGTCTCAAGAGCCACAACTTAGAGACTTCATGTCTGACCTTGTGTTGGAACCTTAGAAGGGAAGTGGTACAACCTGAGGGACTGTGGTGCAAAGAAGGAGGTACGCTTCGTTGGGTTGTGCAGGTTGAGGGGAACGAGAGTTTGTTGGTTGGAATTGTTGTGGGAATTGACAAAGTATGAAAGATATTGCAGCTAGAGCTAGAGGAAAGTGGTGTATACCATGAAGAATGAGAGACTTTTGGTCGGAATTTCTTGTATAATGATGAATTGTGAAATCATTTTGCACTTTTTGTGCTAGGGTGCCTATGTATCTAGTTTTGGGGCTGTAGTGATTATGTATTTATGTTTTGGGCTGGAATTCCTATGTATGCATGTGTTGGGATGGAATGCCTATGTGATATTAAGCCATAGAGCCTATATGTTGATTAATGGTGAGGGAGTTGATATTATAAGATGGATGTATACTTGGTGGTGTTCTGCACTAAGGAAAGTGAAAAAATAAGGGGGAGGGGAATTAACATCCCCGGTTTTAAACCCTACAAATTGTATTTTAATTGTATAAATGTCGTTTAAGCTGGTGAGATGATATGTTTGGGACAAAGATCCCATATTGATTAACATGGATGAGGGTCAAAACATGTATTATGAACATTGAAATGATTAATAAAGATGATAATCGTTGACTGCAATACAATAGGGATGATAATGATGGGTGGGATATGATTCCACAAGAGAGAGGGGTCCGAGGGGGAATTATGAAATGATATTAATCTAAAACCACTTTCCCTAATCATATTATCATTGTGTATAAACCTTCTAATTACTATTGACTATTCCCAAATCCAATCATTGAATTCAAGTAAGATGGTGGGTGTGAGAAGTCACTTTACACCTATTTATTGATAGAATAGGAATGATTACAATTATCTTTGGGAAGAGTGAGAGTCAATTAAGAAAGGGAGAAGAAGGGAATTCATATGTAGAAAGGATACAGTTTCTAGATGCATATTTTTGGGAAACAACGAGGAGATGAGTGTTGTGATGACACCTGTCCGCTTCTCATTGGTTGGGTTTCATCATCCAACATTACCCTGACATCACTAGAACATGTCCTTCTCAGTGTGCGAGCTAACAAGGGAAGATTAGAACCCTTCCCTGGAAATTTACCCCACCAAGGTATTGGCATATCGACATATCACCAGGTGAAAGTGCTTGTCAAGGATCTACCGATAGTCTGGGGAAATGAGAAGAACCTCAACCAAAAACTATGCCCCATCAGGGTATCAAGTATCAGGGATTTCTTAAGGGTAGCGGGCTTGGAGAAATTCCACGGGAAGGATAACTTGATACTCTAAGTGCTAAACTCCCTCTCGAGCTTAGCTATGAGATCGACGATTGAGATCTCTCGGTTGGTCGACCTAATGAATAAAATTCCAAGGGAATCAATACCATGACTTAATCCCAATAGGGCCCATCTAATCTTTGTTCAAAAATCAGACGCTCACAAGTTTCATGATTCGGGTTCATTGGTTGCCTCCCTATCATTCCACGTCCTGACAACACCGCCTTCCCCCTTATCATGCTTAAATGATAAGAAAATGGAACTAGGGGATGGAACCCTATTCCCCAGGTATTGACATATCAGGAATTCCGGATGTAATATGAACAACATTCCTCTAAGGGTCTGATACTCCCGTACCCCAAGGTGTAAATCCCCCTCTTGGGATTAAGGGATCTACGACTGAGATCTCTCAACCTATAGTTCTGATAGTTAATATTTAAGGGAACTAAATTGATGGTATTCTCCTAATAGGGTCACATTCAACCTATCAACCATTTGTCTATTGACATGTGTCTCTTTCTGTGTGCATTGGCTGCCATGCTGGAAATGACACATCAAAAGGAATTTGAACTCTCTCTCTCTCTCTCTCTCTCTCTCTCTCTCTCTCTCTCTCTCTCTCTGTCTCCACGGTTATGGCGATAAAGGTATGGAACCATGCATTGGAACCATATCATCTGGGTATTGGCATATCAAGGATTTTATAATGTTTATCGCAAGAATCTCATGGTACTCTAGGGGTCCAACATCTTGGGCTTCCCAAACGTCCGATAAGATCATACAACTATGATTTAATCTGTATGTCGATCCAATGACTAATATAACTCGCTAATTTACACAGGGATTTACATGGGTTACAATTTATATTTTGGACTTAGCAGGTCTACAACCTTGCACTGCAACATCCTGATAGTTTATTAACTCGACTCCCTCATACTCTTATGCCTCTAACAAAGACTTCAAGTGCTGCAAACTATTGGTACTAGTTTTATTCCAACCAGTAGCATGCATCATGATCGAGATTAAGAGGGGATAATTCAAGATAAAAGGAACCTGCAGAGCTCCCACATCAAGGAATCAAAGTGTTTAATCGGGAACCAAGATATTTACAGCAAAAAACCAATCCCTAAGGGCCCGATACTCATTCCTAGGTGTGGACGCTTATCGGGACCATGAAATGTGCTTAGCTCACCTATATTAAGTTCAAGTCCTTTGCTGAGAGGGAACCTTCCCATGTAAGAAGGACTTAATGAGAAAGTGCGGGAAAAGGTGTGGGCTCGATCATCTGGCTAGTGCTCGATGTTGTGGATGTAAATAATCTTATATCTAAGGCTACCCATAATAGAGAAATAATAGAAGAATAATGCTAATCTTTCTCAAAATTACCCCATGTTGAACTTTCAATAACTACTAGTTAGTTATAAAGAGTCTTAGTTGGTTCAAATTGTTGGTTGATGATGATCCTCACCGGTTATCCTCATTCTTGTCCAATATAGAAGACACGCACACACATAAATGATAAAAATTCCTCAAACTATTGGCATAAACAGAAATAAACATAAAATAACTACTCTAACTAACTTTATTAGGCAAGTCAACTCCACTACTAATGCTAAACGAAGATTATAATGACTGAAAAATACAACTTTTAAGGGATAGAAAGGTAAGAGATTTTCATTTTATTATAAGTAACAACAATACAAAGAGATGTACCTAATCTTGCTACCATCACCATCTGTAACTGTCATCCATATTCCTTTGATCCTAGGCCATTGAGGATTTCTTCACCTCCAATGTCCTCCCTCGTGCAAGTATGAGGAAGAACAATGGATCTTAAGCATCAATGTCGGGAAAGGGAGAAAGGAAATTTGGGAAATGGGGGTTTCGATGGAGAGAAAGGTCATAAAAACCTCAGGGATGTATTTCTTCCGATTACTTAGTCTAGAGGATAGCTTTGGTATAGAAATAATAATTTTAACATTCTCCTTCCAATAGGCCTCTTTTATACCATTTCAAGATGGTTGACACCATTTTTCCTCGAGTTTTTGGGAGTAACAAAATTAGTTTTCATGTAAACCCCATTCAGGAGTGTGTAATTTTCATGTTTTTTTTATATATTTTAGTGATTTTTGAAGGAACGCGTGGATTTTTTGAAGGGAAAGGGAAAGTACTCACTCCTTTAATGAGCTAGAAGTATAAGTGAATTGTCGGGAAGGAATTGTTAACATACTTGTAAGTGGGCCAAGTATCCAAAGACATATATGATAGGTATGAAGGAAAAATAAAGGAATCTCAACTATTTTGGTGGAAAAATATGGTTTAATAGATGCTCCCTAATGAGTGATGTTAGAAGGGGAGTTGATGGCCAAAATAAATTATAATACTGTGGATGAAGCTGCTAAGTGGGGCCAGGTGGAGTTCACCAAAGTTCAGATTAGTAACAAAACCGAGGATGATCTAGATTGGATCATTATATTATTTTTCATCTATCTCCATGCTTTTCAGAGTGGAAAAAATTGGAATCAACTTGCAGGACCATTTTAGTTCTAGATCCCAGTTTGGAAAATTGGGGTCCAGAATCTTCCAAAGCCATTTCGAGGCATTAAATGATGTTTTTTGGGGTTCTAATGTTTGAATAATCTAGATTCATGAGCGGAAAAAAATGAAACATGGATCGATAACATTAACACAGATATAAAAAGAACAATAACAAAGATACATTAAAAATTAACTTCCATTCAATAAAGAGATCTGCTGAAACTGTAAAATGCATAATGAAACAATCTTTCTCAAATGGTGGTAGCTAATCTCTGAGAAGAGATGTGGTGGCTATGCACATTTTCCTGAGCACAGTATAATGATTCCTCTAAGAATTTTTAGTATCAAGAATTAATCAGAAAACCCTAGACAACCAAAAACCTAACCCTAGGAGATGAAGCACCAAAAGTCATGTGGGCCCTGATGGGGTAAGTTGGTACATCAACTTCTCAGGGTTGTAGCTTTTGCATATGATCTCCATTTTAGGCACACAATAACCCGTTGGAAATTTGTATCTAAGGAATACACATGTTTCCATCACACTTTAACTCTGTGCATAGTGTGATCGTGGCGATCCCAAAAAATGTTGTTTAGGGACTCAAAACGGTCCCAAAAGTTTATGACCTGAAAAGCTAGAAAATATTTGCCAAGATTAAAATTGTACGTGAGCTATTTGGAAGAGGTGGTTGGCCATCAATATCCACCTGGATCAATTCTCCCCCCTTAGGAAGCAATGTTCTCCATTGTGTTTAGTTCCCCCCATTAGATGAGGAAATTTCTATTGAATTTGGCCTTGGGTGAGCCACTTGCCTTGGTGCAGGAGTTGCCCCGCTTTGACAACACGATAAAGATGAATCTTATGTTAGCGAGTAACCTTGACATGTGTGTCCATGATATAATCAATGGATGCATGTTCCATGTAGTCAAGGTTGATATTTGTCAGTGTCAACTATTTTGCTATCTCTAAGGTGTCTAATAATGGTGGAAAGTATGGCCGAAGGAGTTCCACATTAAACATTGGGTGTAATCCAATGAAGGGGGGAATGTTGAGCTCAAAAGAATTGTCACCCACAACCTTGCTAATGGTGTAAGGTCCATAGAAGAGTGGACGAATATTTCGATGGGGTCATGTAAGGCGTTCTTTCTACAAATGCAACCAAACTTTATCTCCCACCTGAAACTTGTGTGGCACCTGGTGTTGATCATGGTGCTCCTTGTACTTAGAATTGGAATTCTATTAAATATCATGAACCTGTTGGCAGATGTGATGGATTCATTCAATGAAAAAAGTGGCTTGTTGGCTTCAGTTTGAGCATGAGATGATTCTTCCTATGTGGACGCAAGGGGTAGTGCAACATCCATGGGATCCAATGGTTGAAATCCCAACCCCGCCTGAAAGGGGTTGTGGTCGGTTCAACTATGTATGGATCTGTTTTAATTTTTCTAAACATAGGGAAGAATCTTATCCCATGTGCGTTGATGCTTGGAATTTTACATGCACAAGAGATGCACGATTATCATGTTGACGACCTCGGTTTTTCCATCTATTTGGGGGTGGAAGGTCGTGGATTTGGTGATCTTGGTGTCTAACCATGACTAGAGGCTTGACCAGAATGTGTTGAGGAACCAGATGTCCCAATATGATATTTTGGTTTTTGGTATCCCAAAATGTACCCACACTCATTCGAAGAAGAGCTTGGTCATGGCCTCCATTGTGATGTTATTCTTGCAGGCGGTTAGGATCACCATCTTGGAAAATTTGTCAACAACCACAAAAACAAAGTCATTTCCATGGTTGGTTTAAGGAATGCATGACATGTATTCCATCGAGATGGATTCCTAGGGACTTCCAAAAGTAGGTATATGGGTATACATGCCTTTCTTCCTAATGGTCGGTTTGGGAATGTCATAGGTCATGCAGGACCAAATATACTTGCTGACATCCTGTCGAAGTTTCGACCAATATAAATGTTGTTGTAGCACTACCACTGTATTTTATATGCCGAAGTGTTCTGCCACCCAACTATAGTGAGCTTCCCAAATTAGCTTCACTCACTGGCTTGATGGGACACAGAGATGGACCATATGGGACAAAAACCCACCCTGAAGATGGAAATCAGTGACAATTTGTTTGTGTCCAACATATGGTAGGTAATGGAAAAGTCAGGATCTCTCTCATAGAGTTGGGGCCATCCATAGGTCTCATGTCCACATGAGTGTAGAATAGTGGTTAGTGCTACAACTGGAGGTCAACTGAGGCAGTTAGAGACACGATTGGTGATCCATTTCTTATAGTTGATTTTGATATGGAATTGTTGCAAGTGTGTGGACTACGTCTGATGGTGATCATTCTGAAATTTTCCTTGTGTCTGCATGAACTGCAGATGCTTGTGATCAGTATGGATGAATGTCTCGTTCCCGAGAATATAATGCCTCCATTGGTGGAAGGCTTGTGCAATGGAGTACATTTATTTTTCATAAGTGGGGTAATTATGTATGGTATATGATAGTGTCTCACTATGATAGGCCACGAGATGTCCATGTTGAGTGAGAACTGCGCCCACAACATAGTTGGAAGCATCTATCTCAATATCAAAAGATTGTTGCAGGTCAGGTAATGAGAGCACCGGGGCTGAGCACAAGCGCTGCTTCAAATCATCGAACTCTTTTTTTTGCAACTGGCCCCACAAAAAAATTTCCTTGTGACCACCCCTAGTCACTTGGCTAAGGGACCATGCAATGTGGGAGTATCCCAACACGAACCTGCGATAGAAATTGGTAAGGCCTAAAAAGATTTGAATCTCAGTGATTGTGGTCAGGGCTGGCCAGTCACGAATGACCTAGATCTTGGCTAGATCGACATGCACCCCATGTGCATCAACAATGTATCCTAGGTACTAGACCATGTTCATGCCAAAGGATCATTTTTACAATTTTTTATATAATTTGTGTTGCCGCAAAGTGTGAAAAACTAGCTGAATATGCTGCAAATGTTCTGCCCAAATCTTGGTAAAGATGATAATGTCATCCAAATACACCACCACAAAAGAATTGGTGAAATTCCTCAAGATATCATCCATCATCCTCATGAAAGTTGTTGGAGATTTTTTCAAGCCAAAGGGCATGACCAACCATTCAAAAAGACCTTCTTTGGACTTCCATACATCATTCTTCTCTCTTGGGACCTGGTGGTAGATGAAATTCAGATCAATATTGTTGAAGTATTTTTCCCCCTTGAGTTGGTCAAGGACATTGTCAATTAGGGGAATTGGGTACCAGTTCCAGACTATGATTTTATTTAAGGCTCGGTAATCAATGCAAAGTCACCAGGTTTCATCTTTCTTATGCACAAGAACGATTGGGCTTCCACAAGATGATGGGCTTGGTTTATGTGCCCCTTTGCAAGAATATATTCGATCTCGTGCTTTATTTCCTCATTTTTTGATAGAGAGTGGTGATAGCTTGACACATTGGGTAGAGGTACATTGAGGGTGAGCTCAATTGAGTGCTTGACCTGACAGTGTAGAGGTACTCCAGTGGGTGAGGAGAATATGTCTTTTTATTATTCCACAACCTTATCCACTTACTTATACTATGTGAAGAGACCTACCACAGAGGCCATGGATGTGGCTGCAACTGTCCACTCACTTTGAGCATGAATCATGAAGAAGAAAACATTCCTATTCTGAGAGATGACCTTCCTGCATTGCTTGGAAGAGATCAAGAAAATGGTAGTAGGTGGGACTACCTTGATTATCCTGTACAATTTCCTATCCAAAGTAATAATAACATGACAAGGCCTAGACTCATATACAACATGATGTTTCCATAAATAAGGTTGGCCCAAAATAACATCACAATCTTCAACGGGGGAAAATCACATAATACCTCATCATTGAAGGGATTGATGTCATATTGCAGGTGACACTGTTGGATGACACGAAGATTTCTCCCTTGGAGGAGACAGATGATGGTGTATGACTATGGGTGTGGTGTTGTCAGCAGAGCTAGTCACTTGATGACCTTCACTGACCTGAGGTTCTTCTGGATACCGCTATCAAAGATGAAGTGTAGCGGAGTACCCTTCACTTCATCTATGAATGAAAGAATCTATTACCTTCCTTAGTTCATCAGGTTCACCAGGCTGGACCTTGATGGTAGAAACAGTGGAACTAGGTTATGTGTCAATGATCCATCTCCCTTTTTCTGGTTCTAACTCAGAGTCATAGCCCACATATTATTCAAAGGCTTTCACCTCATACACCAATGAATTCTTTGAGTGACTTTCAACGATGTTATTCCAGGGGCTCTTATGGAACTCACACCACTTCCAAGTGTCTTTCTTTGTCTTTCCATTTTCCTTCTTTTTTTTCAACTTATAATGGTTGTCCTGAGGTTGTCCATCCTTTCTTTGTCCTTTTTTTTGCAGGTTGGGGCCACCTTTTCCTTTCTTCTGCTATGAGGGGTTCGCAGACCCAAACTATCACATATTTTTTAAGCTTCTTCTCAATTTTGACAACATATCGATAGGTCGCGCCCAAGGATGAGATGTACAAAAACTCCATTTATGTCTGGATGTATCTATGCAGACCTCCATAGTACTTTATCACCATATGTCGCTCAGAGTCTTTGATACCTAGCTTGGTGTGCAAGGTATGGAAGACATTGGTGAACTATGGCACTATTTGGTCCCTTTCCTACCATAGTGTGGTCCATATCGCACATAAGTCATCATAACTTCCAACAGGGTCATATTGTTCCTTAATAGCATCTCTGAAAGAACCCCAAGTAGGTGTGACTAAAAATAATGCATATTGCCTTATTTACTTTTTCTCATAGAAAGTATCCCACCAATATTTGACATGGGGGACGGTCTTAAGGAGTGAAAATGTAATATTTTCTCTATCATAAAAGTTATGCACAAAAAAATACCCTTCTAGAAGGTTTAACCATTTGTCTACAACATCTGCATCTATTTGAAATTCAAATATAGGAATATAAAAATTGATATGTATCTTGAAGGGGGTGACACCTACGCTTGAGGAAGATGTGTCACCTATTGGAACGTGTCAAATGATTTGCGCAAAATTATCCATCATCTCATTCCTCTATTGAACGACGACTTCCTTGAGCAACAGTTTAAAGGGATATCCTACCCCATCGTCTCTCTTTTCTTCTGCCATGGGTGGTTTTTGGGTTCGGCGAGGTTGATCTTGCAAAGGCTCAACTGGTTTGATTCCCAACCGCTTATACCCTGACCGCATTGGGGACATGCACACAGAAACAAATGAAGAGAAGATCGCTCTGATACCACTGATATGGATTTATGAGTGGACCGAAATGAAACACAAATCTATAGAATTAACATATATATAAAAAGAACAATAACAAAGATACAATGAAACTTAACTTCTATTCAATAAAGAAATATGTTGAAACTGTAAAATGTAGAATGAAACAATCTTGCTCAAATGGTGGTAGCTAATCTCTTAGAAGATATGTGGTGGCTACTCACATTCACTTGAGCACATTACAATGATTCCTCTAAGCATTTTTAGCATAAATAAGTAATTATAAAACCCTAGACATTCAAAAAACTAACCCTAGGAAATGAAGTGCCAAAAGTCATGTGGCCCCCCATGGGGTAAGTTAGTACATCAACTTCCCGAGGTCATAAATTTTGCATAAGATATTCATTTTAGGCACATGATAGCCCATTGGAAATGTCTATATAAGGAACACACATGTTTCCATCACACTTTGGCTCCATCAACAATGTGATTGTGGTGAGCCCAAAAAACGTTGTTTAGGGCCTAAAAACGACCTTAGAAGTTTAGGACTCGAAAAGCTAGAAACAAACTGCCAAGATGAAAACTATATGTGAGACAGTTGGAAGTGGTGGATGGCCATTAATATCCACCTGGATCATTTAAACTTGTTCCCACCACCTTGATTGTTTTCTATACTCCAATGCATTTCCAATAGTGCACACCGTGTGTTAATCAGAGTTTGTATGCAAAAGTTATGGCTCTTGCAAGTTGACCTATCATGTTGACCACCATGGTATGAGAGAGTTCCAAAGTAGCCCCCATTTCTCATGCATATGGGTCTATCCACGCATGTAATTTCAGTAATACTCTAGAAGGTTCAAAACCCTATGACAATTGAGGGTTAAGAAAGTAAAAAACCTACCCCTAGATGGCTATCGGGTTATGTTAAATAGTAGGCCACTGGGAGGAGAAGGGATTCCATTCTTTTGCATTGTATCATGTTCCATATCTGAGAAACAAAATTTGAGAGTGGTATTCTATGATAATAACATAGGATAAGGGATTCTTTAGCATCCATACATGCCACAGGTCAAAGGAAACTCCACAGAGAAAGCCTCTTTCTTTGTGCTTCCATCATGTCTATACCAAAGAAATGAAATCATAGAAACCTCATCTTCTAGATGGGTTTTCTTCCGTATCAAGTTTCCCAGGTCATATCTTATGTTTATTTGTGGATGGTGTGTGTATATATTTATGTTATCTATTTTTCACATTTGAACTATTTGATACATTTTTTTAAGAAGAAAACCAATAATCAAGAGTTTGAGATCTAAAGGAAAAATAATCTTAATAGTAAAGATTTCAATTATTTATTAGATCTGTTGTGAAGAATTGTTCCAACAGAATATACAAGATAGTTTACCTATCATATTTGTATCAGAGCATGTTTTATTTTAGGGTATTTGTGGGAAGTTACAAGATCCAGTAACCGGCTTAAAGAAAAATCACGAAACCCTAGCCATGGAAGACGATTTTGTTTATAATAACCCTTGAGATCCAATATAAGAGATATTTGAGTGGTTGTAAGCAAAATTTGTTGAAATCAATTGTAATATGAACCTCCTCATGGTGTCTCTAGAAATCAATCTTGGATTGTTTAAATATTATAGAGGCTCTAACTCATAGATAAGATTGGAGGGGAAATTGGGAGATCGAGAAGACTCCGGAAAGGAGTCTCGGAAAGAAACTGAGAAAGAGAAATCAAGTTTGAGTGTCGTTAACCCTTCACAATCCCTATTCAATATGGAAGCGAAAGTGGACATAAACTCATACCAAGGTGAGATCGATGCATTAAAACTAAATCATTGATTGTAACAACTAGAAGTTTATTCTAGCATTCACCATATAGATGAAGGGTATAAGATTTCATTTGCTAGATTGAAGTTAGAGGGCCATGCTTTAACCTGGTGGGATATCCACACGAAAACACTTAGGTTGGAGGGTGATCTTCTAGTAACTAAGTGGGAGGAATTCAAAACCCTCATCAAGTCCCAATTCTATCCTATTGGGTATGTATAGGACCAATGGATCCGCTGACACTACTTCAGGCAAAGGCATGTGAAAAGTGTATAGGAGTACACCATTGAATTCAAAAATATGGACATCATGTTGGGTGTCTCTCCCAAGAACCCATATGTAGTACTCCTCAAGTATCTGGGGGGTTTATACACTCATCTACGTAAAAAGTTGATTCTCTTCAAGTCAAGGGAAGTGGATGAGGCGTGTGTACATGCATAGTACCTGGAAAACATAGGCCAACATAAGGGGCAACTAAGTGGTTCAAAGTAGAAAGAGCACCAGGAATTTTCCAAGGAGGGGTAGAAGAAGTAGAAAGGGGGAAAAAATAAAAATAAAATACCCACTACACATTAGTGCAAAGATCCGAGAACCATTAAAATCATTGCAACATTGATGGCCACACCAATGAAAAATGTTGGAAATTACATAAAAAGATTAACCCAAAGAATCAAAAGAAGAAAGGTAAGAAAAACAACCTTCTAGCCACATATTCGAGCAATCATGTTGAAACTAGTTCAGATGTGGATGAAAATATTTTTTGCACATCTGTGTAGAAGGAGGTGAATGAGAGTAGCCTTCATCACTAGGAAGAGGAGATGACCAAGATCTTCCACATAAAGATTTAGGTCAAGAATACCAAGATATATTATGTGTTTGACTCTGGTTCATAGGATAAACTCATAGCAATATATATGTTCAAAAGCCTTGGATTGGAGGTTCATGATCATCCTATCCCCTATCCATTGGGTTGGGTAAATAAGGACTCATAGATAAAGGTATTAAAACAGTGTAAGATTAAATGTGTTGTAAGTGTTGATTTTATTGATGAAGTGGAATTGGATGTAGTATCCCTTGATGTATGTGAAGTAGTGCTTGGAAGCCCTTACATGTATATGAGGGATGAAATCTTCATACAGAGAGAAACAAAATATCGAATGATCAAGGATGGGAAGTCCTACATTATCAATACACATAAACAAAAGTCAAATATCCCACTGGTAAGTTCCAATAAAGATAAGAAATTGATCAGTCCTAGCAAGAAATATGTTTTACCTTTTCTGAGAGAAAATTAGTTTGGTGAAGAGTCGTTAAAAGTAAAGACATCCTTGGAAGGGTGTACTAAAGAAAAGGAAAATGAATTGGAGGATTTGATAAAGGAATACATGGGAGTGTTCCAAGAGCCTAAAGGGATACCACCCGAGAGGGATGTGGAGCACAAATTATAGTTATTTCCAGAGTCCCCATTACCGAATATTGGGCTGTATAGACAGTTTTTTATAGAATCGAATGACATGAAGAAGTAGTTGCAACAATTGTTGGAGTAGGGTGTGATTTGACCAAGTACCTCACCTTTTGGGTCACCCATCATAATTGTTCCCAAGAAGGATAAGACTTGGAGAATTTGTATCGATTATAGGGCAGTGAACAAGATTACACTGAAGATTCAGTACCTTTTGCTAGGGATTGATGATCTTTTGGACCAACTGCATCATGCCAAGTACTTCACTAAGCGGGATTTGAAATCAGGATATCACCAGGTACAAGTCAAAGAAGAATATACCTGGAATACTACCTTCAAGACAAGGAAAGGTTTGTATGAGTGGTTGGTTATGCCATTTGGTTTATGTAATGCACCAACTACATTTATAAGATTAATGAATGATGTTTTACTCCCTTATTTAGATTCATTTTCTATTGTCTATTTGGATGATATAATGGTTTATAGTGCTACCTCAGAGGAGTACATCTCACATGTTATGCAAGTGTTAGAGACTCTGAAGAAGCACCAGTTGCTGGAAAATCTCAAGAAATGTGAGTTTTCTCAACATTCTTTGGTGTATTTGGGGTGTTTTATCAGTGGAAGGGAGATTAAGATATATATCGCAAAGATGGAGGCCATCATGAAATGGCCAATTCCTACAAATTTCACTGAAGTTAGGAGTTTTTTTGGGTGACACAATAATTGTGGATGTTCATAGCTTCATTTCCAACGGTAGTTGTACTACTCCATGCCATAAGAGCCAATGGTAAGAGTTTCCAATGGGGGAAGAATCAACATAATGTCTTTGATGAGCTAAAAAGAAATATCAATTATGCACCAGTGATCACACTACCAAAATTGAAGAATCCCTTCAAAGTGGAGACATATGCAAGTGGGTATGCCATGGGATCCATTTTGATGCAAGTAGGAAGGTCAATATGCTATCATTCTAAAATATTTCATGGGGAAGTTCTCAACTACCCTACCTATGACAAGGAAATCTATTCCTTAGTTCAAGTTGTCAATAAGTGGAAGTAATATCTGATGGGAAAGGGAAACATCATCCACACAGATCACCAACCACTACAATATTTGCAATCCCAGAGTAAGCTACAATAAACTAGGAATTACAAGTAGATGGGGCTTTACAACAATTTCATGTAGTCATCAAGTATAAGAAGGGAAACAAAAAAGGTTGGAAGGCATGCTTTCATGGCCACCCACATCCAAGATTAAATCTTTTGGAACTCTGATTCACATGGATCCTTTTACCCAATGTGGATACAAAGAGGAATAGATAGAATATGAAGACTTCAAGGAGGTGTTTTAGTAGCTACAAGGCCCAATTAATATATAATAAGGTGATGGAAATGTTGACTATCATTTCCAAAATGGTTTACTCTACAAGCTTGACAAGCTCTGTGTCCTTAAAGGTGAGCAACTCCATCTTATGAGAGAGGATGACACCTCCAAGGTTGCAAGACATTTTGGTGTTAGGAAGACAATTTCCAACTTATGTAGGTATGTGTATTGGCCTAGAATGAAAGAATACGCAGCACAATATATTAGAGGATGTATAATTTGTTGTACCAACAATCCCAGTAACACGAACCAAGGTTTATACCATCCCTTACCTATACCCACTCGACCTTGGGAAAATATTTCCATGGATGTTGTGGGAGGTTTACCAACCACACAGAAGGGACATGACTATTTCTTTGTGGTAGTTGATAGGCTCAGAAAAATGTGCATTCTCATGCCTTGTAAAAATACCATGAAGGGATGATATGCAACAAACGTTTACTTTGAACAAGTTTGGGTGCATTTGGGATACCAAGGAGCATTATCTCATACAGGGATACTAGATTCTCAGTCCATTTTGGACTACATTGTGGGAGAAGATGGACACTAAGTTGAATAGTTATACAACATTCCATCCATAGACAAATGGGAAGAAGAAAGTAGTCAACATGACTTTGGTGCAATGTTTGAGGGGTTACAATAAGGAGCATTCGAAGACTTGGGATGAAAATATGATCTATATACAACACTGTTATAATAGAGCAGTCCACACTTCTACTGGTAAGTCACCTTTTCAAACTTTATTTGGTTATTTTTCACCTTCAACCTTAGATGTTGTATATGAACAACAAGGAGGACTGAGGAAGGACCTCAAAAGAGTTACATTAAAAGAAAATAAAATTGTTGAGACGATTAGGCAGATCCATTTGCAAGTACAAGAGACATTGAAGAAATCACAAGAAAGTACAAGGCTAGACATGACCAACATAGAATAGAGAAAACATTTAGAGAGGGAGACAGAGTATGGTTACATTTGAATAAGGAAAGGATACAGGGCCCTGGTAATAATATCAAGGATTTGTAGTATGGTCCTTTTGAGGTATTGTTAAAGGTGGGATATAATTCCTATATAATCAGTCTAGCCCCATACAATCGTATTTACTCAATAGTGAATGTGGAGAATCTCAAAATCTATGAGCCTTCCATGTTGGATCAGGAGGAGAAGCAATTCCTACCTTCCATAGAGGACTTAGCACCAAATGCTTGTTGGAACATGTAGCTCCATCATAAACCTCACCTTGTCAGTTGAGTGGGTCGATCAAGTCTTTGGGTTGATGACCAACTAAATTTGTGGTTGACCATGTCCACTTAAGGATTCTTGATCCAAATTTATGGGCAGGTGAAACCGCCTTCACCCGAGTTTTTTTCTTTTTTTCCATGACCAAAAACCATTTATAGACTAGCCTTGTGATTGATCTATCATCATATCATATTATCATATCATCTCGAGAGATCTACTATCGCTCTCCTTGAGAGACTTGTGCTTCATTGCTACGATGTATTTCGACAACACCATTGTCTCTTGGATATGTTCTCCTCTATGTTTAATCCTTGTTCCAACATGGTATTAGAGATAATTGTTCTTTGATCTAGGGTTCACAGAAGAATACTTGGATGGAAGTGAGCCAGTCATGAAGTTGTGATGGGTGATGACTCATTACTCATCATGGGTCATTGAGCCATGGTAACCCTTCCTTTTTCCGTGCATTTTGGGTTATGCCTTTTTTTTGTTAAATGCATATCCTCGTTGGCCTCTCTCTTGAGAAAGTCAATTAGAAAATATTCTTGATCAAACTGACATGTCGAATAATCAATCATAAGCAACATATTTCTCCTTACTCATTGCAGTTTTATTGATCAACTAGTGGTTCAATTCTATCGATTTGTGGTTAAACTAGCCAATGATGCATTCTATCTTGTTATCCTTTGTTTGGGGTCAAGGATCATTTTAAGGATAACAAATTATATTAAAATGTAGAAACATGGGATAATATTACTAGTCCTTAATATGAAAAGTGTAAAATGTTTCGAGACATTTTTGTAAACATATTCAAATTTCTAAGGATTTTATATAGTTTCTATAATTTTTTGGCAATTTTTAAGGTAAAATAATTTTATTCTATGAAAGTTGGGAAAATCATTTTTAGAAAAAATGGAAATTGGCGAATCGTTTTTTGGGAAAACCATCGAAAATTATCCCATTGGTTAAATTTAGCCCCTAAAATCATCTATATTTGGGGTTTCCCTTTTTTTGGTCGAATGAGGTTCAATTCGACCCCAGTAATGACCCGATTGAAGGAAGTCCTAACAAGATCATAGTTTGGCGAGTGTGTGGAAGACCTAGCCTTTTGGACTCAGTAGTGATACACTCAACATGTTTTCTTTCTCGTCATTGAGACCTCATCGATTGAGTAAAAAAATGGGAGACCCAACCTTCCTCTTCTTGCTGGAGGGATCGAATGATTAATTGGAGGCATTAGTGACTTGCATGGTCGAAAATCGTTGATAAGAGTCCCCTTAACTAGTATCTTGCTGGTAAATCAACGTGCATATCTAATTGAATTGCACCCATTGGAGGGTCCGATTGATTGGTGAGAACTTCCTAATTGACCAAATAATATCACTTCACACTCAACATGATGGACGAAACCCTCAACTTGTGAAGATATCCAACCTACAACTTGGCCACACCATAAAACCACCTCTTACTGACTCAATTGAATCTTGGTTCATGTGACAAATGACCTATTTCTTGTGCTGAACACTCATCCCCTCATCATTGACCAACATTGTGTCGACTTGACCTATAGGAGGATGCTCGGTTGAATCAACGTATAGATCTATTTTGAATCCAACCGACTTACACACATTGGAGACCGACTTTTGCATGTGATGAACCTATCTCCCATGTCAAAAAAATTCGAATTCAATATATTTGGTTCTAAAAACTCTTTTTTGGGTTGTTATGGCTTGTAATATGGCCATGTGAACATTTTCTAGGTTTCTCGTGCCATGAGAAACACAAATTTCATCTCCATGATCAATTGTGCATGATCGACTGCTTCACTTGGTGTGAGTCGACTGGTGAATCCAACCCTGTTGTTGTGGTCAATTTATATTTTTCTTTGTGTATTCAATTTTTCCCTCCATCGGTGATGGGTATGATAGATGAAGATGAAGCTTCAATGCTTCATAAGTTGCGAGAAATCCATGAGAAGAATGCCATTTCCTTGGAAGAATCTCACAACCGATTTCATGTATAAGTCACTTCCTTGCAGAATGTCATTTCACAATTGCATACTGAGAGTAAACGACTATGAAGTGACCTGAGACAAACCAAACCCAACTCAAAGATGAGGCTACCCTCTTTCAAGCCAACCTTGTGCAGTGGTTTGATGAAAATTCTAGGAAAAGTGTTCACCTAAAACAGACCATGGAAATGATTTTTCAATATCTCGTGGATGACTTTGATGATAAAATAGATCTCGTTGATGATCTCATGAAGGAGGTGAAATCCCTTTCTCGAGAAAATGTTGTCCTGAAGATAGAGAATGCATGACTGAAAAATCAGTTGAAGTATGAAGAAGTCGTGCTCCAGATTGTTGTGATTGAGCACTCCATGAGGGCTACTTCCCTGGGGAACACTGCAACAATATTTTTTCAGACTCTTGCAGACAAATTTGAGGAGAAGTCTGACCTTCTTGAAGAATTGGAGGAATAAGTGAAATCCCTTCCTGACACAACAATGAGAACATATGTCAACCAACTGATGGAAGAAAATTCTTAGCTGACTTATGAGGTTACCCACTTGCATGCCTCTTTTGATGAGCTTCGTGAAGAAGTTTCTCCTATTTAAGAAGAAAACAATTGATCGTTTGATGAGTATCAAGAATTGAAGGAATATTATGATGCCATATTTATCCAACTGACTAAGAAGGATGTGACTCTCTATAGCTTGCAGGATACAAATATAATCTTGAAGAACAAGTTTTCCAATTGCAGACTGTTGAGAATAATATTGTTGAGCTTCCAGATTCACGTGTTTCTTCTTATGCTCTTGCTACCATCCTATATTTTTATGAGAAAAATGTTGATTCTATTGAGATTCCTATTTCTTCTCTAGCCCCTACGACTATTTGTAATTCATATGTTGTTGATTTATGCTTTAAAAGTAATGATTTGTTTTTTCTCCTAGCTTTGAAAAACAAACTATAAGTATAGGGTCCCGTTTGCTCGACAAGATGGGATATACCAAAGGAAAACTTAGGAAGAATGGACAAGGTATTGTTTCTCCTATTATTCCTAAGATGTTAACACCAAGAATAGGTCTTGGATATGATGTTATTGTTTCCTCCTTTCCTACATCTTCCCTTGTTGAAAATAGGGAAGTTTTGTTTGTTGCAGGTGGAGTTCAGATTGGGTTTCCAACAGAGCAATCTAATGAACCAATTGATGAGATGGTTATTCTTGGCATGCCAGAATCTGAAAATATTGTTGATGATGACATTGTTGTTGATATACCGAGTTATTATAATCCTAAGAGTACACCAGACCCTGATCCTATATCTCTTGATCAACCAACATATAACTTTGTGCCTTATCATCATCCTCACCATAGAAATCAGAGGAATAACAATCATGCTTTCAAATCTTTGCAGAAGAGATATGAAAGATAGAACTATGGACCAATACAGACAATTAGAATTGATCGTGGTTGGATTTATGAGTGGTCATGGGTGCATATGACCAGAAGTTTGAAGAGTTTGTATTGTTGTGTTTTTTTGGTTGTATAGTCTTACAATGCTCCCCTTCATCGTTGAAGCTTTGTAGTGGTCAACCATAGGATCAACCTGACTTGAAATTCAACTGGTGTTTTCGACTACGTATTGTTGACTAAGTATCGACTTTTGTAACATCACGCTCTTGCGAACACTGAGAGAACTTATTCTTTGAGGACACTTTCTTGCAAGTGATCGGGATTATTATACTATTGGTCATTTGATTATGATTATGAGGCATTATGGATATCATAATATGTTATTTTGTTGTATTTACATAGACAAGTGCTATTGAATGGGTTCTCCTGAGTGTGCAGGACTTTGGACCTCGATTATGCAGAGGCATCAATGAAACCCATTGGACTGGATCAAGTTAGGGAGTGGACTGTTGGGTTGAATATTGTTGATGTGACATATGTACTTATTATTAGATGTTATGATGATTGATTATTATTGCTGACATGAATCGTTGATGGATGCAGGCTGACGATATCTTTCTAACCAGACTCACATGTGAAGTAGAGGGGTCATGCATGACAACCAAATACTTTGAGGGAGAGGTGTGGGAGAAACCCTGCCACAACCTACTAGCACTCCTGCCATGGCTCGAACTGTAGGTTAACAATTACCTAGTTCAAGAATACCCACAATTTCGCAAGGGAAGACTGCGACAATTGCTCACGATTATTCTAAGGGGCACGCAATAAGGGAGTGGCCTTATTCCTTAGAGGCCCTTAGTCTCCCTAATGTCCCTTTCCAAATAGGAGCTCCAGAAGAGGAGGCTTAATGGTCTAAACCACCCCGTTAGACTATAGCCAGGGCCAAAGAGGGGTAAACAAGGTTACTGGAGGTCACTCCAGTCACAGGTGTTATATTCGAAAAGTGACATTGAGCTAACCAGAGTTAACAATGCTTTACTAGAGGTCACCCCAGTCACAGATGTTATATTCAGAAAGTGACATTGAGATAACAAGAGTTAACAACGCTTTACTAGAGGTCACCCCAGTCATAGGTGTTATATTCAGAAAGTGGCATTGAGCTAACAAGAGTTAACAACGCTTTTAAGTCATTATGAGCTAAAAATAGAAGTCAATAGTGAATTAGGGTTGCAGTAATGATTTAGGGTTTCAACATGATTTAGGGTTTTGGAAAACTATAAAGGAAGGGTCAGCGACCTAATTCATCATTATGCAGATTATGACTTGTCATTGAGGAGAAGAGGCACATCTCAGGAGAGATAATTCAGTGTATTCCAGGAGGAAGACACCAATTGGCTGATTTCGGTGTTGAAAGACACACCCTAGTCACTGGGAAGATCATCCAGGTCTTCCATCATTCTTCAGTGCTCCCATATTCCGGGTATTATCTTTTAGTTGCTTATTTGTATTTTGGCTAAGATCCTTTGTATGTTGATCTAGTCGATTATTGTCAGTATTCATCCGCATTCGACCATTTTTGTAATCCACAGAGATATCATAATACAAACTTGCAGTCCTTTGTCGCATTTATTATTTGTATGATCATTTATATGTTGTAAACCTTTGATCCTACACAC
>ML783974.1:120540-144258 GCA_009831015.1 Picea engelmannii
TTAATGGAAAACGATTCTATTGGCATGACAACGTTTTAAATAAGACAACTTTTTGATTGTGAGTATAGTAGATAGCATTTAATATGTGAATATAACAGACATAGCTTTTAATTGTGAATATAATAGACAACGTTTAATATGTGATTATGATAGACATAGTTTTACAAACATCATAATGATAGACATCGAATATGATAGACAACGTTTTGTAGTTATGAATTAATAGACATGTTAAAGGACAACGATTTATATCATTTCGGTTTTAAGGGACAACTATTTATTGTTCGGTTTTAAAAGACAATGAATTATATTGTACAAAGGACCACGATTTATTGCTTCAGTTTTAAAAGAAATGTTTCATAGATAGATTATGAAGTGAACTAATTGTTGAATATAATTACTTTTAATGTGTACAAATGATGTATGTTTAGAAAATAAAATTGTTACGCAAGGAATTTAATGTGCAGTATATATGCTATAGTCGTCAGATTCCCTTGCATCGTGTTGACTTGTCGATTGGGTGCTTGGGTTAGTCATCTTGTTTTGACAGTTAATTCGGTCTCCTAGTGTGTTGAATTTTTCTTGGGTTATTGGTCTAGATGTGTTATGTTGCGCCTTGGAAACTATCATGCCTAATTCCTGGTGACGTCATGATTCCGATGAGGGAATAATACATGTCCGATGGATAGATACGAATGATAACCTAGTCGGAGTCTGGGCTTCCCGATGTGGGTGTTGTTCATTATAATTGATGTTGGTACTTGATTATGTAATGCCTCAACGCGTTTGGTTTGCGTGCCATAGAGGTTTTATAGTTATCGTTCGTTGAAGTCGTTGTGTTGGGTGGTTGATGTTGTCCTTTATCTTGTAGGTGTTGTTTTTACCGTGTTGGGTGGTTGATGTTGTCCTTTATCTTGTAGGTGTTGTCTTTCTCGTGTCGTTTTTATCTGTCTTGATTCACATGTTTCACCCAATTGCATGATGTGCTAGTGTGCTGAGTCGTTGTTGTTTGTTGTCTGATCTATGTGTGCGGTGTTCGTCGTCAAGGTGTGTGGTTTAATTATTGTCGTCATTTCCTTCCTACCTAAAAAAAAAGAAATTGCACTTACTTGCGTCGCTTGTAGTCATAACGACGAGGTCATTACATATGGTATCAGAGTGGGTTCAACCCGCAACTTGGGATCACTACGAATTTCGTTGATTTGATATTTGATTATAATGTTGCTAATTAAGTTGACTTGTATTCGTGCAGGTAATCATGGTTAGAGGATGTCGCGAAGGCAGATGACGGGGTGCTAGGGGAGGAGGAGCGACGCCCCCAGTAGCATCCACGCCTTGGGGGTCTAATCCCCAAGGGGACAAGAAGGTTGTCGGCCAAGAACATATAGTGGTGGGTGATGTGGTTGGGATGATGAGGTCCTTTCAATAGATGTTTGAGGCACATAACCGTTTGGACAGAGATGAGACCAAGGTGTTGACACCCCCTGAGGGTCCACTGTGTGCTCTAGTCGGTACTAGTAGCATTCACCATGAACTCTAAAAGGTTAAGTTTCCCATGTTCTTTGGTGCCCCGAATGGTGCATTCATCGAGGCATGGTTGGAGAATATGGTGATGTGATTTTCACTTCATGACTATACCTCCAATATGAAGGTCCGCATGGCGGTCTTTCAACTAAAGGGAAGCGCTCTTCTATGGTGGAATATGCTTCTGCCACAATTGAACATGGACGTAGAAGAAGTGTCATGGGAATTGTTTGTGGAACGGTTCCGAGAGAGGTGCCTATCAGAGGAATTCATTGAGCATCAACTCAACGAGTTCAATGCCAACAGGGCGATCGTATGGTGCCTGAGTATGAGGCCCATTTTATGGAGTTTCTTTGGTATGCTCCACACCTAAATACCGAGAAACTTAAGGTCAATCGGCTCTTGTTTGGCCTTAATGTCAACATTCGTGCAAAGGTTAGAATTTTGATGCCTCATACCTTGCATGATTCTATCCAGAAGGCCCTCATAGCAGAGGAGGAGATTATCAACGGGGTTTAGAGCAGGACTCCAGCAAGACCAACAGAGCATGTGTCATATGGTGCACAACAACATCAGACACCAGCTAGACATTCGCTAGGTTATCATGGCTTCCAGAGAGGATCCACTTTCACTACACCTCAACCACCAGCACCTCAATAGTAGACTCCTTACCAAGGACCACAAAATCAACAACAACGTCGACCGCAACAACAACAGTTTAGGCTTGTTCAACAGAATAGACCGGGATTACAGGTCGGCGGGCCGTTAGCTTCTCTTCGGGTCTGAGGAGTACTGGACCGAAGAAAGGGTGTTGGACATGTGGGGAGCCACATTAGCAGTGCGAATTCCTAGTGGAGAGGACTAGAGCATCTGAATCATCTAGACTCACCACCGTGGGAAATTTTGGCAAGGCTAATCAAATTCATGCAATGGTGAATAACTGCCAGGCAGAGCACGAGTCGACTATGATCGAGATGTCAGGTACCATCGCTGACCAGACCCTTAGTATTTTGATATATCCAGGTGATATAGAGAGTTTCATTTCTGGTGCAACACTAAAAGGAATTAAGGTAAAGGAAGTCAGGCATGATGATTTTAGCTTTGTAGATATGTCTTCAAGAGCCAAACAAAAGGTTGGAGGGCAGGCTACAGGATGTAGCCTTAAAATAGGAGAGTTTTTCACTAGGGCCAACATGTACATCACGATCTTAGGATCATATGACATCGTGATCAATATGGACTGGTTAGAATTGCATGAGGTGATACTCAAATGTAAGATGAAACAATTGAGCTTGGTTGATGATGAGGGACAAAGATGTGTAATTGTAGGTCAGAACCAAGGAGTTTCCATGAGGTTCATCTCTTCCTTCCAACTACAGAAGAGCATGTGCAAGGGATGTAAGATTTATGCGATCCTTGCGTTAAACGAGAAGGGAGTAGAGGAAGGTCTAGAACACTTTCCGGTGGTGAGAGAGTTTGTGGACGTCTTCCCAGAGGAGTTACTTGGGATGCCACCGGAGAGGGAACTGGAATTTACCATAGACCTAAAACCGAGGACTGAACCGATAGAAAGAATGCCTTATCAGACGTCGACCATGGAATTACAAGAGATGATAATGCAACTGAAGGAATTGTTGGACCTAGGACTTATATGCCTGAGTGTGTCACTGTGGGGTGTGCCTGTTATTTTCATACGAAATAAGGATGGGTCATGGAGACTCTGCATTGACTACTGTCAAATGAAAAACGAAACGATCAAGAATCAGTACCCGTTGCCAAGGATTGATGAATTGTTACAAAAGATGAAAGGCGTGACGGTTTTTTCAAAGATCGACTTGCGATCAGGTTATCACCAACTATGGATCAAGGAGGATGACGTCCCTAAGACCACTTTTAACATGAGGTTTGGACATTACGAGTTTACTGTTTTACCTTTTCGACTGACAAACACCCTTTGGGTATTTATGAGTTTGATGAACAGGGTGTTCCACGAATACTTGGACAAGTTCGTCCAAGTATTCATTGACGATATTTTGATTTACTCTCGGACGATGGAGGAGCATGAGGAGAACTTGCGCTTGGTACTAGAGTGTCTATGAGAGAACAAATTGTATGGGAAATTGTCTAAATGCTTGTTTTATCAATCGAAGATTCACTACTTAGGGCATGTCATCTCCGACGAAGGTATCGTCATGGATCCAGCAAAGGTCAAGGTCATTATGGAATGGCCTGCGCTGACGAATGTCCCGAAAGCGTGTAACTTCATGGGCTTAGTGGGATACTATCGATGGTTCTTTGAGGGTTTTTTGAAGATAGCAAATATGATTACAAAATTGCAGAAGAAGAACAAGAAGCAAATCTGATTACAAAATTGCAGAAGAAGAACAAGAAGTTTGTTTGGACCAAAAAATGCGCAGAGGCATTTTGGAGGCTCAAGGATTTGTTGACAACGACACAATACTAAAGGTCCTTGACATGGATGCGAACTTCTTGGTATGCACTGACGCATCCAATGAGGGCTTAGGCAGAGTCTTGATGCAAGACGATCGAGTGATTTCTTACATCTCGAGAAATTTGAGAAGGCATGAGGAGAACTATGCAATGCAAGATTTAAAGTTATTACACATTTTTTATGCCTTGAGAGTTTGGAGATAGTACCTTATTGGACGAAAATTTGAACTAAAAATGGACCACTGTGGACTACATCATATCTTTACGCAAAGCGACTTGAATACGCGACAATGAAGTTGGTTGGAATTGCTTAACAAGTACAATTTCGAGATCACTGACATAAAGGGAACAATGAACAGAGTGGCTGACACATTGAGTCGAAGACTAGGCATATTTTCGGTGATGCTTCTTCAGACGAATCTACGTGAAATGATTCTAACTTTACAACGCGACGATGAATAGTACAAAGAGGTCAAGGATTTTATCGGAAAACTCACCATGATGGTACCAAGATTTGAAGGATTTACATTGGACGATAATGTACTATTGAGATTTAAAAAATGAATTTACGTACCACCGAACAACGTGATTTTTGTTGTATTCGACACTCTGACGAAGAGTGCTCATTTTATTCCTATGCGTACGACGTATCAGGCACCTGACATAGCTAGAGTTTTCATCAGTGAGATTGTGAGGCTGCATGGTGTGCCTAAGAGGATTATATCCGATTGAGGATTAGTGTTTACTAGACGATTTTGGACTAGTTTCCAAGAGGCCTTGGGAACCCAACTTAAATTTAGTACCGTGTATCACCCAGAGAAAATAGGAAAACCGAACGACCAAACCAAATCTTAGAGTACATGTTGTGTATGTATGTGATGGACCAACAAAAGCATTGGTAAGACTTCTTTCCATTGGTAAAATTTTCATATAACAATAGTTATCAAAGCACCATTAAGATTGCGCCTTTTGAGTTTCTTTACGGGTGACCATGTTAGATGCCTTTCAGTTGGGATTGGCTTGAGGATAGGTTCTTGGTGGGGCTCGAAGCGATCCAAGAAATGGAAGATCAATTGCAAACAATAAGACAAAGGATCAAGGAAGCGTAGAATCAACATAAGAGCTATGTCGATGTGCATCGTGTCGACCGTAGTTACGAAGTTGGCGATCGAGTCTTCTTGTGGGTGAAAACACATAAGAGTTTGATCAAGTTTGGAAAGGGTGCTAAACTCTCTCCTAGGTTCATGGGAACTTTCAAGATTGTGGAAAGGAAGGGGCTTGTGGCCTATTGACTAGCCTTGCTTGATTCTTTGAGGCATATGCACAATGTTTTTCACTTATCTATTTTGAGACATTATATTAGTTATCCTACACATGTTATTTACATGAGTTCCTTGCAAGTATTTGATGAGGGTGCGCTCACGGATGATCCAATCCGCATCCTGGACTATCGCATTCAAAAACTACGATGTCGAATAGTAGATCAGGTCAAGGTCCACTGGGACAACTATAGTCCGCACTCGGTGACCTGGGAGGACGCATATGATATGCATCAATAGTTTCCATTTTTGTTTGATAGGTAGACTTTTGATAGTGTGATACACTTTATTTCATCACTGATATACTGTGAAACCTTGGGACAAAGTTTAGACCAAGAGGGGGTGTATGTAACATCCCGATCTTGCGCGCACTGAGTGAACTTATTCTTTGAGGACACTTTCTTGCAAGTGATCCATATTATTATACTATTGGCCGTTTGATTATTATTATGAGGCATTATGAATATGATGATATGTTATTTTGTTGTATTTACATACACAGGTACTATTGACTAGGTTCTCCTGAGTGTGAAGGACTTTGGACCTCGAGGATGCAGAGGCATTGATGAAACCCCTTGGACTCCAGATCGATTCAGGGAGTGGACTGTTGGGTTGAATATTGTTGATGTGACATATGTACTTATTATTATATGTTATGATGATTGATTATTATTCCTGATGTGATTCGTTGATGGATGCAGGCTGACGATATCTTTTCGACTAGACTCACATGTGGAGTAGAAGGGTCACGCACGACAACCAAAGACTTTGAGGGAGAGGTGTGGGAGAAGCCTTGCCACAACCTACTAGCACTCCCTTAGTGGCTCGAACTATAAGTTAACGATTACCTAGTTCGAGAATACCCACGATGTCGTGAGGGAAGACTGCGACAATCACTCACAATGATTCTAAGGGGCGCGCAATAAGGCAAGAGCATTATTCCTTAGAGGCCCTTAGTCTCCCACAAGATCACCTCATGGAGTATTGACTACAGGGGTTTTTGATGTTAACCAAGTCAGTCAAGAGGCGATTGGCACCCTTGGATCACATAGTGTGTCTTGAAGGGCATGTCGTGCAAAGAAAACAAAAAGAGGCGAGTGGCACCCTTGGAGCACGTAGTTGGTCCTGAAGGGCACGTCGCGCAAGAAAAACAGAAAGAGGCGAGTGGCACCCTTGGAGAACCTAGTGCGTCCTGAAGGGCATGCCGTGATTTTAACTGGTAAGTGAATAAACCTAGTCGGCCTTAAAATGAATGATGTGATAAGTAATATTTAAAAACAATTTCCCTAATAAAAATTCTGTCGAGCCCAATGAAATTAAAATCTAGGTCTAAGTAACACATGTGGTCAAAAATAATAATCATAATTAAGCATGTAACAAGAAGGGGGGGGGGTAACAAATTCAATTTATTTATTAAAGTCAAAATTATAAAGGAGGATTAAATTTTAAAAAGGGAAATGGTTGTTTTTATCTTTTTTTTTGCTAATTAAATTTTAGTTAAAAAAAAGAAAAAGAAAAAAAAAGAGGGTAAATTGTTGTTTCATCTACACTTGCTAAATCAATTTTTAATTAAAGAAGAAAAAGGGTAAATGATTGTTTCATCTACACTTGATAAGTTAATTTTTAGTGAAAAAGGAAAAAGGGGGAAACTTAAAAGAAATAGGAAACTTAAAGAAAAAGGGGAAACCTAAAGAAAAGGGGAAATGTAAAGAAAGAGATAAATGCCCAACTTAGTAAGGAATCTTGCCTTGGGAACTTGATTTTTATGAACTCTATTAGCACCAAAAGTCACCCCTGGATTGCGGCATAGGTAAGCCCATTACCCATCAGTTTGTATGTCACAATGAATAAATTTAAGAGTGGTATAATGGACACAGTCTAAAGATAATATCGCTTCAAATCAGAAAATAGGGCTAGCATGCATACGCAAATGAGGTCTTGATCTAAATTTAGTCAGAAAGTTGTAGTAAAGGTGAGTATGGGGAAGAACTTGAGGAGAGTGAAGAGTTCTGCTATGGACATCCAGTCTTCCAACAACCTAAGGAGGAAAAACTTTGAAGACAAGATCCTCTTGATTCAGATTTTTAGGGGACTGAATGAAATCATCACTAAACTGAAATCAAACATACATAGCAATTCAATGGCAACCACCAGACTAGATCATCCATTCTCGAGTCATTCAACGTTGGGAGGAAAAGACAACATAGAAACTGATTAAAATTGGTTGCAATGTTACTGTGATCAAACCTACATAAAAAAAAAATAACTACCCTCGATTGGATCCTCCATGCCCGAGTGTTCTAACACAATTGTTTATAGAGATATGAAAAGAAGCTAACTTACAATAAACAAAAAGTCTCAAATACAGATACATAACCAGGAGAACTAGAGATTCATTAAAAATTTACAATATGGGAGCCTAGCTCAACCATCAACCATAAAAAAAATTCAAATTGAATCCTATATACTCAGATAAACTCACCCATCCAACAGAGGAGTGGTTGAGTCATTACATTCAAAGATTTACATGTGCATGATATTCTTGCAGACTGTGCCCACGGTCTTTTGTCTGACACAGGCTTAGATCAACATGGATTTTGTAGGGAAAACTGTCCTTAGGGGTACCATGGGCCGAATCATCCAAACCCTCCATGCCTTCCATTTATGGTTGAAATGAGGTCTCAACCACTGCCCCTTCTTTCATTTACTATTTTCATCAAGATCGGGATGAGTTCTGACCTCCATGAATGCTATAGGCAGTGCCTGTGACTTTGCTGAATTAATCTTAGCACCTCAAACCACGCTGCTTTCTTATGAAATCAATACAGGAACTTTTGGCCTTTCGCATGACTCCTTTATATCGCTCCAACCTTGCATGTGACCTCGGGATGTGACCTGGATCTTACCTCCAAAGGCTCTTTCAGGACTTTGCCTTTCGAGAGTTTTCATGGTGCTAACTTCTAGATTTCCGGATATCAGAATCGGGGAAATCGCTCATCTTACCGACGATTAGATCTACTTCTCAATCAATGGCTATGATGCCCCTTATGGACTCTGAATTAGTCCTTTATACGCAATTGGGGCCAAGTGTTTCTCCTAAACTTATCTTTCACATGATCATGAGCCATGACCTGGTGCCTATCTCCAAAGGCGTTTCGGGATTTTGGCTATCAGGAGTTTCCACACCACTGCCTTCAAATTTCCCGATCTGTGAAACCATGCAATCACTGATCAGGTGCCACATGCTCCATTAGTTTGAACGACCCATATCTATTTCGTGTTTCGTGAGTCCTCATGACTTTTCCCTCTTACTTTCCCGACTCACGAAACTGCGAAAAGTTGATCCAACGGTTTAGCTTTCTCCTTTGATCAATGACTGGGATCTCTTTGGGATTTCACATTTCAGGAGTTCTGATGACTCTTCTCCTCAATCTCTCTATCTCAGGAAACCACAAAATTGATAATCATGCACCACGTGTCCTTCCTAGGATCAACGACTAGGATTGCCTCATGATTTCGGGGCTCTGTCATACGCTAAACTTCATGTAACTTTGTGATCCTAATAACCCAATGTTCGACGATCATATATGCCTAATGGATCTCCGTCATTGACAACTGATCTTTCTCGCTCGCCTGATTTGAGTTCATATTAGACCGCTCTAAGTGTTGCGCTTTGTGCTTGTAGCTGCAGCTTGCGACCCTTGACAACTATATGTGATAACAAACTCAACTAGGAATTTAGTAAGTCGTAAGTCATTTAAGATTTGTAAGGGAATATTGGGACACCAAGGAACATTTTTAGGAATTATTTTAGGTGGGTGAGGGAAATAGGGACAATTAATTATTTAATAAAATTAATTTTCTAGTGAAACTAGTGGATCAAGTGACATGTGTACGAGGGAGGTTTTTTCTAATTGATTAAAAGAAAAAGGAATTTAATGAGGATTTTGGAAAATAATTACTTGAAAACTCTATAAAAAGGATGGAGGAGGAGGAGTATGGATCTCATCTTTATGCGTAATGTTATGTTGCTGAATTTTTTTCTTGACTAAACTTCTCTTGTGGGAGCTGGGATACTGCGCTGGAGTAACGAGTGGTAGATCGACCTTGCGAGCAGAGTTGGGTGGTAGCAGTTCTCTGGTATTGTGTGTGTGTCCCATTTGTGGCTCAGGGGGCTCAGGGGGAAGAAGAGTACCCCTAGAGTTGGCTGGGGGGTATCGGCGAGGTCACATCGGTCGGTAAGCGAGAGATGGACGAAGCACGCATGGGACAAAAGCTACAGAGCATTCGCGTTAGGCTATGGTACTCCGGTTTAATTTTTTACTTGCAATGAAATTTAATTTACGCATGTTATTTCTCTGTGCTCAGTTGAAGATTTCATTTCCATGAGTTGTCTTGCACCTGCCTTCCTATGGTATTTGTAATCCCCTTGCTTGTTGTATTCTGAATTGATTTCCCTTGGAGAACCCAACTTCTAATTGCATTGACTTCTCTGTGTGGGTTTTATTTACTATTATGAAGATATTTTTTTTTTATCTTTCATCCCTTATCCCTTTAGTCATCAGTCCTTGCCTGCGAAGTCGACCAGGAGCCAAATCGATGGTCATCACTTTGGTGTTTAAAGACCTATAGATTCTAATGCCCTGCTTTTATGTGAATGGATGATGAGTGAAGGACAATTTTTGCCCAGCTATCTATCCCTTACATACCTCTATTTTTTTCTCTTATGGTTAATCTCTAATCGTTGCGCCTTCCTTGTGAATGAGTATCTCTGCGTCTTGATTGATTAAAAATCGGATTTCCTATGTGATTTAATTTCTTAAACTTTGGTAAATCTCTGCGTGTTGGATTGATAAAACCTCGCGTTGTAAATGACAACCTCTGCGTTTTGAAGGCCTAATCTCTGTGTTTTGTGTTGATTAACCTCCAATCATCTAGGCTCCTTGCCATTTACAGAGTGAATTTCTATATAGCTTTTACTTCATGATTTACCCCATGCTTGATTGGAAAAAACTCTGTGTTTTTGTTTATTTAATTCTCCCAGCGATAAACCTTATTAATATCTGCATTTTAATGATCATCTCTGCATTTGTGTATTTATTTCTCCCAGTGAATGGTGATTTTACCTCTGCGATTTCATTTATATATGTGACAACGTTTGTTGTGCCTGTGTTTGATAAGTTGCGATTTGCTATATATCATGGATATCAATATTTTGGATGGCGAATTTATATAATGTGTGACATAAATTTTATATCATATTTCAAACAACAATATCGTTATTATATACCATTATTTTTATCAATAGATTATCATTCGATTTGTTGATGGACAACAATGCATTTGTTGTTGTATGACAGTGTGTTTATTTTCTAAAGATGACAACTTATTATTCTCTATGTATGACAACGATTTTAGACATAGTAGACCGTGAATTTACACCTTTATCAGACTGCTAATTTACCATTCATGGATTGGAACTATTACATTTATTAAACCAAAAAAATTATATTTATTATGACAACCATTGTAATAACAACGACATTCTAGACAACACAATAATATTGTTGATAGCAATTCTATTGACAATGAATTTAGATGTATTGTGCAACAATACCAGGCATTTAATAAATGATGGAAATAAGATTGATTGTGTTTTTACCTTGAGGATGATTGTGTTTTTACCATAAGATTGACGACGTTTTTACCCTGAGAATGATTTCATTTTTACCATAAGATTGACTGCATTTTTACCCTAAGAACGACCGTGGTTTTACCATGAGATTGAATGCATATTTACCATAATATTGACTGAGTTTTTACCCTGAGAATGATTGCGTTTTTACCATGTGAATGATTGCATTTTACCAGGTGAATGATTGTTTGTTTACCATGTGAATGTATGGGTTTTTAATATGCAATGATAACAACATCAACTATTATTTCTTGGCAATTGCATCTATAATTGTGCCAACAATACCCTTTATTTGATCTACAAATTTAATATCTATTGATTGCGAAATTACCCATATCTAATGGACAACGATTTAATTGCTTTGTTGTTGTGCATGACAACGAATTCACATAGAAAAATTATGATAGCAATTTTCATTTTATTAGATAGAAATATTGATGATTCCTTAGTCACACAACAACTATATATTTAGACAGTGATCTGGTTAGTTCCTTGATGAAAAGGAAGCTATATATATATTTATAATGGTTAAATCCATTAATGAACAACAATTCTATTGGCATGACATCGTTTTAAATAAGACAGTGTTTTGATTGTGAGTATAGTAGACAACATTTAATATGTGAATATGATAGACATATCTTTTAATTGTGAATATAATAGACAATGTTTAATATGTGATTATGATAGACATAGTTTTTATGTAGGTGAATATGATAGACATAGTTTTATAGACAACATAATGATAGACAAGGTTTTGTAGTTATCAATCAATAAACATGTTAAAGGTCAACGATTTATATTTTTTCAGTTTTAAGGGACAACGATTTATTGTTTGGTTTTAAAAGACAGTGAATTAAATTGTATAAAGGACCGCGATTTACTATTTCAGTTCTAAAAGACATGTTTCATAGATAGATTATTAGTGAACTAATTGTTGAATATAATTACTTTTAATGTGTACAAATGATGTATGCTTGCAAAATAAAAATTTTGTGCAAGGAATTTAATGTGCAGTATGAATTTTATAGTCATTACATTCCCTTGCATCGTGTTGACTTGTCTATTGGGTGCTTGGGTTAGTCGTCTTGTTTTGACATTTAATTCGGTCTCCTAGCGTGTTGAATTTTTCTTGGGTTATTGGTCTAGATGTGTTATGTTGAGCCTTGGAAACTATCATGCCTAACACCTGGTGATGGCATGATTTCGATGAGGGAATCCTGCCCATCCAATGGATAGATGCGAATGATAACCTGGTCGAAGTCTGAGCTTCCCGATGTGGGCGTTTTTCGTTATAATTGTGTCGGGTGGTTGATGTTGTCATTTAGATTGTAGGCATTGTCTTGCCTGTGTCGGGAGGGTAGTCATTTTTATTTGTCTCGATTCACATGTTTCTCCCAGTTGAATGATGTGCTAGTGTGTTGAGTCGTTGTTGTCTGTTGCTTGATATGTGTGCGTGGTGTTCATCATCAAGTTGTGTGGTTTAACCGTTGTCGTCATTGCCTTCCTTCCTGAAATTTAAAAAAAAAAAGTGCACTTGCTTTGCATCGCTTGTAGTCATAACGACGAGGTCGTTACAACTTGTCCATTGAATGGTGTTTTCAACGAAGATATCTTGATGATTCTTTGA
Source organism: Picea engelmannii (assembly GCA_009831015.1). Taxonomy (NCBI): domain Eukaryota; kingdom Viridiplantae; phylum Streptophyta; class Pinopsida; order Pinales; family Pinaceae; genus Picea; species Picea engelmannii. The sequence goes on from ML783974.1 coordinate 133,160, forward strand.
TCCCTCAACTATGTTTAAGGAGGGGGGATTAATTGAAGTTGTTGATGTGTAAACCCAACTGATGCACCTGGATTTGTTGAGACCGACCAAATATGTTTGACTGTGTTGTTAGGAGATGTACTTTTTCTTGTTGAACCTGATGCATAGACTATTCAGATACAAAGACTGTCTAGCTTGGAATATATTGTTGGATTAACACAGACTGATTATATTGGCATGCTCGTTTCTAGTCGAATGATCAACTGGATGGTGTTCTATTGTTGTCTAGTTGACTGACTGATTGGGACTATATTTGGATAGTGGATTTTTCAATCAATTTTCAATGGATGACTTCTCTTTGGCCTTGATCCATGATAATGGTGATCAGACTTCCTCAAGAGTGTTATTGTGTCATCTTTTGATCAAATTTTGTAGTCCAAACAAATTCAGAGGATAATGTTGTGGAATTTTTTTCCCTCCAAGATGTGTTTATAGGGGGGTGTTGGAACATGTCATTCCATCACAAACCTCACCTTGTCAATTGAGTGGGTCAACCAAGTATTTGGTTTGAAGACCGACTAAATTGGTGGTTGACCATGTTCAATTAAGGATCCTTGATCCACGTTTTATGGAAAGGTGAAATCTCCTTCACCCAAGTTTGTTAGTTTTGGTTAATGACTGAAACCCATTTATAGATAATCCTTGTGATCAATCTATCATCATCTCATATTATCATATCATCTCATGAGATCTCCTCTCACTCTCCTTGAGATACTTGTTCTTTAGTGCTATGGTGTCTTTAAACACTCTCTCAGATCCATTCTCCTCTGCATTCAATCCGTATTCCAACAATGCTCAGGAAATGTTAGAAGAGGACATAGTTTTTCAGAAGCAGTACAAAAATACAATATAGGGACAACATGAACTTTGGAAGATTGGGTTGAAAGGACAAATTCCAAGCAAGGAAAAGTGGTACTCGAGGGAGAAGGTAGAGGAAACATTTCCTCACGTCATTCAATAAAGCTTTTGGGGACTAAAATCCTACATACATGGGGAGGAATGATCTAGATTAAATAATTATATTATTTTCCATCTATCTCAATGCTTTCACAGTGGAAAAAATGGGAGGAATCAACTTGTAGGGCCATTTTAGTGGTAGCTCCTAGTCTGGAAAATTGGGTCAAGAACCTTTTAGATCTATTTTGAGGCATTAAATGACATATTACAGGCTTCTATATTTTGGAACTTTTTAACACCCCTTGAAGGTGTTCTATGCTCTAAGACCTTTTCAACGGTGCAAACCATGCATCAATCAATGTTCATATGAAAAAATTATGCCTCTGATAAGTTGACCTATCGTGTTGACCACCATGGTACGAGAGGATGCCACATCAACCCCCATTACTCATGGATATGGGGCTATCAATGTATGTAATTTCGATAATATTATAGAAGTTTCAAAACCATATCACAACTGAGGGTTGCGGAAGTAAAAAACCTACCCCTAGATGGCTATCAGACTATGTTAAGTATTGGGCCACTAGGAGGAGAAGGGGGTCCATTCTTTTTCATTGTATTTTGTTCCATAGCTGAGAAAAAATATCTTAGAATGGTATTTTTTTAGAATAATAGTGGAGGAGAGAATATATAGAAGACATATATGCCACAGGTCAAAGGAAACTCCACAAAGAGTGCCTCTTTCTTTGTACTTGGATAATTTCTATACCAGAGAAAAGAGAGAAGAGAAACCTCACCTTCTAGTTGGGTTTTCTCCCGTATTGGGTTTCCCATGTCATATCTTGTGTTTATATGTGGATGGTTTGTGTATTTTTTTTGTTCCTTTTTTTTCACATTTTTACTAGTTCATATGTTTTTTTTAAGAAGAAAACTAGTAATCAAGAGTTTGAGATCTAAAGGAAAAATAACCTTAATAGTAAATATTTCAATTATTTATCATATCTGTTGGAATGAATTGTTCTAGTGGAATGTCCATGACATTTTATAGATCATAGGCATTATATTACCCTCTTCCCAAGGCAATCATACCCATACTTAGGTGTGTACAAGCATGGCCACCAAATCAAGTACACTGCAAATCCATTATATATATATATATATAATATTATAGCCACAAAAAGATACATGATGGATCCATGTCAAAACAGAGCATAGCCATGAACAATACATAGTGGATATATGTATTGGTATAAATTTGGAGGACAATTGGAACAATGAAGTGAACAAATGGATCCCTCAAAAATAAATATTTCATATGGGTGAGAGTATTACTTTCTTGTGCAACTTGGGAAACAACATAAAGAGGAGATGCTACTAAGGATCAAGTTCTTCAAACTAAACTGACTAATGGTACAAATATACACCATATGAATAAATGAGTTGATTTTGAACATGGTAAAAACTGCTTGATTACCAGTCATTGATGTATACCATTAACAAATTTGAGATAACTAACTGATAATGATAATGGTCATACATCTACCTAGTACATTCCAACATGTAAGAATATATGTGTTGTAATCAAACACCTGTAGAATCTATCGATGTATTCCTACTGTCAATAGTGAGGGATCCTATAACAAATGACTATAATCCCCAAGGTAATAGAAAGTATCTAGATCCCATTCCCATAGAAAATGATTTAAATTAGATGGGAATATGTCTATTGAAAGGAGGGCCTTAAAGAATCCCCATCATCCAACATAAGAGAACACGGGGAGAAATATTTTTAAAGTATCAGATGAAAAATAAGGAAGAACAAACCACCGAGTATGTCTCTCACATGCACTGGATAGAGCAACACATGAAAGAGACCCCATGAGTAATGACTAATAATGAGATTCACTGATAGAAGCGAGGACTTCCACCAATGATGAAAATCAAAATCAAGGTACATCATGAATCCAAATATGTGAATAGAGGTCTTGAAATCAAACACATGGGCAACCACTTAATAAGTGATCAATGATGATATGCCATCCATTGAGCACAAGGTAACCTACCAATGATGAAAATAGGTCCAGGGTGCTACGAATATGGTTCAAACGATCAACATAATGTGTCATAGTGGATAAGAGATGACCTACTAGCGAGAAGTCAATGGGGACCTTCCACATTGGCACGATTAAAGGAAAACGATATTAATAGTATTGTGAGAAACCTGAAAACTTGGAAGGCTGACATGGATGGTCAAGAAATATAAGAAATGGCTGACATAGAATAAAACTTCCCTTGAACACAACCAAGAAACAATGGTGACTTTGGATACATTTGACACAAAGTCGAACATTGATATAAGTTTGCAACATAAGAGGCATCAAAAGACTTTCCATAGTGATGGGAAGAGTAAGTAGTCGGAGGAGTAAAGAACTCAAAATCAAGGTTTAGAATTCTAATTCCATACTAAAACCCAAATCTCTAAGTAGATGACTTAAAACTTGGTTCTTTATTCAAGGGTGACATGAATCAAGACAACTTCCAACAAAACAAAGATATTAATTCTTCCCCCCTCTCTGTTTTTTAACCATATTTTATTTTTTGTGTTTTTTTTCATATTATTACATATTGAAAAGGAATAAAATAATGCTAAAATATAGTGGAGGAAATGAGTGTCATAGGGAAAAAAAACTAGTTCTAAGTGCATGGAACATAGCTATGAAAAATGCAAGAAGCACATGCAGGATATGGACAATCATTATGATGTTTCCTCCAGGGATAGGGTTCTGAGGTGCAAAGGCAAGCAACTATAGAAAATTCATAAGTAGTAAGAAACTGATGGGGAACTAAAGTGGGAATTAGTCTCAAAAGTGCAAGAAATGGTATGTGATGCAACAATACAAATAGAAACATAAACTAGGAGCCGCATGAGTAATGGCCATAAAATGATTGAGAAGAAGTCATGTGGATTTGACACAAGTTCATGGTGGCACTAAGAGGGCTCCCAATCCTATAAAAAACTTTAGCATGGGTGCCAAAATGTAAAATGAGGTGCTAACTAAGGCACCCATGATTGGTAGGCTCTACCATGTAAATTATAACACATTTGAATAACAATAAAGGATTTGTGTTGCAACTCAGTGGGGTTTATCCTAAGAATGAAATGGAACAAGAAACAAATGATGAAGAATGAAAGGTGGAAAACCTAACCTATATGCTAGTTTCGAGACCATTACCTATCAAAACGGATCAATGTGGACCAAAATGATGAAAAATATCATTTAAGTGGCCTTAGATCTTTGTCGTATCTAAAAACTTCAATTACAATATGAAACGACCACACTAGGTATAAATTCTAACAAAAATAGCTCATAAAAATGATCAATGAGAAAATTGAACTATATAAGAACGGGTAAAAAAATTATCATATAGGTGAAAAATGAGTTTTTTTACCAAGTTATTTCGACATTTTAACCAAACCCTTGTTTGTAGCTCAAACAAACCTCTAACTTTAGTAGAGACTGTGAGAGTTTCTAGTATTGGAATTCAATTCCATGAGCTCTAGGTAACTCATTATCCCTTCCTCTTTCAATTCATCAATTCATTTTTTCATTTCTATAAAACATTTCCTTATAGGGACCCCTTCTTGAAGGAAAGACACACTTTCTCCTTTCCTTCATGTGGGGCATGAGTGGAACCCTAATTTTTCCTTGCGTGATTAAAAGGAATAAGTACTTACACATGTCCTCACACAAGGGAGTGAGTAGCCCCCAAAGTGCCAAAAATTGCTAGAATTTGCCAAAACAAAATGTTACAACTTGAAAAATTTCCTTTGACAATTGTATATGAGTATTGTATGGCGAGTAAGAGAGTATGAGGATGTGGAAATCCATGTCATGGAAGATTTGTAGGCCATGAATTACCTCCATGATTGTAGGTTGCTGAGGTTTTTTACCATTTTCAATCTGCAACCACAAAAATAATTATTACAAATGTTGATATAATACTAGGAACTAGAGAGAGAAGCATTAATCATAGATGATGAACTGCTCAATATTGAGGTGGAAGACATCTATTTTTTCATCCTATGCCTTTAAGGAGGCGACTCCACACTTTTAGGAGAAAGACCATGGGTCCTTCTAGACTAGCGAAGTAGTTGGTCAACCACTTTGGACCAGATATTCAAAAGAAGCAAGACAGAAACAACCTAAGGAAAACTAAACAAACAACCATAGAGCAAAGAACTACAAAATTCCTGAGAGAATTAAACAAACAAACTACTCTTTCAAAGCTCTGCCCAGGTTTGTTAAGTCTTGAGTTCAAGATGGTGAATAGTTGACCAAAGGACCTTTTGGAGACTGATATGTGTTGATTAAGTCTCAAGAATGAATCAATGAGAGACAATCATGGTAACTTTCTCACAAATTTGACTTAAGGTGCAAGTACCCTCATGAAGATAGGAACCCTCCAAAGGAGATGAAATGGCGATTTGGCATCTTTCTTAGGTACCATGAGAAATTTCCACTCATAGTCACCCATGAGATGTCCTAGGATAGACCACTAATGTTAATAATTCACAATTAGTGACAAAATGGAATGGTAATAGTTCGGGATCACACATATGTATAGGGAAACAAATTCTAAGGGTTTCAAGAAGTAATGTCACCAAGAAGTCCCGAGACTTTGGAAACCCCCATACACATAGTACTCCAATGAACACAAAAAAAAAATGAAGGGGGGATATCACATTCACTCACTTCTAATGCAACCTCATTCTTGACACCTATGTGAGAGGTTCTTTCCCCACAAGTGCTTCTTGATACTACTGAATTTTTCACTCTTTAATATGAACTAGTTTGAGTTTTATGGCCTCAGAGAGTTTACTCTCCAATCCTATTCCAAGGTTTTATTCTCTAGAATATTGTTTTTTTTACTACGAAGAAACAATATGGTTGATTTTAGTTAAGTGTTAACTTAATATATCTATTTATTACTCAAGGACACAAAGATGCAATTGATAGCATTTTAAAACTCTTACATAAATAAACTTATAAGAACATCGGTAGATTCAATTTTTTACTAATTCTTCAATGCATTTAGTGATAGCATGAACAAATTGAAACAATTTTTTTATGCAATATGAAAACTTCCAAATGCAATTTTTTCCTTTTTATACTTCTAATCAATTATACCCTACTCAACAAGCAAATCAAAAGAAAATGAAACCAAAGAAAACTACTTGCAAATGTGCAAGCAACAAAGAAAATAAAACACCTAAAATGCTCTTTTTTATTTTTCTGTTAATGAAAGATAAAATGAAATGAAATAATTACTTTTTAACTACAAACCCATTGCACATACATATTGGACAATAGGATAGAAAAGGTATTGGATCTAGGCAGGAGGGAAAGGGAAAGAAATGAGAAAAACTACAACCCAAAATTCTCCTGTAGCTTCTGTGAAGGAAACAAGTGAGTACTTGCACATTTCCTTAAGGAAACAAATAAGTTCTTTCTTTTTCAATGAGAGAAACAAGTGTGTGAAATTTTCTCAAGGCACCCTAAGAAAAACCTTGCAAATTGTTCCAAAAAACTACAAGCAGGAAAAACGGATTGAAAACCTATCAGAGAGACCTATACTAAGTCTAGAAAGAAGCAAAGAAGACCCTATTAAGAATAACTGAAGGAATTGCCCCTAGTGGAGTCAACAATAATGTTGAGGATGGTAATAATTCTATGTCTAGGGATGACCATAATAGAGAAATAATTGAAGAAAAATGCTAATCTTTTCGAAAAGTAGCCAATGATTAACTTTCAATTACTACCAATTAGTTATAAGGAGTCTTACTTGGTTCAGATTAATGGTAATTTTCCTCATTCTTATCCAAGTTCATAGACCTGAATATGTAGAAATGACAAATGTTCCTCAAACTATTAGCAGAAATAGAAATGAACATATAATAACTACTCTAACTAACTTTATCAGGCAAGTCAATTGCACTACTAATGCTAAAAGGAGATCCTAATTACTGAAAAATACATAACGTTTCAGGGAAGGAAAGAGGAGAGATATTCATTTTATTATAAGTAACAACAATAAGAAGATATGTACTTGATCTTGCTGATAGCATTGTCTGTAACTATCGTCCATATTCCTTCATGCATGAGCCACTCAGGACTAATTTACATTCAATGTTCTGCTTCACGCAAGTATGAGGAAGATCAAGGGATGTTAGGCCTCAATGCTAAGAAAGCGAGATAGGAACTTTGGCAAATAGGGGTTTCAAGGGAGATGAAGGTCATAAAAGCATTGGGGATGTGATGTTTCTCACTACTTAGGCTAGAAAATAACTATGGTATAGAAACAATGCTTTTAACATTATCCTTCCAATAGGGCTCTTTTATACCATTTCAAGATGGTTGAGACTATTTTTCCACGGGTTTTAGGGAGTTACATAATCATTTTTCTTGTAAATCCCACTTAAGAGTGTAATTTTTATGTTTTGTATATTTTTTAGTGATGTTTGAAGGAACTTGTGTGTTTGTTAAAGGAAAAGGGTGAGTACTCACTGTTTTAATGAACCAAAATCGCGAGTCAATTCTAGGGAGGTATTTTTTAGGAGATTTGTAAGTAGGCCCAAGAAGCCAAAGATGAATATAATAGGGATGAAGGCCAAATAAAGGCATCTAAGCTATTGTGTTGGAAAAAGATGCTATAATGTAATACCCCCACATTGTAAATGTGCATATATTTATATAGGCTAGTGAACCAATATGGTTTTTGGGTCATAGTGCCTTTGTCTATATGTTTTTGGCTAGAGTGCCTATGTGATGTTAGGACATATACCATGCATCTTGAAAGGCCAGTGATTCTAGAATTGTAAATTGTAAATCACACTCAGATATATATTAATAAACTACATCACTGTTGCAGACCAAGTCAAAAAAAAGAGTATAGAGAGTTAGAACTCTACGAAAAAAAAACAAGGTTAAGGCTTAAGGAAAAGGGACTAAATCAAAAAGGGTTTAGCCAAAAAAATATTATATTATATTCTTAAGTCCTAATTCATTTATGATTTTATCCTAAACTATAAAGTGAAGAGAAAACTATAGCGTAAAGAACAAACATCATCAAGAAGTCTGAGAGTTTTATTATGGTTGGTGTAAACCATTTTATAGGTCCACTTGTGTTATTTGTTTGTTTTTGTAAAGGTTCACCTTTTCTTTTGTGAGAGTTTTATTATGGTGGGTGTAAGCCATTTTATAGGTTCACTTGTGTTATTTGTTTGTTTTTGTTAAGGTTCACCTTTTCTTTTCTTAACAATATTCCGTTAAGTTTCTCATAATTTTGTTCCTTTATTGATTCTTTATTGATTCTTGACTTTGGTCAAATGAATTTAGGCCATAAACTTATTCAACTGTCGGATGAACTTATGCCGTAATATCATTTACTAAACAATTGAACTTGGGAATGAAACCAAAGCTTCTTATTAACCCATCACGGATATTTAATCTAACAAAATAATATATTAATAATCCATTAAACAATATAAATAAATAATTCACGGATATTTAATCTAACAAAATAATATATTAATAATCCATTAAACAATATAAATAAATAATGTAAAAAAACAAATTTATTACATGGACTCAAAGTGAAATGTCAGATTATAACTGAAAAAGTATAAATTGATTACATGCACCCAAACTGAAATGCCAGACCATATGATGATAGTTTGAGTCCAACATTTACAGCGTTAGGTCATAGTTACATATTCTACTTGAGATATATCCAAGGTAATCCTGAAGATCTCTACTTCTCTCTTCTCCCATTCTTACACAAAAATAATGAGTAATTATGTTAAATCCATAGTCTTTTTTCTATTTATTCAATGTTGAACAAAGAAATAGCAATGCAAATACATGTTTATTTAGTTTATTTTTTAAAATATTTTATGAGTATTTTATTTATGACGATTGATGATTAAGTGTACGATGAATATGTATATTTGGTTTTTTAATTATTGTGTGTGACATGTTGTGTCGATGTGGAAATAAAATCATAAACAATAGGTACAATGTATCTACAATATTGACATAGTTTCTATAATTACATTATATGAATATAATAGTCGAATACACTATGTTAATATTTTAGAATATTTCACATCTCCTCTCCATATACATTGCAATGTACTTTTCATAATTCAGACACTATGAAATCCACTTATAACAATGGTTAATACCTTTGGACCTTTCAATATTTAAAGAGCTTAACTACCAAATAGTCTTACTTATCTATATTTGATTGAATAATATTCATTTCTAATCCTTGCATTAATTTGGGAGAAATGAAACATTTCCAAAATGAAGATTGAACCTTTTTTTATGTTAATGTTTTATTTTACACCTTAAATTTATGGCTGTTGGATTAGGGATGAAAAAATATAACTTCACACTTGATGCGTTTGGAATTAACATGATAGGTTAATAAATATACAATAAATTACTCTTGATCTTCCATAACTGAAGACGTTTCTTATCACCTATAACTATTCATATTTACAATATGTTATAATTAACATATCCATGAAGGATTACGTGTCCAACATTCCCACCCTTAATCCGAAGGGGTGTGTGTGAGTCCAAGCATCATTTTGAACTTTTCAAATGTTTCTCTTCTAATCGCTTTCAATGGTGAACATGTATACGATTTGCTCATTTGTGGAACAATGTCTTAAGTGAATAGTCTTTGCCTCTACATGATATTGAATCAAGTGATACTTTGTGTTGATGTGCTTGGTTCGACCATGGAATCTGGGATCCTTGGCCAACTTGATTGCATAAGTATTTTCAACTAGAAGAGGAGTAGACTTCACTTGTTTTTTCTGCAAATCTTCAAGTATTTTCCTGAGCCACACAATCACCTTTGTTGCTTATGCAACTGCCACATATTCTACCTCTATTGTGGAATCTACTGTAACTGATTCTTTGTGTGAACTCCAGGAGACAGTTGTTGATCCAAGACTCATGAGATAACCTAAAGTTGACACTCCATTTTCCTTATCCCTATCAAATTCTAACTTAGAATATCCGATCAAGTTGAAGTCATATACCTTAGAGTACTTGAGTCCAAAATCTTGAGTTCCTTTCAAGTATTTTAGAACTCTTTTTGTCGTAGACCAATGTCCTTCACAAGGCTTCTGCATGAACATGGAAAAAATTCCAACAACAAATGAGATATCTGGTATGGTGGTAGGATGATAGATAATACTTCCCACAATTTGTCTATACTTGGTTGCATCCTAAAATTCATTCCCTTCTTTTGATGTGAGTTTCAAGTTCTATTCCATTGGAGTAGAAACAAGATTGCACTCATCCATGCCAAACTTGTTCAATAGGTCTCCAATGTGCTTCTTCTGGGAGATGAATATGTACTTTGGATTTTGAATTACTTCAACGGCCAAATAGTAGTGAAGATGTCCCAAATTTGTCATCTCGAATCCTTTCTTCAACTCTTTCTTGATGGATGCAATGCATTTCTCATTGTTCCCTGTTATGAAGAAATCATGTACATATACTACAAGATATGCAACAATTTTTCCAACTTTCTTGAAAAACAAAGTTGCATCATCAATATTGAAATGTTTGAAATTTAATTTCAGAAGATGCTCGGTTAACTTTTCATACCATGCTCACGGTTCTTGTTTCAAACCATATGAGGATTTGATGAATTGACATACCTTATGTTCTTGTCCCTTCAAAACAAATCCTTATGGTTGAGACATGAACACATTCTCTTTCAAGTCTCCATTCACACCCATTTGATTAATTTTCCATCCATTTTTTGCCTACATGGAAAATAGAGTGTAAATGGTGCACCATTTTTCTATGGAGAAAAATGTCTCCTCATAATCAACACCTTATTTATGTGCAAATCCTTTTTCTACGAGACTTGCTTTGTGATTTTCAAGTGAGCCATCTAATCTATACTTTCTCTTGAATACCCACTTGCAACCAATTGGTTTGGTTCCATATGGAGGGTCTACCAACTTCCATGTCCCATTATTTATGAGATAATCATATTCCTTCTGCATGGATTCTTTCCATTCATCATGAGAAGTGGCTTCTTTAAATAAATATGTTTCAAGGTTAGTAGATAAA
>ML783974.1:151440-194298 GCA_009831015.1 Picea engelmannii
TTTTTTTCACATTTTTACTAGTTCATATGTTTTTTTTAAGAAGAAAACTAGTAATCAAGAGTTTGAGATCTAAAGGAAAAATAACCTTAATAGTAAATATTTCAATTATTTATCATATCTGTTGGAATGAATTGTTCTAGTGGAATGTCCATGACATTTTATAGATCATAGGCATTATATTACCCTCTTCCCAAGGCAATCATACCCATACTTAGGTGTGTACAAGCATGGCCACCAAATCAAGTACACTGCAAATCCATTATATATATATATATATAATATTATAGCCACAAAAAGATACATGATGGATCCATGTCAAAACAGAGCATAGCCATGAACAATACATAGTGGATATATGTATTGGTATAAATTTGGAGGACAATTGGAACAATGAAGTGAACAAATGGATCCCTCAAAAATAAATATTTCATATGGGTGAGAGTATTACTTTCTTGTGCAACTTGGGAAACAACATAAAGAGGAGATGCTACTAAGGATCAAGTTCTTCAAACTAAACTGACTAATGGTACAAATATACACCATATGAATAAATGAGTTGATTTTGAACATGGTAAAAACTGCTTGATTACCAGTCATTGATGTATACCATTAACAAATTTGAGATAACTAACTGATAATGATAATGGTCATACATCTACCTAGTACATTCCAACATGTAAGAATATATGTGTTGTAATCAAACACCTGTAGAATCTATCGATGTATTCCTACTGTCAATAGTGAGGGATCCTATAACAAATGACTATAATCCCCAAGGTAATAGAAAGTATCTAGATCCCATTCCCATAGAAAATGATTTAAATTAGATGGGAATATGTCTATTGAAAGGAGGGCCTTAAAGAATCCCCATCATCCAACATAAGAGAACACGGGGAGAAATATTTTTAAAGTATCAGATGAAAAATAAGGAAGAACAAACCACCGAGTATGTCTCTCACATGCACTGGATAGAGCAACACATGAAAGAGACCCCATGAGTAATGACTAATAATGAGATTCACTGATAGAAGCGAGGACTTCCACCAATGATGAAAATCAAAATCAAGGTACATCATGAATCCAAATATGTGAATAGAGGTCTTGAAATCAAACACATGGGCAACCACTTAATAAGTGATCAATGATGATATGCCATCCATTGAGCACAAGGTAACCTACCAATGATGAAAATAGGTCCAGGGTGCTACGAATATGGTTCAAACGATCAACATAATGTGTCATAGTGGATAAGAGATGACCTACTAGCGAGAAGTCAATGGGGACCTTCCACATTGGCACGATTAAAGGAAAACGATATTAATAGTATTGTGAGAAACCTGAAAACTTGGAAGGCTGACATGGATGGTCAAGAAATATAAGAAATGGCTGACATAGAATAAAACTTCCCTTGAACACAACCAAGAAACAATGGTGACTTTGGATACATTTGACACAAAGTCGAACATTGATATAAGTTTGCAACATAAGAGGCATCAAAAGACTTTCCATAGTGATGGGAAGAGTAAGTAGTCGGAGGAGTAAAGAACTCAAAATCAAGGTTTAGAATTCTAATTCCATACTAAAACCCAAATCTCTAAGTAGATGACTTAAAACTTGGTTCTTTATTCAAGGGTGACATGAATCAAGACAACTTCCAACAAAACAAAGATATTAATTCTTCCCCCCTCTCTGTTTTTTAACCATATTTTATTTTTTGTGTTTTTTTTCATATTATTACATATTGAAAAGGAATAAAATAATGCTAAAATATAGTGGAGGAAATGAGTGTCATAGGGAAAAAAAACTAGTTCTAAGTGCATGGAACATAGCTATGAAAAATGCAAGAAGCACATGCAGGATATGGACAATCATTATGATGTTTCCTCCAGGGATAGGGTTCTGAGGTGCAAAGGCAAGCAACTATAGAAAATTCATAAGTAGTAAGAAACTGATGGGGAACTAAAGTGGGAATTAGTCTCAAAAGTGCAAGAAATGGTATGTGATGCAACAATACAAATAGAAACATAAACTAGGAGCCGCATGAGTAATGGCCATAAAATGATTGAGAAGAAGTCATGTGGATTTGACACAAGTTCATGGTGGCACTAAGAGGGCTCCCAATCCTATAAAAAACTTTAGCATGGGTGCCAAAATGTAAAATGAGGTGCTAACTAAGGCACCCATGATTGGTAGGCTCTACCATGTAAATTATAACACATTTGAATAACAATAAAGGATTTGTGTTGCAACTCAGTGGGGTTTATCCTAAGAATGAAATGGAACAAGAAACAAATGATGAAGAATGAAAGGTGGAAAACCTAACCTATATGCTAGTTTCGAGACCATTACCTATCAAAACGGATCAATGTGGACCAAAATGATGAAAAATATCATTTAAGTGGCCTTAGATCTTTGTCGTATCTAAAAACTTCAATTACAATATGAAACGACCACACTAGGTATAAATTCTAACAAAAATAGCTCATAAAAATGATCAATGAGAAAATTGAACTATATAAGAACGGGTAAAAAAATTATCATATAGGTGAAAAATGAGTTTTTTTACCAAGTTATTTCGACATTTTAACCAAACCCTTGTTTGTAGCTCAAACAAACCTCTAACTTTAGTAGAGACTGTGAGAGTTTCTAGTATTGGAATTCAATTCCATGAGCTCTAGGTAACTCATTATCCCTTCCTCTTTCAATTCATCAATTCATTTTTTCATTTCTATAAAACATTTCCTTATAGGGACCCCTTCTTGAAGGAAAGACACACTTTCTCCTTTCCTTCATGTGGGGCATGAGTGGAACCCTAATTTTTCCTTGCGTGATTAAAAGGAATAAGTACTTACACATGTCCTCACACAAGGGAGTGAGTAGCCCCCAAAGTGCCAAAAATTGCTAGAATTTGCCAAAACAAAATGTTACAACTTGAAAAATTTCCTTTGACAATTGTATATGAGTATTGTATGGCGAGTAAGAGAGTATGAGGATGTGGAAATCCATGTCATGGAAGATTTGTAGGCCATGAATTACCTCCATGATTGTAGGTTGCTGAGGTTTTTTACCATTTTCAATCTGCAACCACAAAAATAATTATTACAAATGTTGATATAATACTAGGAACTAGAGAGAGAAGCATTAATCATAGATGATGAACTGCTCAATATTGAGGTGGAAGACATCTATTTTTTCATCCTATGCCTTTAAGGAGGCGACTCCACACTTTTAGGAGAAAGACCATGGGTCCTTCTAGACTAGCGAAGTAGTTGGTCAACCACTTTGGACCAGATATTCAAAAGAAGCAAGACAGAAACAACCTAAGGAAAACTAAACAAACAACCATAGAGCAAAGAACTACAAAATTCCTGAGAGAATTAAACAAACAAACTACTCTTTCAAAGCTCTGCCCAGGTTTGTTAAGTCTTGAGTTCAAGATGGTGAATAGTTGACCAAAGGACCTTTTGGAGACTGATATGTGTTGATTAAGTCTCAAGAATGAATCAATGAGAGACAATCATGGTAACTTTCTCACAAATTTGACTTAAGGTGCAAGTACCCTCATGAAGATAGGAACCCTCCAAAGGAGATGAAATGGCGATTTGGCATCTTTCTTAGGTACCATGAGAAATTTCCACTCATAGTCACCCATGAGATGTCCTAGGATAGACCACTAATGTTAATAATTCACAATTAGTGACAAAATGGAATGGTAATAGTTCGGGATCACACATATGTATAGGGAAACAAATTCTAAGGGTTTCAAGAAGTAATGTCACCAAGAAGTCCCGAGACTTTGGAAACCCCCATACACATAGTACTCCAATGAACACAAAAAAAAAATGAAGGGGGGATATCACATTCACTCACTTCTAATGCAACCTCATTCTTGACACCTATGTGAGAGGTTCTTTCCCCACAAGTGCTTCTTGATACTACTGAATTTTTCACTCTTTAATATGAACTAGTTTGAGTTTTATGGCCTCAGAGAGTTTACTCTCCAATCCTATTCCAAGGTTTTATTCTCTAGAATATTGTTTTTTTTACTACGAAGAAACAATATGGTTGATTTTAGTTAAGTGTTAACTTAATATATCTATTTATTACTCAAGGACACAAAGATGCAATTGATAGCATTTTAAAACTCTTACATAAATAAACTTATAAGAACATCGGTAGATTCAATTTTTTACTAATTCTTCAATGCATTTAGTGATAGCATGAACAAATTGAAACAATTTTTTTATGCAATATGAAAACTTCCAAATGCAATTTTTTCCTTTTTATACTTCTAATCAATTATACCCTACTCAACAAGCAAATCAAAAGAAAATGAAACCAAAGAAAACTACTTGCAAATGTGCAAGCAACAAAGAAAATAAAACACCTAAAATGCTCTTTTTTATTTTTCTGTTAATGAAAGATAAAATGAAATGAAATAATTACTTTTTAACTACAAACCCATTGCACATACATATTGGACAATAGGATAGAAAAGGTATTGGATCTAGGCAGGAGGGAAAGGGAAAGAAATGAGAAAAACTACAACCCAAAATTCTCCTGTAGCTTCTGTGAAGGAAACAAGTGAGTACTTGCACATTTCCTTAAGGAAACAAATAAGTTCTTTCTTTTTCAATGAGAGAAACAAGTGTGTGAAATTTTCTCAAGGCACCCTAAGAAAAACCTTGCAAATTGTTCCAAAAAACTACAAGCAGGAAAAACGGATTGAAAACCTATCAGAGAGACCTATACTAAGTCTAGAAAGAAGCAAAGAAGACCCTATTAAGAATAACTGAAGGAATTGCCCCTAGTGGAGTCAACAATAATGTTGAGGATGGTAATAATTCTATGTCTAGGGATGACCATAATAGAGAAATAATTGAAGAAAAATGCTAATCTTTTCGAAAAGTAGCCAATGATTAACTTTCAATTACTACCAATTAGTTATAAGGAGTCTTACTTGGTTCAGATTAATGGTAATTTTCCTCATTCTTATCCAAGTTCATAGACCTGAATATGTAGAAATGACAAATGTTCCTCAAACTATTAGCAGAAATAGAAATGAACATATAATAACTACTCTAACTAACTTTATCAGGCAAGTCAATTGCACTACTAATGCTAAAAGGAGATCCTAATTACTGAAAAATACATAACGTTTCAGGGAAGGAAAGAGGAGAGATATTCATTTTATTATAAGTAACAACAATAAGAAGATATGTACTTGATCTTGCTGATAGCATTGTCTGTAACTATCGTCCATATTCCTTCATGCATGAGCCACTCAGGACTAATTTACATTCAATGTTCTGCTTCACGCAAGTATGAGGAAGATCAAGGGATGTTAGGCCTCAATGCTAAGAAAGCGAGATAGGAACTTTGGCAAATAGGGGTTTCAAGGGAGATGAAGGTCATAAAAGCATTGGGGATGTGATGTTTCTCACTACTTAGGCTAGAAAATAACTATGGTATAGAAACAATGCTTTTAACATTATCCTTCCAATAGGGCTCTTTTATACCATTTCAAGATGGTTGAGACTATTTTTCCACGGGTTTTAGGGAGTTACATAATCATTTTTCTTGTAAATCCCACTTAAGAGTGTAATTTTTATGTTTTGTATATTTTTTAGTGATGTTTGAAGGAACTTGTGTGTTTGTTAAAGGAAAAGGGTGAGTACTCACTGTTTTAATGAACCAAAATCGCGAGTCAATTCTAGGGAGGTATTTTTTAGGAGATTTGTAAGTAGGCCCAAGAAGCCAAAGATGAATATAATAGGGATGAAGGCCAAATAAAGGCATCTAAGCTATTGTGTTGGAAAAAGATGCTATAATGTAATACCCCCACATTGTAAATGTGCATATATTTATATAGGCTAGTGAACCAATATGGTTTTTGGGTCATAGTGCCTTTGTCTATATGTTTTTGGCTAGAGTGCCTATGTGATGTTAGGACATATACCATGCATCTTGAAAGGCCAGTGATTCTAGAATTGTAAATTGTAAATCACACTCAGATATATATTAATAAACTACATCACTGTTGCAGACCAAGTCAAAAAAAAGAGTATAGAGAGTTAGAACTCTACGAAAAAAAAACAAGGTTAAGGCTTAAGGAAAAGGGACTAAATCAAAAAGGGTTTAGCCAAAAAAATATTATATTATATTCTTAAGTCCTAATTCATTTATGATTTTATCCTAAACTATAAAGTGAAGAGAAAACTATAGCGTAAAGAACAAACATCATCAAGAAGTCTGAGAGTTTTATTATGGTTGGTGTAAACCATTTTATAGGTCCACTTGTGTTATTTGTTTGTTTTTGTAAAGGTTCACCTTTTCTTTTGTGAGAGTTTTATTATGGTGGGTGTAAGCCATTTTATAGGTTCACTTGTGTTATTTGTTTGTTTTTGTTAAGGTTCACCTTTTCTTTTCTTAACAATATTCCGTTAAGTTTCTCATAATTTTGTTCCTTTATTGATTCTTTATTGATTCTTGACTTTGGTCAAATGAATTTAGGCCATAAACTTATTCAACTGTCGGATGAACTTATGCCGTAATATCATTTACTAAACAATTGAACTTGGGAATGAAACCAAAGCTTCTTATTAACCCATCACGGATATTTAATCTAACAAAATAATATATTAATAATCCATTAAACAATATAAATAAATAATTCACGGATATTTAATCTAACAAAATAATATATTAATAATCCATTAAACAATATAAATAAATAATGTAAAAAAACAAATTTATTACATGGACTCAAAGTGAAATGTCAGATTATAACTGAAAAAGTATAAATTGATTACATGCACCCAAACTGAAATGCCAGACCATATGATGATAGTTTGAGTCCAACATTTACAGCGTTAGGTCATAGTTACATATTCTACTTGAGATATATCCAAGGTAATCCTGAAGATCTCTACTTCTCTCTTCTCCCATTCTTACACAAAAATAATGAGTAATTATGTTAAATCCATAGTCTTTTTTCTATTTATTCAATGTTGAACAAAGAAATAGCAATGCAAATACATGTTTATTTAGTTTATTTTTTAAAATATTTTATGAGTATTTTATTTATGACGATTGATGATTAAGTGTACGATGAATATGTATATTTGGTTTTTTAATTATTGTGTGTGACATGTTGTGTCGATGTGGAAATAAAATCATAAACAATAGGTACAATGTATCTACAATATTGACATAGTTTCTATAATTACATTATATGAATATAATAGTCGAATACACTATGTTAATATTTTAGAATATTTCACATCTCCTCTCCATATACATTGCAATGTACTTTTCATAATTCAGACACTATGAAATCCACTTATAACAATGGTTAATACCTTTGGACCTTTCAATATTTAAAGAGCTTAACTACCAAATAGTCTTACTTATCTATATTTGATTGAATAATATTCATTTCTAATCCTTGCATTAATTTGGGAGAAATGAAACATTTCCAAAATGAAGATTGAACCTTTTTTTATGTTAATGTTTTATTTTACACCTTAAATTTATGGCTGTTGGATTAGGGATGAAAAAATATAACTTCACACTTGATGCGTTTGGAATTAACATGATAGGTTAATAAATATACAATAAATTACTCTTGATCTTCCATAACTGAAGACGTTTCTTATCACCTATAACTATTCATATTTACAATATGTTATAATTAACATATCCATGAAGGATTACGTGTCCAACATTCCCACCCTTAATCCGAAGGGGTGTGTGTGAGTCCAAGCATCATTTTGAACTTTTCAAATGTTTCTCTTCTAATCGCTTTCAATGGTGAACATGTATACGATTTGCTCATTTGTGGAACAATGTCTTAAGTGAATAGTCTTTGCCTCTACATGATATTGAATCAAGTGATACTTTGTGTTGATGTGCTTGGTTCGACCATGGAATCTGGGATCCTTGGCCAACTTGATTGCATAAGTATTTTCAACTAGAAGAGGAGTAGACTTCACTTGTTTTTTCTGCAAATCTTCAAGTATTTTCCTGAGCCACACAATCACCTTTGTTGCTTATGCAACTGCCACATATTCTACCTCTATTGTGGAATCTACTGTAACTGATTCTTTGTGTGAACTCCAGGAGACAGTTGTTGATCCAAGACTCATGAGATAACCTAAAGTTGACACTCCATTTTCCTTATCCCTATCAAATTCTAACTTAGAATATCCGATCAAGTTGAAGTCATATACCTTAGAGTACTTGAGTCCAAAATCTTGAGTTCCTTTCAAGTATTTTAGAACTCTTTTTGTCGTAGACCAATGTCCTTCACAAGGCTTCTGCATGAACATGGAAAAAATTCCAACAACAAATGAGATATCTGGTATGGTGGTAGGATGATAGATAATACTTCCCACAATTTGTCTATACTTGGTTGCATCCTAAAATTCATTCCCTTCTTTTGATGTGAGTTTCAAGTTCTATTCCATTGGAGTAGAAACAAGATTGCACTCATCCATGCCAAACTTGTTCAATAGGTCTCCAATGTGCTTCTTCTGGGAGATGAATATGTACTTTGGATTTTGAATTACTTCAACGGCCAAATAGTAGTGAAGATGTCCCAAATTTGTCATCTCGAATCCTTTCTTCAACTCTTTCTTGATGGATGCAATGCATTTCTCATTGTTCCCTGTTATGAAGAAATCATGTACATATACTACAAGATATGCAACAATTTTTCCAACTTTCTTGAAAAACAAAGTTGCATCATCAATATTGAAATGTTTGAAATTTAATTTCAGAAGATGCTCGGTTAACTTTTCATACCATGCTCACGGTTCTTGTTTCAAACCATATGAGGATTTGATGAATTGACATACCTTATGTTCTTGTCCCTTCAAAACAAATCCTTATGGTTGAGACATGAACACATTCTCTTTCAAGTCTCCATTCACACCCATTTGATTAATTTTCCATCCATTTTTTGCCTACATGGAAAATAGAGTGTAAATGGTGCACCATTTTTCTATGGAGAAAAATGTCTCCTCATAATCAACACCTTATTTATGTGCAAATCCTTTTTCTACGAGACTTGCTTTGTGATTTTCAAGTGAGCCATCTAATCTATACTTTCTCTTGAATACCCACTTGCAACCAATTGGTTTGGTTCCATATGGAGGGTCTACCAACTTCCATGTCCCATTATTTATGAGATAATCATATTCCTTCTGCATGGATTCTTTCCATTCATCATGAGAAGTGGCTTCTTTAAATAAATATGTTTCAAGGTTAGTAGATAAAATCAACTCACACTCATATGAAACATCCATATCTTCTACATCACCTGAGTTTGAATTGTCTACATTACCTCCATTTGTTTTTTAGGAAAATATGGTTCCTGTCTTCCCAACCTCATCACGATAAACACTTTCAAGTATTTTTGTCAACCATTTTGGTGGAATTTTCTGAGATGGTATAGGTTTCTTGGTTGGTTGAGATGGTGTTGAGTTCTCATCAAGTCTTAGATTTTCAATCTTCTTGATCACATCATCCAACTAAACTTCAGGTTCTAATGAAGTGGCATGAACTTCTTCAGGTGGGAGAGATTATGCTACACAAGGAGAATTGATGCAGGATCATCACTTCTACGCAGTAGTGCATCAATAGCCAGCGCAACAAAGCACATGGAGGGAGAATATCACGAGGAGAGAGAAGCACCAAGCTTCTCATTTTAGGTTTAAATTTAAAATTTAATGTAGTTAATGTTATAAGAATCGAGGAGGGTAGAGCCATTGTATTTGTACATGATGTATGTAAGTCTCCTTTAATGTCTGACATGAAAATGATCTTAGATCCGATTCAGATGAGTCGAAGATTAATTATAATTTAATGTAGTAGATGGAGGAAGGCTCGAGAATACCCTCTTTTGTAAAAATATCAGGGGATTGAAATGAGAAGAGCATGAGAATGCATGAGAAGAGCATGAAGAGAGAATAAATCTCAAGATAGGAGAATTCTAGAGAGGAGAGAAGAACTGGGACTCTGTTGCATTCCAATATTGTAACCATTGTAAACATTGTAAAAATCATTCATATTTAATAGAAAAGTAGATTTCCCTACATATGAATCTCTATGTGTGTTCTCTGTGAATGAGTGTTTTTTTTATGAATGTTTACTAAATGTTTATGAATTCCATGAGTGTATAAATGTTCCCTTTGCAGGAATAGATAGAACTCCCTATCTGTGTGAATATTTTAGTGTTCCAGGATCTGAAGGCAGTGCAAGGAGTGCACACTAGAGTTAGTGAGAAATTTGAGAAGCCAACACAAGGAGTGTGAAATAACTCAGTTTCAAGTTTAGGAGGAGCGTTCCTGGTGGGCACACCATAACTAGTCATAAGCTCAGTAGGTGTAGAATTTTCTAAAATGCAAGCAAAGGCCAAGGAGTTGACCCTGCAGAGGATAAATCAAAGGCCAAGCCTTTGAAATCTTGAGGAATTCCTTTGTTGAAGGAAAGTGAAGCTACAATGGAGGAAGAATCCAAAATAACCATTGATTTTGGCTACAAGATTAGATCTGGGCCATTGGATCAACCCCAGATGAGAGGAGAAGCACGCAGTAGAGGAGATCAGATCCCAACCGTTGGATCTGAGTGAAGGAGAACGAGATTCATCGATCAAGGTTCTTGGGCCGTAAGTCTGGTCCAAAGTAGAGTGGATCTCAGCCATAGATTTAAGAGTGTAATGTGAGTCATAGATCTCATAATTCAGAGATTCGAAACTCTGGGAGAAATTGGTCTTTGTGTCGCCACGTGGAGAAATCCCCGAAGTACCGAAGTCTGAAGTAAATCCTGACCATTTGTTGATGGGTAAATTTCAACCATAGATCTCGACCCTTCGCCAATTCGACATTCGACAGTTTGGGAGTTTGGTGGTGATTAGGAGCAAGGAACCTTGAAGCCTGGAGTCCCAGAGTTGATCACAGTCGTTGGATGTAGGAGTGTGGACCATTGGTCCTTGAACTCTTCGGGAGTTCGCAAATTCGGCTATTAGGGAGAGGTTGTTGGTTGAGGTTGGAAATGTCCTGAAGCCTGGAGTCTGAAGTGATCATAGACTGTTGATCCAAGGAAAACACCAATCGTCAAACCTGTGGATTTCACCCCTTCGCGAGTTCATAGGTTTTTAGATTTGAGTGTTATGTTTGGAGAATTTCATAGAGTGCTAGAGTCTTAGAGATCTGAATAATGCCTTGTGGCTAAGTGCTCAGTTCTAGCCCGCGGTTATATGAGATTCCACCAGGGAAAAGGAGATAGCATCTGTGGTTTTGACCCAAAGGAAAAAGGGGCTTAGAAAAACCGCACGCGAGTTATGTGTGGACCTGCGCAAGGAAATTAAAGGGGTCTGTGAAAATAAGAGAGGATCCAACAAGGATCCAAGAGCCACTTCATATTTTGTGAAATTCGATCCTAGATCGGGAGGTCACGCAATCTACCTAGGAGGGAGGGGGTTTTCACCAAGATTCCAAATATTGACCCAAGATAGGGATCCCTCCTTCAAGATGTGGAATCTCATTATCAAATTCATGATATGTCTTTACATGAGTGATTTTGTTTATATGATCAAGCTGCCTCTCAACAATTTATTCTTTCTTGGAGGATTCGAGAAAAATCACATCTATGGAAAGGATGAATTCTTGTTTGTCTCATCGTAAATATGATACCCCTTGGTGGTATTTAAGTACCCCAAGAAGATGCACTTCTGACTCCTTGCATCAAGCTTGCTTCTTTTCTCCTTAGGAATCAAGGCATAGCAGGTGGAACCAAATACCTTGAGATGCCTCACCGAAGGAAAGTGTCCATACCACATTTCATATGGAGTCTTGTTTCCGATAGAATGAGATGGACACATGTTTTTTACATAAACTACACATAGAACTGCATCATCCCAAAACATCAATTTAACATTCTTGAAAAACATCATGGAACAAACCATATTTAGGAGTATCATGTTCATTCATTCAACTACATCCTTCTATTGGGGATTATATGGAACTGTGGTTTGATGCTTGATTCCATGTTGGTGAAGGTAGATTTAGAATTCATTAGAAGTATATTCTCTTCCATTATCAGTGCAGAGAGATCCAATATGAGACTGAGCTTCATTTTGAATCCATACATGAAAATTTTTAAATGTTTCAAAATCTTGAGATTTGTCTTTCAACAAATATAACCAACACATTCTAGTGTAATAATCAATAAAAGTCATGATATATTTGTTTCCATTTGCATAAGGAACAAGAATAGGGTCACACAAATCAGAATGAATCAGTGCAAGTCTTCTACATGCTCTAAAAGTAGAATCATGGAAAGGTTGTTTGCTATGATTCCAAGTATACAAGAATCACATTAGTTTTCTAGGAATGGTAGGAAGACCAGAAACATCATTCTTTCTCAATAAACAAAGAATATCATAAATAATATAGAAAAATATAGCATGCCACAAAAGACTAGATGGCATTATACTTGAGTCATGATGAGAGAGGTATGCAATAGTGTGTGTATGGGAAGATGTCCCATTCAACTTCAAAAATCTTCCATCTTCTATTCCACTCATGAAAACCATGTTGTTAGAGTCCTTCCTTATCTAAACTTTTCCATCGAACATATGAGCAGAGTGTCCTTGCTGTATGATGTGCATAAGGAACAACAAGCTTATTTGTTTCTCTAGAAGATAGAGTACATTATGCAGTTGAAAATCCTGGAGTCTAGGAAATTTAAGCCTAATGGTTCCCATTGGGTTTGAGACTTGATCTATCTATAAAGTACGTTATTCCATCTACATTGTCATCAAATTATTTGAAGAAATCTCTTCGAAATGTCATGTGATAGGTTGTGCCTATGTCGAGAAGCCATGTATCTCCCTAAGAAGAAAACGAAGTATTAAAAATATCTCCAATTACTCCTATATTTAAATAGGCAACACAATGTACATGTGATTTGCATTTCTCAAGGTTTGAGTTTGTATTTGTTTTGATTTTCTTCCAAAGAAATCTACAATCAGAGACTTCATGTGACCCATGCATTCCACAATGAGTACAATGAAGGTCAAATTTTTCACGAGGATTATGCCAACCCCATATGTCTGTGAGATTATTATTTATGTGTCTTCTTGTATTAACTCTATGTTGTCTAAAGGCATATGCAAGAGAATGCATTGTATTATGTTGTCTTTACACACACGTTAGCAAATAAAAAATATAGTGAGACTACACCAGGGTTTCAATGAGGATGCACCAATAAAATATTCAATGGAAGGAAGAGAGTTCTCAACGAATTGAGGAATATTGTGTGCCAAAAGTGTTCCTCCCTATGTTCTTTAAGGAAACAATATATCACCAACTCAGGAAAGGGTTTCTTCTTCAACAGGTAATTGTGAAACTTCATATAAGGTGCAAGAACTAATACTCTTTATGCTCAAGCCACTGTATACAATGCTTTCATAAATTTAATTAAAACAAATGGACACTCACATAAATTTATAGCAAGAGGTCAAAATATGATAGAAACAATAGAAGGGTGATGTATTCTTGACTGCGGTAGACAATCTCACAGTGCTTCTGGTATACTTGGAATTCAAAAACTCTGGCATATAGCCCTTGAATGGAATCAATAAATTCAATATCTCATTGAGACCTCTCCCTAGATTATTCTACAATATTTTAATTGAGAATGCTTCCATGCAGACTGGATTTGCTATAGGGATCTCTACAGAACGTCACCAATACACAGATTTGAGACTTGATGAGTAGATCTAGTATACAAATATGAAATCTCCACAAAGGAATTATTCCTCCACATTGGGTTTCCAACACTCATGGGTATCAACTCCAAGGATATTTTGATGGATATATATTGCGATCTGGTACTGTCAAGAGTTCTTCTATCATCAATCATAGAGGTGCTCACTCGTGGCTCTACAATCAATGGTGTTAAAATTCATTCCTCTCAGTCGTCTAAACAAACCACTGTAGTTTTGACAAACCATACCAATGGAATGGTGGAAAATGTCTAGGACATGAGCTTCTTTTGACAAATTCACACTGTAACATTAAAATAATATTGAATATTAAAATTTGTGTGAGAAAGAAGCCTGGAAACGTACATGAGGTCTAGGGATGAATACGAGGTGCATTCTCAACACAGGGTTTCTGCAAGTGTAGTCAATCAGGGTAAAACTCAGATAGCAAAATAGTGTGAAAAGGAAGATGACTAAGGCTAGGGTGAATTCATCTTGAGTGAAACCCTAATCCCTGCATATGAGGGGTTCGATACCAATGATCTAATTGAAGTGTGTAGCGATGGGCTTACAATGTAGTCGAGAATGGAAATAACTTTGTGGGTGTGAACATGAGAGAAACCAAAAGTTGTTGAATGGAGACACAAACACCATGATCTAGAGATAAATTAGGGTTTAATTCATGCCGGAGAATGGAGAAACTGGTGAGGGTATCCTTTAGGTTTAGGGACATGTGGAGATAATGGAGTGATACCTGAAGAGGTTGAGATTCTATCATTGCACCAGGAATACTAGCAATCAGGGTGCAGAAGGAAAAGACACAGATAGGCCAACAAAGGAATTTGAGAATTCCACAGAATCTATTGAGCCAAGCTCTAATACCACTTTTAGGATAAGAATGTCATAAAATAACTCCACACTTGATGTGTTTGGCATTAACATTATAAGTTAATAAATATACAATAAATGATTCTTGGTCTTCCATAACTATTGACATTTTCTATCACCTACTACTATATTATTTATACTACTATATTATTTACAATATGTTACAAATAACGCATCCATAAAAGATTACGTGTCCAAAAATGGTCCACGCCATCATTATACTCTTTCAAATTTGTAGTGTGAAGTTCAGATTGTGAGCACAGATCCATCCATGCTTGGACTATATAGAATATCATTTGGATATTTTATAATGGGTGGGTAATTGTTCATAGGATGGCACTTCATATGTTTCTCTTTCCTTTTCCTTTTCATGTAGTAAGTTTGAGTATAATGTTAATCTTCCATGGAGAATATAAAAAGATAAATATATAACATATTAAATAGAGAATATAAAGAAAATAAATATATAATATATGATTATTCTTATGCATAATAGAGTTTTAGGTTTTATGATAAATTATTTATGTGGAAATATAAAGAAGATAATGATGTTCTATTTGATAAAAATGAATCCATCAAATCTAGTTATAGTTTAATAGTTTCTTAATTTGTATGTCCATGTCCTTACAAATCACTACTCAAGTGTGCAACATAGTGATAGAGATGTGCCACATATGACTACTATTGTTTTTTTGGGTAGTTCCCCTTGCAATATGAGCAAGGAGCCAACTATTTCTTTCCATGCTCAATCTATTTGGACATAAAAATGTTAAATATCGTATGGTTGGGAACATTACTGAGTCAATCATGTAGTCAAAGAGAGAAGATAAGGATGCACAATGAACCACCTCAGTCATGTGCAACAAAAATGATAAATTCTCAACTTTAACACTCGTCATATAAGAGATAACAAATAAAAAAAATAATTGTTAAAGCTCAACAACAATGGAAGCAACCTCATTGCCATAAAAATTGAACCTAGGAGCACCCCCTAACAATTGTAATGGTATTTCACCCTATGTTATTATCTAACGATCCATCACCCTATGTTATGTTCACTCATTTTTTTCAAAAGAATAATTAGATTTTCTCTTAGAGAAAACTAAACCAACTCATATAAAGGTGCAATACAAAAAGGAGTAATGGTTGTATCCATATGACAAAAATACTAAATTGTCCTTCCAAAATTTTCTAGCAAAGCCTATCTGTATCCAATATAAGCAATCTTGGCAAGTATATTGTCGTACAGAATGAGATAACAAAATTATTACTCTATAGTACATAATAACTATAGAAATATAGAAGAGAAACTAAAACTTTTACCCATTTGGGCCAACCTAATGATCCATCACTGTGTCCTCCATGTGCATGCCATCCTCTTCATGCTCCATGAGATTGGAAACTCCTGCAGAATCCTCTATAGCTAGGTCTGTGACGCACTATACAAGTCATTATTTGTTGGGTACTTGAGAGAAACCATTGGGAAACAGGTTCCTAAATAAAGAATCATTTGAAGGGGAGAGGGGATGGGATATCTCAAGAGGGAGATGAACTTGAACCATAATCTTATTAACTAGAGACTTCAACTCTCTGAGCTAATAATCTAGTTCAGAATTCGTAGATGCAAGAAGAGCATGAAGGAAAATAATTCCTTCTCTATGTCCTTTAATCCCATCAACAAAGACATAGTTTCCATGGCACAATCATATATAATTTTGTGCTTATTCCTTCAAATTCTAGTCCAACTAAGCTCACCAATGATTCCATCTAAAGTTTGAATTATTCACATTACATGGAGTCTTAGTGAGAACTCATTCTCACATATCCGGAGGCCATGTTGAACCTCCCATGGGTCTCATAGAATATAGCAATGGTGTTAACAAGGATTATGGCCCATTTCAATAGTGAGATAATGTCAACCCAAAAGGAACCAAAGCTAGCTCGGTCTCCCCTTTTTAAGTATCAATGCAAAAATGTTTCAATGACATCAAATTGAATTCTTTAAGTATCAATAAAAAAGGATGAGTTGGAAGCTCCTCCCAACTTTGATTTCCATATAGTACCATTTAGGATTCTACATAATTCATGTCTTATTATATTACAACTCACCCTATAAAAATAGATGGTGAACCCATCTAGCCCTGACACCTTATCCAAATCAATATCCTAGATTACTTGAATGACATCCTTCTCTTATATAGTCCTTATTAAAACTTGATTGTTTTCCTCTAATATCAAGCATACCATGAGTGGCCTCTTTCGATGCCAAACTGGTTAGGAAATTATACTTCCATGCTAAACCTAACATAGGATAGGAAGAAACATTTAAGCTATAAAAAAAATGACAAAGAAAAGACATAGTACACAAATATTTTACCCTAGAAACCCAAACGGGAAAACCAACATTCCTTGAGCATATTTCTCTCCTGTTTTCTTATTCATTCAAAATAAAATGTTACATTCCTAACCTTGGTCTACACCTAAGTCGCAATCGACATCACACCCTCTGTCTTTACACAAGAACAACCATGTAGTGCAATTCAACTTACATCTACATGACCAATAACCTACTACTAAATATTAACATAAAGATCATTACAACATCTAAAGAATAGATTCTACAATATTAAAACACACCTTATTTATAGGCTTTAAAGTAGGAAAAAACCCTAAAGAAAGGCTCCCAGAAATAGTTACATATCCATGCAAATCATTGGCTATAAATCATGTGACTCTCGGGATTTTGTTACAGTTGACTTTCAATGGGATTACCAGTCAAGTACTGTTGGGCACTTTAATTGTCTAAATGAATAGAAAATTAAGGTGTTCAATATAAATTGTCAACCCAGGGAAGTTTGTTATTTCAAGATAATTGTGCACAGACTATGCTAGATTATGGAAGCAACACTAATCTAATTGTAGTAGGGAAAAATAAACAAAAAATATTACTAACACAATTATGCTGACACGACTGGAGTTCTACAGAATTGAAATCACAATTTGAAATCTAAACTGATGAATGTATAAGAATCCTAGATTACCTACTCTAATCTAAATTTCTATTTTACTTTTGCAAGAAGTTCTCTACTAATTGCAGAAAGAAATCTACTTATTGCAAGAGAGTAATCCACACTTTTATTTTCTTTTACTTGAAAAAAAGATTTTAATCTAATGCAGAAAAAGGGGAAGCAGTTCTCCAGCAGTGTTCAACAATTGACTTTTAATTCTCATGAGACAGATTTATGCGCATCTAACAGAAAGGAACTAGACTGTAACAACAAATGTATTCTAGAATTGTTTAACAGATAAACCATTCACATTAAAATAACTATTCTAGAATTCAAAACAGAGGGGAATCTGTGAGGAAGGTGGGCCCTTTCCTTCTCACTGAATCCTCTAAAATAAATAGGCTACAGTCTACTAAATAAATCCAATCCACTCTTCTATTGATTTGCCAAAATGTTGTGTACAATAAGCTTTACTTCACTTCACTTTATCACAGTCAGAATCCGTCCCTCTGATTATAAAAGATCTGCTATTTAAAGTCAGAGTCATTTATTTAAAGCAAAATTAGACTAGCCTTGAGAATCCTCGATTCTCAAGATGTTCGTATGATATCATTAATACAAGATCCAGAACTAATCTTGTAAATTGAAACATGTAATAGTAGGTGTAGCAACTTTAAGGATCGGTGGCATTTGTTGTAGCAGTCGTATAACAGTATAATCGGTGGCATTTGTTGCAACAGTCGTGTAATAGTAGAATCGGTGGCACCTATTGCAGCAGTCGTGTAACATCTCCCAAGATTGGCGCATAGCTGTAATAGCTTCCAATATTGGCACATAGCTGTAACAACTTCCAATATTGGCGCATAGCTGTAACAGCTGGTGTAACAACAATGAACATTCTTTAAGACTTGGTTGTTCTATTCATTTCGATAATTAGTTGAATCATTTTATGGGTAAAACATGTGAACGTTACGATTCATAGGGATGATTTTAGGGGATAAATTTCCCTCATGGGCTAATTTTCCATGTTTTTTCAAAAAACAAGATTCGTTATTTTAAAAATGATTCGCCCAATTTCTATAGGATAAAATTATTTTATCTTAAAAATCGCCAAAATGTTATAAAAACTATATAAAATACTTAGAAATTTGAATATTTTTACAAAAATATCGCCAAACATTTATAGTTGACATATGAAGGATTAGTAATATTCACCAAGGTTTCTATATTTTAAAATAAATTTCCATCCTTAAAATCATCCATGGTTACGAATCAAACATGATAAGTAAATGCAAATATAAAAGCAAGATAAATTATTCATACCTTGGGAAAAAAAGGTCTTAGCACGCATTATAGTAGGCATTAGCTTAGAGATGATAAGGTTGAATAGGCAAAAGATGTGATGAAAAAGGGAAATTTTTGGGTCCTAACATGCCCCCCAACTGAAGACATTGCATGTACTCATGCAAAACACATTCAAACCCTACTTTGTAGCTGAATTAGGGAACTGGATCCTCCAGTGCAAAACTGCTAAAATAAATTGATAAGTGCCTATATGGAAAAATGTTGTGTTAAAAAGAAAATTTGTGGTGTCAACAATCAGTCTAAGTTGCTTTGTCATGAAGAACATAATCAGTTTGAGTTGCTTGAATAACAACTCATGAGGGAAACATAGGTTCTTTTTTGAAATTTGTTCGTAAACCAACAGCGGCCTTGTGACGTTGAGATCTCCTCGGTTGTGTTGTTCTATGTGTAGCAGTAAGTGCATGTTCAGTCTTGACTGAGAGAGTTGTTGGTCCTCCAGCAACCGACACTTTTACTATCTTATAACCTGCCTCAAAGTATATGTTTCCACACTCAAAGCACATGAGTTCTTTATTTCTGTCCATAACATCTTTTGTTAGTGCTAGTATGTCCAAAGTAATCCCTTCTAGATTCTTTTGTAGAGCAGTCTCCAATTCTTGTTTCAGGGTATTTAAATCTACTTTGAGGCTTTCATTCTCTTTTATGAGTGCAATAATTTTGGAGTTTTCTGTATTCCTTATCTTTCTCTCAATTTGGGCAAGTGGTACATCCTCAACATTATTTGTAACTGGTTCTTGTGGAGCAGTTATATTGTCAATAGTTGTTTCTGGTGGAACAATTGTTTCTTGTGTAACAACTGGGTCTGTCATGACTACTTCTTGTGGAACACTCTCGTCTTGGACAGTTGGTTCTTGTGGAACAACTTCATCCTGCCTGACTTGTTCTTGTATACCACTCCCATTGTTTGCAACTGTCTCTACTAGCACTGTTAGTTCACTGGAAGAGACTGGTTCTTGTCTTACGGTCCCTTCATCAATCGTAGAGGATAATGGACAAAGAATAGTAATAGTCTATTCCATATCTTTCCATCCAATTGCTACTTCCGCAAACCTGGTAGACCTGGTTTTTCTCCTAGGTAAAATAGAAATGAAAGCAGAGGCTTACTTCTTCGTTGCTGGAGGAGGAACAGGTTGTTCTTCCTCAACCACACAAGTAGGAAATTATGGTATACCTGGGTCTGCTATGATCTAGACATCGTTACTTGAAGTATGATGCACAAAATCATCAGGCGGAGCCGATGATTCTGCTACGATTGGAGTACATTCAGTCTAAATTGAGAGAATAGTTGCTTGACGTTCTGGGCACAAAGTAAAACTTGGTATATGTATCTCTGTAGAGTTCTCTGTCATAGTAGAAAAATATTTCTGAGTTGTTGTTGATATAATTGGGTCAAGGTATTTATGACATTTTCCCTTGAATGGACGTTTTCTTTTCTGAGATAATCTACCAACAATGATAGAAGGGCTTGGAACAGTTGTTGCAGCAATAGGTGTCTCTATCAGTGCAACAACATAAGGGGTAGTCATACTGACTGTTGCAGTGGACCGTTCTGACCTTGTGCGCTTTCTAGGTGATCCAGATACAGGAACAAGGGTTCTCTGTTTAGGAGCAGGGGGTAATTTTTCAATAACATCTATCGCGGCCAAGGGCTGTGACACATGGCTCAGTGTAGTAGTTGGTTGTTCCTCATTTTGAGAAATCACAGCTACAAGCTGTGTCAATTCAACTCTATCAAGGCTTATCTAGTTGGTGCTAGGATGACTGTGGGTTGTGCGTTTACTTCTCTTGGTCATCTTACGAGTAGAGACAATAGGGGTTTGGACTGCTATTGCAGCCGAGGGAAGAGACTCAAGAAGAGGTCCAATCATATCTGCAGGTATAAAAGGTGGCTGGTCTGCTACAACAGGTAATGGGTTATTGGAAATGCCCATACCTTTGTGAATTAATAGTCTGATGAGTCTATGATTATAAAGGCAGTTCTTGGGGTTTTTGGATCTTTTTACAAAATGAGCCATGTTATTCAATGAATGGAGGAGAAAATAAGGAATGCTTATGAATTTCTGATGTCGCACATGTGATAATAAGATGAAATCATAAAAATAAACAACTTGGTACCTGCCTTTGCAGGTAATGTACCTTTTGACGAACTCTTCAACTTTCCCCCATGGCTCTGGTAAGGAATTGACATCCGCACCTCATCCTTTTGTCCGAATTTTCTCATTGTCAACGAGGAAAGCTTTCTGAGCATCCAAAATATGTGTTTTTCAGTTAAACGATCGGTCTCCTATTGTTGGAAACCCCGTGACAGCAACAATGGTTTCTTCTGATACTAGAATCCTTACCCCATTCACCATTGAATGTCCTTCAGTGAGATTTTGACTAAACTCCAATACCTCATCCTCATTAAACCCCTGTAGCTTCTTAAAATATGATATCCAGCCATCCTGGAGAAATATTTGGTAGGCCTCTGGGTGTAACAGTAAAGTGTCCAAATTTTCGGGTTCATACCTCACAGTTGATCCTCCCATGATGTTTCTTGAGAGTCTAATAGGCATGTAGGAGGATATATTAGCACCTAAACCAGAAACGCAGCCAGTTTGAATGTGGTTTGCATGTAGAATACAATGTCTTAGCAAAAAGAAGTGTGGTCGAAAAGGTGGTGAAGGTGAGTATAAAATACCGTTTGGATAGCTAGATTTGGATTTTCGCCCCCAACTAATCGGATTGGCTCTGGGTGGATCAATTTAGCACAAGTGGTGAGAAAATGGGAAAGAGTTCCTTTATATACTCATTACTTTAAGACGTAGGATTAGTCACGTACCTCATATCTTACTACACATAATTGTCTATCAGAATGATTGCGCTATCCAACCACCATCTGAGTTGCATGGAATAGCTGACATGATGAAGGATAGTGTGAGAAATGAAGATATGACAACTGGATCAGATATGGAGTCCTTTATGGAGATAATCAGTTAGAAAATTGCCGGATGTGAAGTCAAGTAATGATGAAATGACACTTTCGGATAGAGAAGGCGAAAAAGGATAGCTGTAGTATGAACAAATCAGTGGTGCTACAGCATGTAAAGAGTGTAGAGATGGAGTAGTAGTATTTGACAAAAATGCAAAAACGAAAGAGTGAAGTGGCAAGAAAGAATAACAACGATGAGTATATCAGTAGGTACTTCGGCCGAAATGGCAGAGGTAGGTGTCACAACAAATGAGATGGTCGAAAAATAAAATGGTGCAACCGCATGAAAAACGACCATTGTGTAACCGTAGGGAAATTGGCCAACTTATCAGATATGGGTGTAACAAAAAAAAAACATCCAATTTGTATGAAATGGGTGTAACAGCAGGAAATCGACCAATTTGTTTGAAATGGGTGTAACAGCAGGAAATCGACCAATTTGTCGAAAAAGGGTGTAACAATAGGAAAATCGGCCAATTTTTTTGAAATGGGTGTAACAGCATGGAAATCGGCCAATTTGTTGGAAAAAGGTGTAACGGCAGGAAAATCGGCCAATTTGTTTGAAATGGGTGTAACAACATGGAAATCGACCAATTTGTCGGAAAAGGGTGTAACAACAGGAAAATCGGCCGAATGTTGTATCACTTAGTTTTTAGGAAGTTTTTCAACTTCCATCAACTAATAGTTTGTCGCCTTTTTTGCATTCATCCTTGTTGTTCATCAATTCAGTTGCACACACAAAAACTGCCTGATACCCTTCAAGGCTGAATTTATTAGCATAGTAAAAACAATCGAACAAAAACAGAGAAATTTTAAATTTTCCTGAGTTTATTTATATACAAGGTCTGAGCAAATTAAGTCCTAAGGTTGAGAAAGGGAAGGAGAAAGCTCCATTCCTTTTAAGAATTGATAACCTGTATCAGTTGAACATCTAGATTTGAATTTTGCCTTGGACAGTGGATGTTGATATAGGTGCAGGCGATGACCATTTGCATGTAACTGTGTATCGGATCCATCAATAGTGATCAACCTGACTGTCCCATTGGGAAAAACAATGTCTACCTCATAAGGTCCTAGCCATCGTTTATGCAGGTTACCCTGAAATTCCTTAAAGCGTGAATCATACAACAGAGCCCAATCTCCTTTCTGGAATAATTTCTTCTTGATGACTTGGTCATGCCATTTTTTTCTCTGTTGTTGAATCAACGAGGTTTGATGAATAACGTCGAAAAACTTTTCATCAAGCTCATTGAATTGATGTAGTCTGGCCTTCTGTGCCATAGTCAAGTCAAGGTTGACTGTTGATGCAGTTCTTAAGGTTTTGATTTCAAATTCAATGGGAAAAATAGGGCTTTTTCCATATACCAGCTCGTAAGGAGAAAAACTAGTTGTGTTTCTCCAAGTAGTTCGGTAAGCCCATAGAGCTTCATGCAATCTGTCTGTCCAATCCTGACAATGTTCTCTCACTATTTTAGTAAGAATGGCTTCGATAACTTTGTTGGTACTTTCCACCTGGTCATTGCCCTATGGATGGTATGGAGAAGCTATTCTATGTAAAACATGATATTTACTAAGTAGGACTTCAAGTTTATGTGATGTGAAAGGGGGTCCTCCATCAATTATTAATTATCTGGGAACTCCAAACCTAACAAAGATATCTTCAAACAAAAATGCTAAGATAGATTCTTCTAAGGCCCTTATGAGTGCTTTTTCCTTGACCCACTTGGTCATGTAATCTGTACAAACCAATATATATACTTTTTGATTAGAAGGTGGGTTAATGGGCCCTATGAAATCCATGGCCCATCTCTTAAAAGGATCTAACACTACTTGAGACTGGAGAGTCATCTCATCCCTATGATTTGGCTGACCCATTCGTTGGCAACTGTCACAAGTTTGAACGTATTTCTTGGCATCTTGAAATATGGTGGGCCAAAAATAGCCCATCCTTAAAATTTTATCCCCGGTCCTTTTATCAGCAAAATGACCCCCACAAGGGCCATCATGGCAAGCCTTTAGCAGATCATACACTTCATCATCCCTTACACATCTCTTGATTCCCTGATCCAGGCCTGTGTAGAAGAGGTATCCTCCTATCCAACTATACTGAGCACTCTTCTGAATAATATTCCTTCTTTCTCGAGGAGATAAATGGGGAGGTACCTTCCCTACAACCAAATAATTAGAAATGTCTACATACCAAGGTGAATGAGGAAATACTGCAAACAAATGTTCATCTGGAAAGGAATCATCAACATGTAAATTATCATCATTTATATGTAATCTTGAGAGAAAATCAACAACCAAATTTTCTTTTCCTGGTCTATCTACTATAGTGATGTCAAATTCTTGTAGTAGTAACAACCATATTGTTACTCGGGAATTAGTAATAGGAGTATTCATCATATATTTAATTGTTGTATGATTAGTATGAATAAAAGTAGGATATCCACTGACGTAATGCCTGAATTTATTGATTACATAAACTACTGCTAAGAATTCTCTTTTAGTAACTGCATAATTTAATTCAGCATGAGCCATGTTCTTGCTGATATAGTAGATAACATAGGGCTCTTTGTCTTCATGTTTCCCTAGTACTACACCAATTGAAGTATCTGAGGCCTCTGAAGAAATGTGAAACGGAAGAGCCCAATTAGGCCCTCTCAAAATGGGAGTTGTGGACAATTTTGGTTTTAGATATGTAAAAGACAATTCATAGTTTTCAGTCCAATGAAAGTCAACATCTTTTGTTAATAGAAAAAACAAGGGGGAAGCCATTTTGGAAATTTTTTTAATGAGTCTCCTATAATAGCCAACATGCCCTAAAAAACTTCTTACCTCTTTCAGAGTCTCGAATATTTGCACACCCAATATTTCTTACCCATTACTAAAAATCCTCCAGGTTGTTTCATGTAGATTTCTTCTTCCAGGTCCCCATGTAGGAACAATGTCTTCATATCCATCTGTTCTATTTCCAGGTAAAATTTTGCATCCAGATACATTATTACTCTAATGGAAGTTAATTTTGAAACAGGGGAAACCATCTCACCAAAGTTGACTCCTTCGACTTGGGAATATCCTTTCGCTACTAGTTGAGTTTGAATTTATTGACTTGACCTGTTGTGTTCATCTTCTTCTTGAATACCCACTTACTACCGACAATATTTATTCCACTAGGTAATTCGAATAAATCCCACATATCCCATATAAATTCCACTAGAGTCTACCCTCTGTCGAGTCGACTTCCTCCCTGTCCAACGTGGACTCCTCGTCAGTGGAAGTTAACATCAAAGAGGAATGAAAGTTGAATGGAATATATATTTTGATTGGTTTTCTTACTCGTTCAAACCTTCTTATGACCAGGGTCATTTGTTCCACCTCTTCATCTAATTCAGTCGACTCATCTAAATCATCATCTTCCTCATTCCTTAGTTCAAACATCACCTTCTCTGGATTATTCTTTGTTTTAACCACTTCAGACTTGAACTTCCTTATGAATTCTCTAAAGACCACATCTCAACTATACAATTTTTTCCTTGATGCAATATTCC
This sequence comes from Picea engelmannii, assembly GCA_009831015.1. NCBI lineage: Eukaryota > Viridiplantae > Streptophyta > Pinopsida > Pinales > Pinaceae > Picea > Picea engelmannii. Next base: position 176,995 of record ML783974.1, read on the forward strand.
AGAGCTTGTATCCTTTCATTCCTTCTTTATATCCAATGAAAATACATTTGACTTCCTTCGTTTCCATATTTCTCCTCTTTTCCTTGTGAACATGAAAAAATGAATCACAACCAAATAATTTGAGATGTGAAAGAGAGGGATTCTTACCAGACCATAACTCATGTGGAGTTGCGTCAACTTGCGCCGATGAAGGAGACATATTCACCAGATATTTTTCAATTTTTACTGCCTCTGCTTAGAATTCTTGTGAGAGCCCAACACTAATGAGCATGTTCCTTGCCTTGTCCATAAATGTTCTGTTCATTCTTTTTGTAGCTCCATTTTTCTATGGGGTATATGGTGTGGTGTTTTGGTGTGATATGCAACACTACTTGCAAAAATTCTCAAATAAATTCTACATAATTCACCATCATTGTCAATTCTCAACACCTTAATCGTCTTATTTGTCTAGTTTTCCACAAGAGACTTAAACTCTTTGAATTTCTCAAAAAACTTTTATTTCTTCCTCAGGAAATATATCCATGTCTTCTTGTAAAAATAATCTATGAAGGAGACATAATACATGGATCAACCAAGTGAAGGCACTAAAACAGGGCCAAACACATCACTATGAACAAATTATAGAATACTCTTTGCCCTTATTGCTCCAGATGGGAACCTCACCCATCTTTGTTTTCCATATATACAATGTTCAAAAAAATCAACTTCTAAATTACATTCAGGAAAACGTTCGACCATACCTTTTTTATGTATAGCTCGAAGTCATTTTTCTCCAATGTGTCCCATCCTCTCGTGCCATAGCATGGTCAGGTCGACTTGAAAAAGAATTGTCGATTCATTTTCAATCGACTCAGACCGAGTTGAGTCGAGTTGATTCAAATATGACTCCACTTCATGAAAATAATGTTATTGCATCTAGTCAATTCGACATTCCCTAATAACTTTTATAGGGTTCCAATCCAAACTCCTTTCACTAAGACCATCACACCTTTGACCATTTTGCATGTATCCTTATGAAATATAGTGTGAAATCCTACATCACTCATCTTTCTAACAGATATCAGGGTTTCTTTCCAAACCTGAAATATGTAGCACACCTCGAATGGTTCTACTCCTCCCATCATGCAATATTAGTCAGAATCTTCCTCATCCAAAAATTTTAGTTGTTGATTCATCCCCCAAGAACACATCTCCTCCTTGATATCGTTCATATTCCCATAATCACTCTCTATGTGGTGTCATATGATAGGATGCTCCTAATTTTATCAACCAAACATCTTGATCCAACTACGTATTGGTTTACGCTAGATACACATCGCCTCCTTTGTCTGGAGTAGTCTTTTTCTCAGTCAACTGCTTCTAATCGGATCCTGTACTGAATTCCATTTCCTTCAACTTGTATTCCCTTTAATAATTCCCATATTTATTTCATTTCCAACATATTCTCATCGAATGAAAAAGGAATTTAGATCTACCCTTTGAATTATACTTTCTACTGGAGAATTTTCCTTTATCTCTATCAATCGATCAACCTCTCACCATTAAGCATCTTTGGTCGATCCTTCCAAGTTCTTCCTTCTCATTTATTTTGAAAATATGGATGCAACCACTTATTCTAGCACTAATGTGGTTGAATTACTTCCTATACCCATGACTAAGCTATCCCATGAGTATGGAAAAGAACATAATAGGCTAATACATTTCTCCTCCTCAATGATTTTAATATCCACATAAGATAATTAGATTATTATGGTATTAAACGCATTTAAATTCTCAGTTACCGAAATTCCCTCACTCATCCTCAGAAGATACAATTTATTTCCAAGGAACAACTTATTTACCAGGGATTTCGACTGGTACAAGCTTCCCAACTTGTCCCATATTTTCTTGGCTGAGTCTTCACCTGAGACATTCAACAACACCGAATCTGCAAGACAAAGTTGAATTGTATTCTATTCACTTCTCTCGATTTTCTCCCATTCGTCCCTTGACATACCTGTCAAAATGGTACCTAGATAGAATGTTTCCCATTACTCTCGATCTACAAGGAGATCTTCAATTTTAAGCTTCTAAAGCTCAAAATTTTGGCCATTAAATTTTTCGATCTCTATTCTCAATCAAATTTCCATTCTTTAAACACAACTTTAAAAATCTCTGATTATAACTCTTACTAGACCTAGGGTTTATCTCAAATATAATATTTTTAAATCAATCTCTTATACCACATGTTAGGAAATTATACTTCCATGCTAAACCTTACAGAAGAGAGGAACCAAGATTTAAGCTAGAAAACAAATGACAACGAAAACACAGAGTACACAGAGATTTTACCCTAGAAACCCAAATGGGAAAACCAACATTCCTTGTGCATATTTCTTGCTTGTTGTCTTATTCATTCATAATAAAAGGTTACACGCATAACCTTGGTCTACACCTAAGACACAATCAACATCATACCCTCTTTCTTTACACAAGAACAACCCTGTAGCACAATTCAACTTATGTCTACATGGTCAGTAACCTACTGCTAAATATTAGCATCAAAAGAATTACAACATATAAATATTAGATTCCATAGTATTAAAACACGCCTTATTTATTGGCTTTACAGTAGGAAAAAACCCTAAATAAAGGAAACCAAAAATGGTTACATATCCACGCAGATCATTGTCTACAAATCCAAAAAATCTTGGGATTCTGTTACAGTAGAATTTCAATAAGATTACCATTCAACTACCAATCGAAGTTCATTCGATATTCAGTTAGTTTCCACTGTTGGAGAAATTTATATTTTTGACACACTAGTTCAACGGGAGTTAACTGACTAGTTCTATTTTTGACTTTCTATTTAGACCATCACTATTATGCATGCACACATTCCTAAGGAAAGCTAACTGCTTGATTTATTTTCTTAATTATAGAATGTTCTTCCCTATATATGATTGTATTACACTCATTCATTGTATGATATTGATCATCATTGTATCAATCATCATTCATTGATCAACTCATTGGAGTAGTGTGAATATATTTTTTCATTCTTCCATATTGAATCTATCTTCCTTTATTTATAAGTTTTGGTTGTACTTTCTTTATGTAGATCTATTTTGCAGGTTTTGATGAAACTTTGACATGGTATCAGAGCTACGTTGCTTGGAGCAAGCCAGACAAACCAGAGGATAAGGAAAATCAAAGTTTTGGTTAATAAAATACGTGGTCATACCTTTCTACAATGATTTCTCCCAAAATATTAAATTTCAAAGGAAACAAATTGCAAGAGAAGTAAATCGACCCATTCTGCAAGTGGGTTTTCAATCGCTTGGAAACATTTCTCACTATTTTCTCAGAAAGGAAGCCGAAAGATCGCCTCCTGAAACTGATACGAATTTGTGGTTGTACCTTTCTATTGTTTTTTCTCCAAAAATATTAACTTTCCGAGGAAAAGGCCCACAAGAGAAGTAAATAGAACCATTCTGCAAGTGGGTTTTCAACCGTTTGGAGAAATTCCTCATTGTTTTCTCATAAATGAAGCTGGAAGATCACCTCTTGAAACTGATATGAATCTATGGTTGTACCTTTCTGCAGTGATTTCTCCCAAAATATTAACTTTCTGAGGAAATGACCTACAGAAGAAGTAAATAGACGCATTATGCAAGTTATTTTTCAACCGTTTGGAGAAATTCCTCATCATTTTCTCATAAAGGAAGCCAGAAGATGACCTCTTGAAACTGATACAAATTTTCCATTTGATGTGCCCTTTCTACAGTGATTTCTCAATTTTTTCACTTGCAGATTGAGTGTAATTTTTTAGGGTTTCTCCGAGACAATGAGAGATATGGATAAAACACCTATTCTACAGTCAAAATTGGTGGTAATCCTCACACCATACAGTTGTTTTGATTATAATCCCAAGGAATAATTCCAACTCAAAAGCAAAGGATTGTACAATTTGATGATGGGGACAGAAACATAACCTACATGAGCAATTGAGAAGACCAAATGGGAGAACCGAAAAGATGAGGCTACACGACTACTTATTGAAATGATTTCGAATTATTTATGGTTTCATGTTGCAACATGCAATACTTCAAACACGATTTGGACCACCTTGGAAAGACTCTTTGGAAAGCAGGATCAGATGAGAGGTCATATGCTTGAGTTAGAGATGAATACCTTGGATCCTAAATGTTTTGATAATATACATGATTTATTTACCAAGTTGAAATATTTGATATTGAGATTGGCATCTTGTGGTATTGATAAGTCTAAACAAGTGGAACAACTTATTCTAACAATATTGGCCAAGCTACGACCAAAATATGCTGTCTATGTTTCCACTTTCCATTATGGAAAGTATCTTATGGGAACAAATTGGAATATGACTACCATGGATCAATTCATTTAGTCTCTCACACATGAGCAGGAAAAATGCATTCATATGGGCCTTGTTGGCCCTTGGTTATGGAAGGTTGCGAAGATTAAGGAAAGAAGCGCGAAGTGTGAACTGTGCAAAATACAAGTTGACTGAGATTGGGTTGAAGTGGCCAAAAGAGAAGAAAAGATGGAGTGAAGTAAGAGAAAGCAAAACGTTGGATGGGGAGATCGAGGAAGACATATCAACAAGGAAGATGGATCGTGTACGACTCAACAAGTGAAAAAATCCACCAATAGATGTTTTGGAGAACCTCACAAGAAAGAAGGAAAGACAGGCTGGCAAAGCCCTGAAAACACGGGTCAAGTTGACCTAGGGTTTTAGACACCCAGGGTTTTGGTATTCAGGGTTTTGACACCTAGGTTTCAGCCAAAGGATGTCCGAGAGTCATTGTAATGTATAAATAAAGGTCAAGAGGACCCGAGATGTGTTAGAGAGAGATTATTTATGATGAACGATTGTTGTTATTGTTGAGAGAGAATTATTGTGTGGTGAGAGAAGTCTATGTTGTAATATCTGTAGTTGGGTGCGAAGATCAACCCTGTAGTTGGGTGTATAAGGAGGCGAGAGAGGAGAAGAGAAAGAAAGAGAGAGATCTGCAAGCTAAGAGTGCAGAAAGAATTGTTTTCTTTCATCTAATATATTATAAAGCGCAGTTATGTGGACATAGCCCTAGGGAGAGGGTGAACCACATATATCTTGTTGTTATGTGTGATTGATGTTGTGTTCTTCTGATCTCTGATATACTGTTAATGTAATATTCTGTTAGATCTAAGATAGAGTTCGCACAGTAGGCTTAAGAAAGATAAAGAATAACTAGATCTGTGTTAGAGTGTTTCCCTGGATCCCTTTTTCATTTCCTATGGTTGTAGACACTTGTGTCCTGCAACCCCCTATAGCTACTTTGGGTGATACTGCATCTTCTTTGCAGGTGTTTCTGAAAGGGCCAGTAGTCAGGACTTGTTGGTGCACTATTAGAAATGAACCCTGGGTCTTCCCCTATGCCAACAAATGGTTTCGTTGCTGGGACTGAGATCTTATTGAGGGAATGTCAAAGTGGTTTCCATCAAAGATAGAGATTCAGAAGTGGATAGAAGAACAAGAGAAGGACTTCGCTAAATCTTAGAATAAGAACCCTAATCTTAGTATAGAGGATTGGTTGGGAAAGTATATCTTTACTGATATACACGATATTTTCTTTGGAGGAATTCATAAGAAGCTATATGAGTGGCTAGCCAGATTAGCAGATACCCAGTTTGAGATCAGACTCAGACCACTTGTGATTTGGACGTCGACGTTGATCAAGAAGGTAAAGCGAGTTGATATCGTTGTGTCAATAGTATTAGATCAATGGTTTGATAGTACCATTGGAGGGTATATCACTGAGTTTTCTATTGATAGAGTATAATCATATAGTGAAGCAGAGAGATATTTTTTTAAGGGACCGAGAGAATTTTTTTTACATTTCCTAAAGTTGAAGATCAAGATGCTATTGCATGAGAAGAACATCATGAAGATATAGTAGCAGGTCATATTGAAAAATCTAATGTTCAAGAATTCAGACAGCGACAATGACACAGAGGTTGGACACACGCACATTGGGAGAACCTTCAGAGATGTTTCTCTGGTGGACTTGTTTGAGTAGAAGCATGAACCACCAGCACAGGAAGAAGGGTTCTACAGTGGAGAACAAGAAGAGATATTGAACGAGGAACATTTAAAGTCCTCTAGGGTAGAAGAAAGGAAGAATGAAGAACCTCGTTGAGAAGAGTCAGAAACTTCAGGGACTGCGCAGACTGTTGAAGTAAGTACTATTATGCCTCTTGGTGTTTTAACAACATTAACTAGCCAAAGTAACCTAAGTTATCAGAACACTCAGAGAACTTTTACAAGTGGTTCAGTGCATACTCATTCATGAACCGTAGGAATATCTATGGAAGATGAGATGAGGTTACCCACCTTTAGGGGAGATGGATCTGAAGATCCTGATCAATATTAGTTCTTATGAAAAGTTGTATGGAGTATTAAGAATGTCACCGATGAAGCTGTTAAGAGAGACCAGCTTAGTACTACCCTAAGAGTCTATGCACTGAGATGGTACATGAAGTTCGTCTAAGGATTTATCCAGCCACAACCACTAAACGAGATCAAGACTACGTTGATTGCAGAATTCAATAAAACCAAGTCAGAGTCGCAGTGCATCACAGAGTTGAAAGAAATCAAGCAGAAAGTAGCGAAACCTTTTTGGGATTTTGATCAGAGATTTAAGACCCTGACAGGTCATTTGAGTTTTCATATTCTAGATGAATAAGATAAAGAATGGTACATTGTTGCCCTCTTACCACACATCAGAGTCCCTCTGATGCAACAAAATATCGCTTCTCTAGTTGAGGCACTAGAGATCGCCATGAAACTGGAATGAGACCCTATGGGAGAGTCCATCTTAGGTATGAGTTAACTAACTAGCTTATCACTGCAGATCGAATATATGAATAAAGATAAGGGAAAAGATAAAAGAGAATATATTTGGTGTATCAGATGAAAATTATAAGGTCATGATAAGGAGAACTTCCCTCTATTCCTTGAGTACTTGGCTTCAGGAGCCCCGAGTCCTTTGAAGAAGGTTATTCTACCTTGGTGCGAGGTATGTAGAAATAGGCATTTCCCTCGAGAATGAGATTACATGAAAAAATATGTCTAGACACCTACCAACCTTTACTACACATTCTGTAAATATGTGGGGCATGATGAGAAATATTGTAGGGCTTATGACCTCTTTCATGAAAGATCAAGAGACACATATATAATTCAAGGTGAAGTACAACAAGAAGGAAATACTACACAGTTTAACTCCCCAAGAAGAGGAAACTTAAACCCTCGTGGTGGATTTAGAGGAAGAGGACGAGGAGGAGGCATGGGTTGAGGTCGAGGTCATATCATTTGTTATAACTACGCACATCCAAGTCACTTGGCAAGGGACTGTCAGAACCCTTGTACCACTTACACTTGTTGTAACTCATTTGAACCTATCATAGAAGATTGTCCTGCATTGTTAGCCAAACTTCAGGAAAGACAAGGAGGGAACCAACAAGTACAACCAATATTAGCATAGCCTTGCATAGTGGATCCTAGAGTGGTCGTTATCACTAGAGGAGGCGCTTCTACAAGAGAATACAGGGTGACTCTAGGGAAGATTACATAAGAATCAGGAGTTAGAAGAGCTGAGGAGAATACACGAGAGTTTGATCCAAAGAAAGAGAAGTAGACATTTGAAGAGGCAAGAAAATATTTTGGAAGATATCAAGATTATTCATCAAAGGCACAACCAAAATTGAGGGAATGGGGAATGCCCCTGGCCTTTGATCAGTCTACTTCTTTTGAAGAAGGAAAATAGGTAAGCAAACTTATGGAATTCTTATGTAATTGCATTAATTTGATTTAGGATGAAAAATACATACAATAACTACAAAATTTGATCATACAGTATGAGATAGGAATGGAAGATCCTCTACTGAATAAATAAGTACATCAACTATCCAAAAAGAGAAGGACAAATAAGGAACTACACCTTAATGTCCAAATTTGATATTATGATATAGATTATGTGGTCCTCAATTTAGGGTCGGAGGTCAATGTTATGACGAAGCAGACCTGCGCACTAATGGGAAAACCTAAGTTGATCTATTCCCCTATCAGGCTTAGGATGGCTAATCAACAGGCAGTAATCCCCTTTGGTAGGCTGGAACATGTCCCTGTGGACATCGACGGGGTATGAACATTTGTGGAATTTGAGGTGATTGAGATAGTTGATGATAGTTGTCCTTATCTTGCGTTGTTAGGAATTGATTGGACTTTCAACAATTGCACCGTTGTTGACTTAAAGGAAAGAAGAATGGCATTTGAAGGTGATCTCCTTAGGGTCATTGCACCTCTGGATCTTGATGAAGGTCGAAGATACACATAACCCATAAGAGAAGAAGACTGCGCATACGAGATGGAGAATATATATAAATTGACAGCAAGACAACATGATTACATTAACCCTACAACAGATGGGAATTTAAGCTGGATAAGTGACAACGCATGTTCATTAGACTCAGAAGAAGCACTGGAGAACTGGCAGAACAAAATGTATGAAGTTTTTGTGTGGAGATGTGCCAGATTAACCAAGGAAGTTCGCTAGATTGGCACATAAGTAAGTAACTTGCCCACATTTGATGGTTTAAATCACTTAGAAATGTTCTTACTGGAATTTGAAGAAGTTGTACCAGTACAACAGAGATTTTTGGCACTGGATGTGGCTTTGAAATATACTCCAGAAAGATGGCGGGGGACACATAAAAGGAACATCGTGGACTAGATGCAATGTCTCACTTTGATGATAATGCGATTTTCAGACAACATTGAAGGATACAAAGTTAGATACACAGGTCAAATATGTCTGAAGGACCATGTGAGAGGTTGTGAGGAGGCCTGGAGAAACATTCCTCAAGAACATTGGGTGCATAAATTCATCAATACTCTAGAAACAACACCTATCAATTGGTATCTTCAAGCAGAACTGCGCCTCACCACTTCAGATTGGTACGATATCACTCAGAACTTTATAGCTACATTTTCATTTGAAAGCTAGTACCCTTTAGTAAATAAATCTCTACAAGTTGTCAGATAGAAAGTATTTGAGGAGGCACCTAACCTCCCTGTGGATCAAGAAGAGGATGAATGGACTGCACCTCTTCAAAAGCTGCAAGGTTGTTACAATATCAATGTCGATGAAGATGATGATCCTAGGAATGTGAACATCACATAAACGGAAGGAAAGAGAGACGTAGAAGGACCAGGAGTCGAACTAACTTTCATTGGACAACTGATCAAAATCAGAAAAGTTAATATTGGAATGGATCAAACACCTAAGCTTGATAATGTTGGGGATTACCGGGATAATGCCACCATTGATAAGATCACATAATTACTGCATGAATATAAGGACTTGTTCCCAACCAAGTTCACTGATATAAAGGGCATAAAATGGCCCATGGGAGAGATGAAGATCCCCTTGAAGCCAGATGCAAGGCTCGTTAAGAAGAGACCCTACTGATTGAATAAAAAATATAAGGAGAAAGTTAAGATTGAACTAGACTGGATGCTGGAAGCAGGAATCATAGAACATGTTGAAGAGTCAAAATGGATTAGCCCTATGGTGGTACAAGATAAGAAGACATGAGATATCAGGATCTGTGTAGATCTCAGAAAGCTGAATGATGCCTGTTTTCATGACCCATTCCCTACACCATTTACAGATAATGTAGGAGGAAAATAGGTATATGCCTTTACAGATGGATTTTCAGGTTATCACCGTATCAGGATTGCCAAGGAATATCGCCATAAGCCCACATTTTCAATGGAATGGGGTTCCTACGAGTATACAATGATGCCTTTCATATTGAATAATTCACCAACCATCTTTTCTAGGGTGGTGGTCGAAGCATTCAAGGAGTTTTTACATAAAGTTTTGGAAGCATATTTTGATGATTGGATTGTTTTTATCTTATTACAAAATCATATTGAATGTTTAAGACTAATGCAGGATAAGTGCAGGCAATGTCAAATTGGCCTGAATATGAAGAATTGCATCTTCTTTTCACCCTTTGGAGTGTTGTTGGTCCATATTGTGTGTAAGAAGGGGTTGCTGGTAGATTCATCCAAGATTGCCATTATTGTTGATCTACCCCCTCCTACTTCAGTTAGACAGTTTCTCCCTGCGCTAGGACATATTGGATACTACAGGAAGTTCATTAAAGGCTATGCACAGATTACAACACCCATGGAGAAGATTTTGAAGAAATATTGTCAGTTTCAATAGACAGAAGAATGTCAGCAGATGTTGGCACAAGGGCAGACCCGAGGTTCACTCCAAGAGTGCACCAACAAGCCCTAGCTACTAGCCCTTTCAGAAACACCTGCGAAGCAGATGCAGTCTCACCCGAAGCAGCTAAGAGGGGGGTTTCAAGACAGAGATGTCTACAACCAGGGGAATATCAAGTGGAACTAATACAATAATAATGTAGCATTCATGTGTCACTTATAAACTAGATCTACTCTACTCAGCTATAGATATAATCTAACACAATAATGCAAATGACAACATAACAATGACAGAAATCCAGGCATCAATCACACATACAACACAAAATGTACGTGGTTCACCCTCTCTCTAAGGCTACGTCCACAAAACTGTGCTTATGATATATTAATATAAATCTTACAGTTTTGATCTGTGCTCTATCTTGCAGATCCTCTCTCTTCTTCCCTCCCCTTCCTGCACACCCAGCTGTAGGATCTGATCTTCACACCTAGCTGAAGATCATACAATACTAGAAGGATCTCACTCTCAACACTTCTGTCTCTCACAGTAAAATAATCTCTCAATCAACCACAATCAATAGCAATACCCAATGCTACTTGATGCAGGAGCGTCGCCAACAACAAGCAGGCGAGGGACAAAACGCCAACGCATTTTGGCACATGATGAATTGTTTGAAATGTTTTGAAGTTGGATACACCAAACATAAATGAAACAATTAAGAAAGGGATTACTTGTAGATTGTAATCAGACCTTGAGCGTCCCTCTCTCATCTGAAGGATTAAGAGGCATTTATGCTAGTAAATGTAAGTAGGTAGCTTTAAATTCTTAGATTAGACAGTTTTAGAAGCCAGAGGGAAAACGGATATAGACACCCTCACTTGTATCATTGTAACATTAGAAGCACAATCAATCAAGAGAGCATAGAGAAGAAGAAGCAGAAAGTTGTGTAGAAGAACCCATGTACAGAAGTTCTGAGATTAATATATGAAGATTTGATTTAGACTCATGGTGTTCAAATACTTTCTTTTATGCATGATTGAATGTTATGCTCATGATTGTTTTACTCTTTCTATTATACATTTTCTTTGATGTTTGAATGTATGATTTCATGATTGAATGTATGAAATCTGAAGAGAGGGAGAGTAAGGAATGAGTTTCAATTGTTTCTCTGTCTGAGCAAGAGTTTTCCTGCAAGGAGTGCAGTGAAATTGTCCGTAAGGAGTGCGTTGACGGGTTCAGAGTTTCAATCTCTGAAAGCTCAGGAGGGATAGCAGTGTTCTCATTCTCGCAGAAGTGCAAGTTAAGCACAGGAGCCGTGCAAGGGGTGCACTGGCCGAGTAGATTCTCAGAGTTTGTAACCTGAGAGAAATTGTTGAAGGGTTGTTGTCACAGGGAGTGCGCAGAGTCAAAGAGGTTCAAATGCTTTGAAGTATTTGAAGAATTTCTGCAAGGAATGCGTGTAGGAGTCTTCTTGAAGAGTCGAGTTGTGGAGAAATCTCAGGAGGGATAGAGTCTTCGAAGTTGTCGAAGAAAAGCTCAAGAGGGCTAGTACCTTGAAGTGTTGTAAGAAGGCTCAGCGACGTTGTTTTACAGGTGGATAAGTTTCATGAAAGAACACTTTGTTCATTTCGCAAGAATCGTCAAGGAGGAATTGGACGGTCGAAATTATCCATGGATAATTCGCGAAGTCCCGAGAGCCGTCAAATCTTGCAGAAGAGCAAGGAGAGTTACGGCGAGTTTTTTTCTAAGTGCAAGATCAGGAGAAATGGGGCCGTAGGATCTGAGCCAACAAGGGCCATTAGATTCACTCACATAATCTCATTTCGTGGATTCGCAAGTTGAAAGTTTAAAACCTTTTCATCAAGATTCGCGAGTGGCAAAGTCGCGAGATAATTGCAGCCATCCATCGGTGGAGGACAGGTGGCAGAGATCAAGGGATCTCACAAACTCGGAGGTTCGCAAGGTGAGAGCCCAAAGATTGGGTGCTCCAAGTCGCGAGTGAAGAAATCGCGAGGAGCTAGGACAGTCGTAGGCTCTGAACCAATAGGGGCCATTGGATCACTTACGTAATCTCATTTCGGGGTTTCATGGGTTGAAGAACTGAAAGCTTAGCATCAGGATTCGTGAAGTCACAAAGTCCGAAACTCCAAAAAGGCAGGAAGTTCCATTGTGGGACCCACGTTGACGAGGTGTCTGGATTTCGACATTTCGGCATATCAGTGGATAGGAAGTCAAGACTTTTGTCCTGAAAGTCTCGAAGTCACGAGTTACGATAAGGAGTAGCGAGGAGTTCGGGATCTCGGCACTTTGGGTGTCGGGGTACAAAGGAGGTATCACTTCGGGAAGCGAATTCGTGAAGTGCCGAAGCTGGGCACGAGGGACACATGGTAGAACCGCAAGGTGGGCCCATGCGATAGATAGGCGGACACGTGTTACCTAGTGAAAGGAGTTAACACTCGTTGACCTCTCGTGTCTCGAGGATTCGTGAGATAAGGGAATGAGAGTTCAACCCTTCGACTCGTGAAGTCGCGAGTAGAGAGAACGTGAGGAGAAAATTCAACATCGCTTCTCGGGGTTTCGTGAAAGGAAGGTGCCAATATTGGACGCCACAACTTGCGAAGTGGCGAGTAACGAGAGGATCTAGCATTAAGCTTAGCCGGTGGTCACGCGTGGAGGGCGCTGACAGAAGGGAGCTATACCCCTTTCGTGATTTCGAGTATCATGAGCTTTGAAAAGAAGAGTCAGGAGCCTTGACTCACGAACTTGTGAGTGGCGAGTTGTGACAAGCACCTTTTGGGTTAGGCCTTGGTCATAGTGTTGTGGTCGCACGGAGAAGTGGAGCTCGTGCCTAGTGTTGTTCGCACAGGGGAGCTTATGAAAGGACCTGTGGATTGATAATTTGTGATTCCAGCAGGGAATATAAAGAGTCGATTCGGCTCGAGGGAGATAAAGAACGATCCTGTGAGAAGATCTCGGCCCGAGGGCTGATAGGTCTGCGTCAGTTGGTATCAGAGCTTGACTTTTTTTGTATACTTCAGACAGGGAAAGCGAGAAGGAAAATCCCAGCCATGTCACCGAGAAGAAGAGATAGACAAACACCCGATCTTCCAGAGGATAGGGAGATGTCAAGAGAAAGGGGTAGGCAGGTGCCAAATCCAGCCATGGAAAGAGATATACATGACCTATGTGCCAGAGTCATGGACATGGAAATAAAACAGAGGCACACAGCTGGTGTTGGAGATGTCAGTGAATCTGAAAGTGAAGATGAAGCTGGACATGAAAGAGAAGAAGTTACAACAGAAGATGCAGCAAATGAATGCTTGATTAGGGTTGTTGCAAGAATGGGTGCTAGGGAAAAAATGGATATTCCAGTATATGAAGGAAACCTGGATGCTGAAAAGCTTCTAGACTGGATTAGAGCTCTGGACACATATTTTGACTATGAAGATGTTGAGGAAGACAAAAAGGTCAACCATGTTGTCACAAGACTTAAGGGACATGCAACATTGTGGTGGGATGAGCTACAAGCTAACAGACGCTACAAAGGAAAGCAAAAGATCAAGAGTTGGGATAGGATGATCGCGAATATGAAGGCGAAATTCATTCCCAGGGATTACCAAATTACTATGTTTTGAAGGATGCAGAATTTGAGACAGAAACTAATGTCAGTGAAGGAGTACACTGAACAATTCTACAAGTTGGACATCAGGGCAGGTCATCGCGAAAGTGATGATGAAAAGGTTTTCAGGTACATGAATGGTGTGAGATACGACATTCAGGATGAGATGAGCATGATGACCATCTGAACGGTGGAATATGTTTATCAAATGGCTCTAAAAGCTGAAGAGAAGCTGAGCCGAAAACAAGTTCAAAGAGGCCGAGGTAGAAGTCAAGCCAGAGGAAAATCAGTTACCCAGGATAGAAATCAGAAACCCAAGGAAGAGTGGAAGAAACCTCAGACTCATACTGAGAGAGGTGGAAGTTCACAGAGAGGGTAGTATACTGAATAGAGAGGTCAGTATGCTGATGGAAACAGTTTTCCTCGTACCAAAGGTAGAGGAAGAGGAAGAGGTGGAGTGGTGAAATGCTTCACATGTGGAAAGTCGGACATAAATCTTATGAGTTTCCAGACAAAAAGAAAGAAGGTGGTGAGACCCACATTGTTGAAGCACAGAGGCGGAATATTGAGGCAGAGGATGATGAAGGTGAAAGATCGTTGATGATGCGAAAGGTTCTCTTAACACCAGAGAAGGAGGTGGAGAGTTCGGTCCAAAGGAACAAACTTTTTCGGACCGCTTGCAAGACCAAAAACTAGGCATGCAAAGTCATCGTGGACAGTGGTAGCATAGATAATCTCATTTCTACAGAGATGGTAGATGATCCGAAATCGGATTCAGAAGCATGACAGGGCATGAAAAATGCTCAAAAATGAAAGTTCTCGGAATCCAACAAAACCAACACCATTACGTCTGTCTCGTCTTCCTGATTCCGGTGGTATAATTTTTATGTCAAACGGAGTCTGTATGAAGAAGATATCGCATTTTGACCACCAAGCCAAACAGGGAAAATTTTGGGTGCTGACTGTACCTGTCCGTACAGTCCGTACAGGACACGTGTCAGGTCCATATGCTGACACGTGGCAGGTTCCATACAGGACACATGGAGGCTCCAGGGAGTGCCACGTGTCAGGCTGATATGGACTTTTCGGCACGCAGGTGGACCAATCCCGAAGTGACACGTGTCACCACTGGAAGGGTGACACGTGGCAGGGTGACGTCAGTAGCTGATGTGGCAGGCTTACGTGGTAGATGACGTGGTGTACGGAAAAGATGACGTGGTGGGTGACGCGGTAGTACGGTTCAGGAATGTGGACCAATGGGCGACTGACACGTGGCATGTGTTAATTGGTTTTTAAGGTGCCACGTGGCCCAATCACGGGCTGCCACGTGGCGCCCCAGGTTTAGCTAATGAGGGCTATATTAAAATTTTTGGGGCCCGGGGGATTCGAACCCCAGACCTCCCCTACCGCATGTGTTTAACAATACCCATCTGACCAATAGGCCAATGCTTATTACTTGACATGTATCCAATTTAAATTGTATTTAGATTTGATTTGTGTAGCTGTTGGCGGGGGGTCGGGCCGGGGCTTAGCCCCGGCCCGTGGTCGTTTGACTACAACACATGACCATGCCTTTATACAGCGCGGGTGTTGGATTGTGCACGCATTTTTGTTAAAACTCCGGTTATATGCAATGTAATGTGACCGTAGTGCGGAGGTTTGTAAATGGTGCGCATTTTTTTAAACGGTTTGAACGGTGGTTTGTTAACCGTTAAGCCCTCGGTTCTATCTATGCCATGCGACCAGTGTTAAAGCGCGCGAAAAGGGTTAAGGACAGCGCTAGCCCTTTGGGCTAAGCACTTGGCCATATTAACTTTCATATGACCATTTAAAAGGGGCGCGCGCCCAGGTTAAGGGGCCAAGCCCAACTTTGTAACTATATGATATAGTTATAAGTGGGTTATTTAACCACTTTTGATTTATTAAATGTAATTAAACCAATTTTTAATGTAATTGGGAGTTATTGGGCTTTTTTAGAGCCTAATTTTTGGGAGGAAGTTGGAGATGGATAACCAACTTTCCCAACTATTTAACCAAGGCCATGTTGAGGCCATTTGATAAGATTTTGGGCAGCTTTTGGACGGTTTTGGAGAGCAGAGATGCTGAGGCAAAGCCAGGTCAAAGCCAGTTTGAGGCAGGGAAGCTGTTGAGGAGGAGATGTTGTCGGACGTTTTCTGAGAGCTTGGGAAATCCGTTTCAGGTGCCGTAAATTGTGCAAGATTCTAGAGATCTGGGCGAACATGACCAGATCAGTCTAGAAACCATTCGACATTGTAAAGATGTACTAATAATATTTCGAAAAGAACTAAAGAAGCCTCCCTCACAGAGAAAAGGCCCGGAGACGTAGGCAAAGTTGTGCCGAACTCCGTTATCAAACTTGTGCATTATGGTTTGCTATTTTTCATTGCTTTTCAGATCTGCAAATATGTTAATGGCTGTATAATTCACTTTCTTTTCTCGCTCTTTCATTAAGTTTCCCAAGGGTCAATTAATTCATGCAAATAAAAAACTCAACCATAAGTCATTCGAAAAATCCTGACAGATCAAGTGGTATCAGAGCTAGTTGACGTTTGGATTTGAGTTTTGCATGTTATCCAGGGAAGAGCACATCTCAAGGAGGAAAATGGCATCTACAGGAGGAATTTCTCAAGATGAGAAGAAGTTCAAAGATTCGGTGTTTGCCATGGCCGAGATGGTGAAGGTGTTGTATGAAGACTACTTGGAATGAAAGAGCACGGTTCAAGAGAGAGCTTCAAAGAACAACAAAGGAAAAGAAGCATTGAAGGAAGTGCCTTCTACATCTGTTTCAGACAACATATCAAAGGTATGCAGTGAAGGTTTCTCAACAAATTTTCCCCATACTCATCAAGTCGGTTTTGGTGAATTCGAAAAACACACAAAAGGTGTAGGTTTGAGAATACTAACCAAGATGGGTTATGAAAAAGGAAAGGGCCTTGGATGTAGAGGTCAAGGCATTGTAAATCCTATTGAGGTTGAGGAAAGGCCTCGATATGTAGGATTGGGATATGACAAAGGGGACCTTGGAGAGTCTTCCAAGATGGGTTCCAAAACTTCGGAAGCAAGTAATGCTTCAAATGGTCAACTTAAGACATTGCATGAACACTTCACAAAAGGAAATGGCGCACGACTTCAGGACTATGATAGTGAATGCAAGTCGTCTCCAAAGAAAGGTGAAGATCAGCATGGAAGGTATAATGGTCATGTTTCTATTAATTCTCCTTTCGATTATAACAAGCATAATCAAGTAAACCAGAACTTGTGGAAACTTTATCCATGTGCTTATTGTCTTTCACCTAAGCATTGTGTTGCCAAGTGTTGGAAGAGACAAACTTTGTACAGGAAACCTATGTCGTCCAAGAAGGAAAC
>ML783974.1:194348-259141 GCA_009831015.1 Picea engelmannii
GCATTGTGTTGCCAAGTGTTGGAAGAGACAAACTTTGTACAGGAAACCTATGTCGTCCAAGAAGGAAACACGACGTAAAGGCTCAAGTCCACAACGGAAGAAGGAGAAGGTTAAGCAGGTCTGGATGCCGAAAACTCGTTGTATGTTTTGCAACAAGAGTAGACATCAAGAGGCTAGTTTTTGGAAGCTTAATCCAGAGCTTCGTCCAAAGAAGGGAAAAAGGATTTTGCATGCACCCACGAAGGAGGAAGGATTACCAGCGAAGCAAGAAGAACACCGTGAAGGAAGGAAAGCAGTCACTTGGTTCTGCCAGAAGTGGATGTCTCAGCTTCATTGTGTTTTGCTTCCCCTAATGTAATCATCTTTTAGAGACAAAGAGCAAGCCGGGTGGCCTATCCCGAGCTTGTTGAGTGGTCAGTAACCTTTTGGGGACCAAAAGGTCTTATTGTTGGGAGGTGTGATCCGAAATCGGATTCAGAAGCATGACAGGGCATGAAAAATGCTCAAAAATGAAAGTTCTCGAAATCCAAATAAACGAACACCATTGCGTCTGTCTCGTCTTCCTGATTCCGGTGGTATAATTTTTATGTCAAACGGAGTCCGTATGAAGAAGAT
The DNA here is from genome assembly GCA_009831015.1 of Picea engelmannii. NCBI lineage: Eukaryota > Viridiplantae > Streptophyta > Pinopsida > Pinales > Pinaceae > Picea > Picea engelmannii. The sequence continues at coordinate 194,964 of ML783974.1, forward strand.
ATCGCATTTTTGTTCGCCAAGCCAAACAGGCAAAATTTTGGGTGCTGACTGTACCTGTTTGTACAGGACACGTGTCAGTCCATACAGGACATGTGGCAGGTCCGTACGCTGACACGTGGCAGGTTCCATACAGGACACATGGCAGCTCCAGGGAGTGCCATGTGTCAGGCTGATATGGACTTTTCGGCACGCAGGTGGACCAATCCCGAAGTGACACGTGTCACCACTGGAAGGGTGACACGTGGTAGGGTGACGTCAGTAGATGACGTGGCAGGCTTACGTGGTAGATGACGTGGCATACGGAAAATATGACATGGCGGGTGACGCGGCAGTACGGTTCAGGAATGTGGACCAATGGGCGACTGACACGTGGCATGTGTTAATTGGTTTTCAAGGTGCCACGTGGCCCAATCACGGGCTGCCACGTGGCACCCCGGGTTTAGCCAATGAGGGCTATATTAAAATTTTTGGGGCCCGGGGGATTCGAACCCCGGACCTCCCCTACCGCATGTGTTTAACAATACATGTCCGACCAATAGGCCAATGCTTATTACTTGACATGTATCCAATTTAAATTGTATTTAGATTTGATTTGTGTAGCTGTTGGCGGGGGGTCCGGCCGGGGCTTAGCCCCGGCCCGTGGTCGTTTGACTACAACACATGACCATGCCTTTATACAGCGTGGGTGTTGGATTGTGCACGCATTTTTGTTAAAACTCCGGTTATATGCAATGTAATGTGACCGTAGTGCGGAGGTTTGTAAATGGCGCGCATTTTCTTAAACGGTTTGAACGGTTGTTTGTTAACCGTTAAGCCCTCGGTTCTATCTATGCCATGCGACCAGTGTTAAAGCACGCGAAAAGGGTTAAGGCCAGCGCTAGCCCTTTGGGCTAAGCACTTCGCCATATTAACTTTCATATGACCATTTAAAAGGGGCGCGCGCCCAGGTTAAGGGGCCAAGCCCAGCTTTGTAACTATATGATATAGTTATAAGTGGGTTATTTAACCACTTTTGATTTATTAAATGTAATTAAACCAATTTTTAATGTAATTGGGAGTTATTGGGCTTTTTTAGAGCCTAATTTTTGGGAGGAAGTTGGAGATGGATAACCAACTTTCCCAACTATTTAACCAAGGCCATGTTGAGGCCATTTGGTAAGATTTTGGGCAGATTTTGGACAGTTTTGGAGAGCAGAGATGCTGAGGCAAAGCCAGGTCAAAGCCAGTTTGAGGCAGGGAAGCTGTTGAGGAGGAGATACTGTCGGACAATTTCTGAGAGCTTGGGACATCCGTTTCAGGTGCCGTAAGTTGTGCAAGATTCTAGAGATCTGGGCGAACATGACCAAATCAGTCTAGAAGCCATTCGACATTGTAAATATGTACTAATAAGCTTTCAAAATAAAATAAAGAAGCCTCCCTCACAGAGAAAAGGCCCGGAGACGTAGGCAAAGTTGTGCCGAACTCCGTTATCAAACTTGTGCATTATGGTTTGTTGTTTTTCATTGCTTTTCAGATCTGCAAATATGTTAATGGCTGTATAATTCACTTTATTTTCTCTCTCTTTCGTTAAGTTTCCCAATGGTCAATTAATTCATGCAAATAAAAAACTCAACCATAAGTCATTCGAAAAACCCTGACGGATCAGTAGAAAAGCTGGAGTTGGAGACTATTGAACATTCGAGCCCATATAGAGTTTCATGGTTACAAAAAGGACATCAGGTAAATGTCACTAAACAATGTTTAGTTGAGTTTAAAATAGGTGGATATAGAGATGAAATACTCTGTGATGTTATCCCCATGGATGTTTGTCATCTATTGTTGGGTAGACCGTGGCAATATGACAAAAATGTGATTCATGACGGGAGGAAGAACACATACACCCTAGAGAAAAATGGGAGAACTCACATGTTTCTTCCAATCAAAGATAAAGAGGTGAAACCTGAAGTAAGTAACGTTGTACTTCTCATGAGTGGGAAGGAACTTCTTACAGAGGTTAAGAAGAAGGAGGAACCACAATTCATTGTGGCCAGAAAGCCTAAAATTGTTTTAACCAGTACAAGGGTAGCTGATTTACCGAAAGAGGTTCAGAAACTGTTGGAAGAGTTTGCTGACATAGTAGTGGACGAACTACCTCGTTCATTGCCACCGATCATAAGTGTGAGTCATCATATTGATCTCATACCTGGAGCTAGTTTACCAAACAAAGCAGCGTACAGATTGACGCTGCAGGAGAATGAAGAAGTCAACAGGCAGGTCCAGGACTTAATGGACAAAGGATTGGTTAGAGAAAGCTTGAGTCCATGTGTTGTTCTGACAGTGCTTAGTCCGAAGAAAGACGGAGGTTGAAGGATGTGTACTGACTCGAGAGTGATCAACAAGATAACCATCAGGTACAGATTTCCATTGCCAAGGATGGATGATTTGATGGATTGCTTGAGCGGAGCCAAATTTTTTTCGAGGATTGATTTGAAAAGTGGATATCTCCAGATTCGTATGAGAGAAGGTGACGAATGGAAGACAGCATTCAAAACCAATGAAGGGTTGTATGAATGGCTTGTTATGTCATTTGGCTTAACAAACACACTGAGTACCTTCATGAGGTTGATGAATGAAGTCCTGAAGGATTTCATCGGAAAATTTGTCATTGTGTATTTGGATGACATATTGATTTTCAATAAAATAGAGGCAGAGCATCTGAAACATTTGTCTATAGTGATGCAGAGGCTATAGCAAGAGAAGTTGTTGATAAACATGAAGAAATCCTCGTTCATGAAGACATAGCTCATTTATTTGGGGTTTGTTATTTCTGCAGATAGGTTGAGGATGGATCCAGATAAGGTGGAGGTAATTAAGAATTGGCCATCACCGAAGAGTATATTTGAGGTGAGAAGTTTTCATGGATTGGCTAGTTCCTACAGGAAGTTCATTAGGGATTTCAGTGGAATTAGTGCACCGATGATGGACACAGTGAATAAGAGACATAAGTCTTTTCACTGGACAGAAGAGGATGAGAAAATTTTTAATTTGTTGAAGAAGAAAATCACGGAACAACCAATTTTGGTGTTGTCAGATTTCAAAAAGACATTTCAGGTAAAATGTGATGCAAGTGGATTTGCAATAGGGGCAGTCTTGAGCCAAGAAGACAGGCTAATAGCATACTTCAGCGAGAAGTTGAATGAAGCGAAAGTGAATTACTCCATGTATGACAAGGAGGTCTATGCTATTATTCAAGCATTGAAGAAATGGAGACATTACTTAATCCCGAAGGAGTTTGTTTTATACAGTGACAATCATGCTTTGCAATTTGTGACTCAATAGGAGAATTTGAATCAAAGACATGTTAAATGGGTTGAATACATGCAGAACTTTACTTTTGTAACTAAGAATATGTCTAGAACTGCTAACAAATTTTTTTATGCTTTGAGCAGGAAATGTTTGTTGTTGCAGGAGTTCAAAGTCAAAACACTGGGTTTTGATGATCTTAGGGACATGTACAAAGATGATCCAAATTTTAAAGAGGCGTATGAAGCAGCTGAGAATCCAATTCTCAAGGACAGAAGTCAATGGACAGAATACATAATCCAGGAAGGATTACTGTTTAAGGGTAATCAACTATGTATTCCAAAGGGCTCCATGAGGGAGAATCTATTGAAGGAGAAACACAGTGGAGGATTGGCCGGGCATTTCGGTCATGACAAGACGTTCTCAAAGTTAAATGAGTCATATTTTTGGCCAGGAATGAGAGCAGACATCAAAAGATTCATGGACAGATGTAGAATTTGTCAGCATTCAAAAGGGAAGAGGCAGAATGCAGGCTTATATCAATCGTTATCCATACCTGACAGGCCGTGGGATGCGGTAAGCATGGACTTCATATTGGGGCTGCTGAGAAAACAAAGATATTTTGACTCGATATTTGTAGTGGTAGATATATTTTCTAAGATGGCACATTTTGTACCATGTTAGAAAACCAGTGATGCAACTCACATTGCGAATCTGTTTTTCAAAGAAGTTATTTGACTTCACGGCTTACCAAGAAGCATAGTTTCGGATCGACACACCAAGTTCGTGGGACACTTCTGGAGAACCTTATGGAAAAATCTAGGAACAAACTTATCATTTAGTTCAGCTTATCATCCTCAGACGGATGGACAGACAGATGTTGTGAATAGAATTTTGGGAGACTTGTTGAGGATCTTGGTGAGAGAACACCACAGTCAGTGGGACAACATTCTGCCACAGGCGGATTTTTCTTACAATGATTCAATCAAAAGAAGCACAGGGTAGAGTCCATTCCAAATTGTTTATGGGACATAGCAAGGAGGAGTATCTGAACTGAGGGATTCAGAACGAGATGAGATAAGAAGTGCTAGTGCAGAAGATTTTGCCGAAGCAATGAAGGAACTTCACAGCCAGGTGAAGGAGCGATTGCAGAGCTCGAGCCAAGATTATAAGCGCAGAACATATCAACATAGGAGACACCTTCAATTTGAGGTTGGTGATTTGATTCTAGCACATCTGAGAAAGGAAATGTTCTCGAAGGGGACATATAACAAACTGAAGATGAAGAAGATTGGACCATGTAAGGTCTTGAAGAAATTTGGGGCAAGTGCTTATGAGATTGAATTACCCAATGGGATCGGAATTTCTCCGATATGCAATGTCTCATATTTGTAACCATACAAAGCTGGAGAAGATAGGGAACAACCAGAGGTTCAGTGGACAAAATAGATGCCAGATGCAGAGAAGCCATATATGGAAAGCATACTGGACAAAAGAGTTAGTAAAAGAACCAGGGGAAAGGAATATTTTGAATACTTGGTCAAGTGGAAGGGACATCCAGTTGAAGATGCTAGCTGGGAGAACGAAGCAGAGATCCATAAGCATGGACAAACCGTGCGAGAGATCATGGACAGGAGCCCATGAAAATTTTCAAACGAGGGAGTATGATGCAGGAGCATCGCCAACAACAAGCGAGTGGGGAACAAAATGCCAACGCATTTTGGCACATGATGAATTGTTTGAAATGTTTTGAAGTTCGATATGCCAAACATAAATGAAACAATTAAGAAAGGACGTACTTGTAGATTGTAATTATACCTTGAGCGTCCTGCTCTCATCTAAAGGATTAAGAGGCATTTATGCTAGTAAATGTAACTAGGTAGCTTTAAATTCTTAGATTATACAATTTTAGGAGCCGGAGGGAAAACATATATAGACACCCTCACTTGTATCATTGTAAAATTAGCAGCAAAATCAATCAAGAGAGCATAGAGAAGAAGAAGAAGAAAGTTGTTTAGAAGAACCCATGTACAGAAGTTCTGAGATTAATATATAAAGCTTTGATTCAGACTCATGGTGTTCAAATACTTTCTGTGTATGCATGATTGAATGTTATGCTCATGATTGTTTTACTCTTTTTGTTATACATTTGTTTTGATGTGTGAATGTATGATTTCATGATTGAATGTCTGAAATCTAAAGAGAGGGAGAGTAAGGAATGAGTTTCAATTGTTTCTCTGTCTGAGCAAGAGTTTTCCTGCAAGGAGTGCAGTGAAATTGTCCGCAAGGAGTTCGTTGACGGGTTCATAGTTTCAATCTCTGAAAGCTCAGGAGGGATAGCATTGTTCTCATTCTCGCAGAAGTGCAAGTTAAGCACAGGAGCTGTGCAAGGGGTGCACTGGCCGAGTAGATTCTCAAAGTTTGTAACCTGAGAGAAATTGTTGAAGGACTGTTGTCGCAGGGAGTGCACATAGTCGAAGAGGTTCAAATACTTGGAAGTATTTGAAGAATTGCTGCAAGGAGTGCATGCAGGAGTGTTCTTGAAGACTCCAGTTGTGGATAAAGCTTAAGAGGGATAGAGTCTTCGAAGTTTTCGAAGAGAAGCTCAAGAGGGCTAGTGCCTTGAAGTGTTGTAAGAAGGCGTAGCAACGTTGTTTTGCAGGTGGATAAGTTTCGTGAAAGAAAACTTTGTTCATTTCGCAGGAATCGTCAAGGAGGAATTGGACGGTCAAAATTCTCCATGGAGAATTCGCGAAGTCCCAAGATCCATCAGATCTTGTAGAAGAGAAAGGAGAGTTACGACGAGTGTTTTTCTAAGTGAAATCTCAGGAGAAATGGGTCCATAGGATCTGAGCAAACAAGGGTTGTTGGATTCACTCGCATAATCTCATTTCGTGGATTCGTGAGTTGAAAGTTTAAAACCTTTGCATAAAGATTCGCGAGTGGGGAAGTTGAGAGAGAATGACAGTCATTCATCGGAGGAGGCCAGGTGGTAGAGATCAAGGGATCTCACGAACTCGAAGGTTCACAAGGTGAGAACCCAAATATTGGGTGCTCCAAGTCGCGAGTGGTGAAATCGTGAGGAGCTAGGACAACTGTAGGATCTAAGACAACAGGGGCCGTTGGATCGCTCACATAATCTCATTTTGGGGTTTCGTGGGTTGAAGAACTGAAAGCTTAGCATCAGGATTCGCAAAGTTGCGAAGTCGGAAACTCCAAAAAGGAGGGAAGTTTCGTTGTGGGACCCGCGTTGACGACATGTTAGGATTTCGTCATTTTGGCATATCGGTGGATAGGAAGCCAAGACTTTTGTCTCGAAAGTCCCAAAGTCACGAGTTGCAATAAGGAGTAGCGAGGAGTTAGGGATCTCGGCACTTTGGATGTCAGGGTACAAAGGAGGTAGCGCTTCGGGAAGCGAAGTCGCGAAGTGCCGAAGTTGGGCATGAGGGACACATGGTAGAACTGAAAGGTGGGCCCATGCGATAGATAGGAAGATAGGTGTTACCTAGTGAAAGGAGTCAACACCCTTTGACCTCTCGTGTCTTGGGGATTCGTGAGATAAGGGAACAAGAGTTCAACCCTTCGACTCGCGAAGTCATGAGAACACGAGGAGAAAAGTCAACATCACTTCTTGGGGTTTCATGAAAGGAAGGTGCCAAGATTGGACGCCACAACTTGTGAAGTGGCGATTTGTGAGAGGAGCTAGCATTAATCTTAGCTGGTGGTCATGCGTGGAGGTCATTGACAGAGGGGAGCTATACCCCTTTCGTGATCTCAGGTATCACGAGATTGGAAAAGAAGAGTCGGGAGCCTCGACTCACAAACTCGCGAGTAGCGAATTGTGACAAGCACCTTTTGGGTTAGGCCTTGGTCATAGTGTTGTGGTCGCACGGAGAAGTGGAGCTCATGCCTAGTGTTGTTCGCGTAGGGGAGCTTTCGAAAGAACCTGTGGATCGATAATTTGTGATTCCAACAGGGAATCTAAAGAGCCGATTCGGCTCGAGGGAGATAAAGAATGATCCTACGAGTGGATCTTGGCATGAGGGCCGATAGTTCTGCATCACTACTACTCTCTCGACCTCTATTTATACATTAAATTCCCTCACCCATAGCTTTAGGTTGAAACCTAGGTGTCAAAAACCCTAATTACCCAAAACGCTAGGTCAACTTGACCCTCGTTTTCCGGGCTTCACCAACCTTTCTTTCCTTCCTCTTCACGCGGTGCTCCAAAGAATCCAATGGTGGATTTCTCTGCTTTCTAAGTTGTCCATGATTATTTTCTCTAGTTGATTTGTCATCCTTAATCTCCTCATTCAATGACTTGCTTTTCCATACTTCGTTCCATCTTTTCTGTTCTTTTGCTTACTTCGACCCAGTGACAGTCACTGTGTTTCCTACACAGTTCTCATTTTAACTTTTCTTCCTTGATCTTCACTTCCTTCCATAACCAAGGGCCAACAGGCCCCCAACACTCACCTGTGACTCATCCCGAGGCACTTCAGTTCTGATCCTTCCATGTCGCTTCGACTTTGGACTATGGAGTGCGTCCTTTTCTTTCTGCTCCATGTCTCCTTCCCTTCCTTATGAAGATTGTCTTTTATGTGTCTGGTACCCAGTTTCAACTGCACCTGGCACCTAGACCCTTTGCTCCTTGCTTTTACTAAGAGTTGCGAGTTAGCGGGTTGTCATAGTACAACTTCAGCTGACTCCCATTTACTAGTCCCTTTTTCCATTCTCCCTTCAATGTCTTCAGTTGCGCAGCTCCTCCTTCTGTAACATAGGCAATCTCATATGGTGCAAGCCAATGCGTTCTGAACTTCCCTGGATGTCTTATAAATTTATTGTCATACACCAATACTAAATCACCTTTATTAAACACCTTATTCTTGACGTGTATGTCATGATAGGCCTTCTCTCTTTCCTTTTGTACCTACTGATGGAATCCTGCCATAAATCTGTCTTCTTCTAGTTTAACTAGCTGGGCAAGCCTCTCACGAACAACGCCAATATCATCCATGTCTCTAAATGCAACCATTCTTAAGCTCGATACCAAGTACTCCATCGGGACAACAACATCAAGGCCATAAACCAACTTGAAAGGGGTCTGCGTTGTTAATTTATTGCAAGTGGTTCTATAATCCCATATTACTATTGGTACTCTTAAATTCCAGTCATCCCTGTTCACACTGTAAATCTTTCTCAACGTTGTCTCCAAGATTTTGTTGAATGCTTCAACTGTTCCATTTTCTTGTGGATGGTAAGGTGTACTCTTCTGATGGTGGAGTGCAAATTCTTCAGTCAGGGATTCAACTGTATTGTTGATGAAATGAGTGCCTTGATCGCTCATAAGGGTCTTAGGGCATCCAAACCTGGTTATTATGTCATCAAATATAAAATGCATAGTTGTAGTTGCACTACAATCCTTGACTGATCTTTCTTTGGCCCATCTAGTCAGGTATTCTGTCACAGTGATAATATACCTTGCTCCTGTTCACTTTCCTGGTGGGTTTATAGGTCCCACGAAGTCAATCGCCCACTTTTCAAATTCTTGTAGGGTCATCTACATTGCTAGTGGCATTTCATCTCTTCTGGATGGTTTTCCAACTCTCTGGCATACATCGCAGGCTCTAGTATACTCTTTAGCATCTTTGTGTAAGCTAAGCCACCAAAGGCCAGATCGCAGAACTTTTTGTGCAGTAGATTTGCCTGCATAATGTCCTCTTGAGATGCCTTCATGAGCTTCTGTGAGGATTAGTGGGTGCTCTTCTTCCATCACACATCTTCTTAGTATCTCGTCAGGTCCCATCTTATATAGTTGACCAGCTATCAGTGAATAGTCTGTAGCGCGCACCACTAGTTGTTTCTTCTGTGAAATTGTATACTCACTTGGAGACCTTCCTGTTGAAAGGAATTGGACTATGTCTATGAAGTGGTCATCCATCTTATTGATGGCGAGTAGCTATGCATCCAGTAGTGTATCCTCTAGACTAGTGGATTCTTTTCCATGTTCCAACCTCGACAAGTGGTCAGGTCCCTTGTTCATTCTTCCTGGCTTAACTATGATCTCAAAATCATATTCTTGAAACAAGAGAAGCCATATGCATATTCGCCCCCCCAACATTGGCTTGTTGACCAGGTACTTTAGCGCAGAGTGATCAGTAAACATTTTAAAGTGTCCTCCCAACAAGTAGTGGCGGAATTTCTGTAATGCATACACCATGGCTAATCCTTCTCTCTCTGTAGTGGTGTAATTAATTTCATATGCGGATAGCTTTCTGCTGTAAAATGCTAATGGATGATCAATGTCCCCTTCTCCAAGTTGTGCTAGTACTACTCCTAATGCAATGGAAGACGCATCAACATGCACATGAAATTCCTTGCTCCAATCTGGAAAGATGAGAATAAGCGTAGTCACCATGTTTTGTTTCAGTGTGTTGAAGTTATGTTGGCATTCTTCTATCCAACCAAATTGACAGTCTTTCTTTAATAACTTCTCCATCGGTGCATTAATCTAAGCATATACTTTCATAATTTTTTTGTAATAGCCAATATGTCCTAGTACAGTGCGCAGTTGTTTGACTGAGGTAGGAGGTGGAAAATCAACTATAATTGAAATTTTGGATGGGTCCACCAACAATCCTTGCTTGCATACAATATGACCTAATAATACTCCAAATGGTGAGAAGAATATGCACTTATTCAAATTCAAAGCAATTTGACATTGCCTACATTTATCCAACATTAGCCTTAGACAATCAATATCGTTTTAAAACAAACTAAAAATAGTCCAGTCATCAAAATAGGATTCTAAGAAGTTATGCAAAAATTCTTTGAATGCTTCGACCACCACCCTAGAAACGATGGTTGGGGCATTCTTCAGTCCAAATGGAATCACTGTGTATTGGTAGGATCCCCATTCTATGGAAAATGTGGTCTTGTGGCGGTGCTCTTTGGCAATCCAGATCTGATGATATCCTGAAAACCCATCTGTAAAAGAATACACCTCCTGGCCTCCCACATTGTCTAATACTTCATCGGTGAATGGTGTAGGGAAGGGGTCACGCAAACAGGCATCGTTCATCTTTTTGAGGTCCACACATATTCTGATCTTGCATGTCTTCTTGTCTTGTACTACCATAGGGTTGATCCACTCTGACTCTTCGACAGGTTCAATAATCCCTGCTTCTAGCATTCTGTCGAGCTCAATCTTCACTTTTTCCTTATATTTCGGTTTCAATCTGTAGGGTCTTTGCTTGACTAGCTTCGCATATAGTTTCAAAGGTATTCTCATCTCTCCCATAGGTCCTTTTATACACTTCATATCAATGAACTTGGTCGGGAACAAGTCCTGATACTCATGCAGTAATTCTGTAATTTTTTCAATGGTAGCAGCATCCCAGTAATCTCGGACATTGGCAAGCTTTGGTGTCTCCTCTATCCCAATATTGAATTTATTTATCTTGATTGGTTGTCCAATGAATGACATTTAAACTCCTATTCCTTCCACGTCCCTATGGTCTTCTATCTCAGCAATGTTTACCTTCCTTGGATCATCATCTTCGTTGGCATTAATGTTGTAACATCCTTGTAATTTCTGGAATGGCGTAGTCCATTCGTCCTCTTCTTGCTCCAAAGGGAGGCTATATGCCTCCTTAAATACTTTCTGCCTCACAATCTTTAATGCTTGATATACTGAAGGAAATTCACTTTCAAACAAAAAGGTGGTTACAAAATTCTAAAGCATACCTTCCCAATCTGCAGTGATAAGGCCCAGCTCCGCTTGAAGGTACCAGTTAATAGGGGTCATGTCCAGTGTGTTAATGAATCTATGTACCCATTGTTCTCAAGGAATGTCACTTCAGGCCTCTTCGCAGCTTCGTACATGGTCCTTTGGGCAGCTTCGACCTATGTACCTCACTTCGCAGCTTCCTACTTGTGCTAAAAACGCGTAGTCATCAAGGTTCGACATTGTGTCCAGTCTACGATATTTCTTTTATGTGTCCCCCACCATCTTTCTAGTGTATATTTCAGGGCCTCGTCCATATCCAACAACCTCTGTTGTGTTGGTACAATTTTTTCAAATTCCATCAAGAAGGATTCTAAAGGATTCAGAACATCAAAGGTAGGTATGTTACTTATTGTTGTACCAATCCAGCAAACTTCTCTAGTCAATCGAGCACATATCCTTGTTGATACTTCATACATCTGGTTCTTCTAGTTCTCCAGTGCTTCTTCTAAATCTGATGAACACGCGCTATCACTTCGCCAGCTTAGATTCCCATCAGCAGTAGGGTTGATATAGTCTTGTTGGTTGATTGTTAAATTATAGATGTTTTCTAGCTCATCTGCGTAATATTCTTCTCTAATGGGATTTGTATATCTCGGACCTTCATATGGATATAAGGGCGCAATGAACCTAAGGCCATTTCCTTCAAATTTCATGCGTCTTTTCTTTAAATCGACCACAGTAGAATTTTTGAAGGCCTAATCAATTCCTAGTAATGCAGGGTAAGGGAAGTTATCATCAACAATTTCAATTACCTCAAAGTCTGAAAAGGTTCTAACTCCGTCGATGTCCACAGGGACATGCTCCAATCATCCAATTGGGATGACAACTTGTTGATTAGCCATGCGAATCCTGATAGGGGAATATATCATCTTGGGTTTTCCCATCAGTGCCCAAGTTTTCTTCGTCACAACGTTGACCTCTGACCCTAAGTCGAGGACCACATAGTCTATATCATACTCTCCTATTTGAGCATTCAAATGTAATTCTTCGTTTGTTCTTCTCTTCTTTCCAATTTGGTGTACTACTCTGTTTAGCAAGGGGTCTACCTTTCCTAGCTCATACTGCCTGATGAGGTTCTGTAGCTCTTGTACATCTTTCTCATCCTAGATTAATTTAAGACAAGTGTACAAAAAGTTGATGAGCATACTTACCTATTTTCCTTCTTTATGCACAGTCGATTGATCAAATGCCTAAGGCATTCCGTACTCTTTTACTTCCGGCTGCGTTCTAGATGAGGACCCTCGGTTCCTCTTGAACTCATGTCTTGCTTCCTCAAAGATTCATCTTTCTTTCTTTGCATCAAAATCCTGAGTCTTCTCCTCAACTTTCCTGATACCTGACTCTTCTGTGATTTGTCTTTGGGTTGTTCTATCCTCTCTTGTAGCAGTACCTCCTCGAGGAATAACAACGACTCTAGGGTCAGTTCCGCGAGGTTTAACATATATCTGTTGTACTTGTGGGTTATGCTGGGGTCCTCATCTTTCCTGAATCTTATCCAATATCACAAGGCATTCCTCTATGACATGCTCGAAGGAGTTACAATAACTGCAAGTTGTGAAAGGATTCTGACAATCCCTTGCTAAGTGTCCTGGATGCACACAGTTATAACAGATTATTTGTCCTCGGCCTCGACCCATACCTCCTCCTCATCCTCATCCTCTGTATCCACCATTAGGATTGAAGTTTCCTCTCCCTAGAGAGTTGTATTGTGGAGTGTTTCCTTCTTGTTGTACTTCACCTTGAATCTTGTATATGTCCCTCGACCTCTCATCCATGAGATCGTAAGATCTACAATATCGATCATTGTGCCCCACTAATTTACAGAATGTGCAATACAAGTTTTTGGGTGTCTAAACATACTTCTTCATGTAATAGCACTCACCTGGGCGATGCCTATTTCTGCACACATCACACCAGGGCAGGTTAACTTGCTTCAAGGGGCTCAGCGCTCCTGAGGCCAAATACTCATGAAATAAGGGACAGTGTTCCTTATCATGACCTTCTGATATGCATCTTACACACTAGACATCTTCCCTTTTGTCTTTTCCCTTATCTTTCTTCATATCCTCAACCTGTAAAGACAAACTGGTTAGCTAACTCAAGATTTGGCTCATGGCTGAGCTCGATTCTCCCATAGGTGTCGATTCAAGCTTCATGGTGATTTCCAAAGCTTCTGCCTGGGATGCAATATGATGCTACATTACAATGACTCTGATGTGTGGTAACAATGCAATGATGAACCATTCTTTGATCTATTCATCGGGGATTTGAAAAGTTAATCGGCCTGTTAGGGTCTTGAATCTCTGGTCAAACTCCCAAATAGGTTCTGCTACCTTTTGTTTGATCTCTTTTATCTCTGTAATACATTGGGACTTCGACTTAGGTTTCTTAAACTCTGCAAGTAGCATATTCTTGATCTCGTTCAGTGGCTTAGGCTGTGCCAGTCCTTGGACGAGTTTCATGTACCAACTCAGTGTGTGGTTCCTTAGTGTAGTCCTGAACTGGGTTATCTTGATGGCTTCGTCAGTGATACTTTTAATATTACATACCACTTCACATAGAAACCAATGTTTATCTACATCTTCAGATCCATCTCCTCTAAAGATAGGGAGCCTCATTTCATCTGCCATAGAGCTGACTAGGCTTCTTGTCTGAGTAGATGCTAGGCTACCAGTAACAGTTCTCTGAGGACTCTAGTGGTTCTGACTATTCTGACTGTTAGGTACATTTGAGACAATAGGAGGATTAATGTTACTTACATTAGTAGTTCGCGCAGTTTCTGAGGTTTCTGGCTCGCTTTGGAGAAGTTCTTCAGCTTCCCCTTCTTCTGTTCTGGTGTGCTCTGAATGTTCTTCGTTGGTTATATCTACCTCTTCTCCATTGTAGAAACCCTCTTCTCCATAGTTTTGCTTAAACAAGTTCTCAAGGTGAACCCCTTGGAATACTTTCCCACTGCATGTATGTCCTACTTTTGTGTCACTATAACTATCCGATATCTTGAACATTAGCCTTTTCAGGTCCGACCAATCTACTGTATCTTCAAGATGTGGTTTTCATGCAAGATCATCTTGATTCTCAGCTTTAGAAAGTGAAATTTTTTTCCTCTGGGTCCTTTGAAAAAGTATCTCTTGTCTTGGCTATACGATTATGTTCTGTCAACAACAAACTTCGTGATATACCCTCCAATGGTACTATCAAACTAGTGATCTACTACTCTGGATACATCGTTGTCAACTCTCTTGACCTTATGGATCAGTGTCGGTGTCCAAACCACAGGAGGTCTAGATCTGATCTCTAACTAGGCATCGTCTAACCTAGCCAACCACTCAAACAACTCCTGGTGGATTCCTCCAAAGAAGATCTCATGAATTTTGGTGAAGATGTGTCTTTGTAGCCAATCTTCAGTACTTAGTTTAGGGTTCCTGTTCTTGGCTTCAGCGAAGTCCCTCTCTTGATCCTCTATCCACTTTTGAATCTCGGTGTTTGATGGGAACCACCTTGACATTCCCTTAAAAAGATTCTTGTCTCGACAATGGAACCATTTGTTGGCACAGGGGCAGACCCGTGGTTCACTCCAAGAGCGCACCAACAAGCCCTAGCTACTGGCCCTTTCAGAAACACTTGCGAAGCAGATGCAGTCTCACCCGAGGTAGCTAAGAGGGGGGTTGTAGGACATAGATGTCTACAACCAGGGGAATATCAAGTGGAACTAATACAACAATAATGTAGCATTCATGTGTCACTTATCAACTAGATCTACTCTGCGCAACTATAGATATGATCTAACACAATAATGCAAATGACAACATAACAATGACAAGAATCCAGGCATCAATCACACATACAACACAAAATGTATGTGGTTCAACCTCTCTCTAGGGATATGTCCACAAAACTGTGCTTATGATATATTAAGATAAAGCTTACAATTTTGATCTATGCTCTAGCCAACAGATCCTCTCTCTTCTTCCCTCCCCTTCCTGCGCACCCAACTACAGGATCTGATCTTCGCACCCAGCTGAAGATCTTACAATACTAGAAGACTCTCACTCTCAACACTTCTCTCTCTCATAGTACAATAATCTCTCAATCAACCACAACCAATAGGAATACCCAATGCTACTAATCTCTTGACCTAGGTCCTCTCGACCTCTATTTATACATTACAGTCCCTCACCGATAGCCTTAGGTCGAAACCTAGGTGTCAAAAACCCTAATTACCCAAAACCCTAGGTGTCTAAAACCCTAGGTCAACTTGACCCGCGTTTTTCAAGCTTCGCCAACCTGTCTTTCCTTCCTCTTCATGCGGTGCTCCAAAGCATCCAATGGTGGATTTATCTATTTGCTGAGTTGTCTACAATTCTTTTCTCTGTCTGATCTATCATCCTTAATCTCCTCATTCAACAGCTTTCTTTTCCGTACTTCACTCCATATTTTATGTTCTTTTTCTTACTTCGACTCAGTGACAGTCACTGTGTTTCCCGCGTAATTCTCGTTTTACCTTTTCTTCCTTGATATTCGCTTCCTTCCATAACCAAGGGCCAACAACAGAGCTTCAACACATTGAAACATGAAATGGTTACTGCGCCTATTCTGGTTTTCCCGGATTGGAGAAAGGAATTTCATGTGCATGTCGATGCATCTTCTATTTCACTAGGAGTAGTGTTAGAACAACTAGGAGCAGGGGATATTGACCACCCGTTATCCTTTTCTAGTAGGAAGCTCTCAACAGCTGAGATAAATTACACCACCCTTGAGAGAGAAGGTTTAGCCATGGTGTATGTGTTGCAGAAGTTTCATCACTACTTGTTGGGAGGCCATTTTAAGATGTTCACTGATCATTCTGCGTTGAAATACCTAGTCAAAAATCCGGTGTTGGGGGGAAGAATATGCAGATGGCTACTGTTATTCCAAGAATATGATTTTGAGATTGTGGTCAATCCAGGGAGAATGAACAAGGGACCTGATCATTTGTATAGGTTGGAGCATGGATATGAACCTACTAGTTTGAAGGATACACTACCAAATGCACAATTGTTGGCCATTAGAAGGGTTGATGACCACTTTGTTGAGATAGTCATTTTCTTGTCAATAGGAATGGCACCTAGTGAATATGCAATCATCCAGAAGAAACAACTGGTAGTGCGCACTGCAAATTTTTCACTTATAGATGGACAGCTATGCAATATGGGACCTGATGAGATCCTAAGGAGATGCGTTATGGAGGAAGAAAGACCACTGATTTTATCATAAGAACATGAAGGAATCGCAGGAGGACACTACGCAGGGAAAGAAACAACACATAAGGTTCTTAGCGCTGGCCTATAGTGGCCTACTTTACATAAAGATGCCAAGGAATACTATAAATCTTGTGATATATGCTAAAGAGTTGGGAAGCCTTCCCGAAGAGATGAGATGCATTTAGCACAACAACTGACTTTCCAGGCATTTGAGAAATGGGCAATTGATTTCGTGGGACCTATAAACCCACCAGGGAACTACACAGGAGCTAGATACATCATCACTGCGATAGATTATTTGACAAGATGGGTAGAAGCAAGAACAATTAAGGACTGTAGTGCAACTAAAGCTGTACGATTTATATTTGAGGATATCATAACCAGGTTTGAATGCTCGAAGACCCTAATGAGCGATCAAGGCACACACTTTATTAATAAGACTATTGAATCCTATTGAAGCTTTGAATCAGGAATTTAAATTCCGCCATCAGAAGAGTACTCCTTACCATCCACAAGTGAACAGGAGAGTCAAAGTTTTCAACAAGATCTTGGAGACAGCGTTGACGAAGATTTGCAGTGTGAACAGGGATGACTGGGATTTGAGAGTACCAACAGTGCTATGGGCTTATAGAACTACTTGCAAGAAGATAACAATGCAAACTCCCTTCAAGTTGGTGTATGGCCTAGAGGCAGTTGCCCCTATGGAATACTTGGTTCCTAGTCTCAGAATTGCATCATTCACAGATATGGATGACACTGGCGTTGTTCAAGAGAGGCTTGAGTAATTGGTAGAACTAGAAGAAGATCGATTTATTACAAGATTCCATTAGCAGGTACAGAAGGAACGAGAAAAGGACTATCATGATAGGCACATCAAGAAGAAATCCTTCAAGCAAGGAGATCTGGTATTAGTATATGACAACAAGTTCATGAAGCATCCAGGGAAGTTCAAGACACATTGCCTTGGGCCATATGAGGTTGTTTATGTTACAGAAGGAGGAGCTGCGCAGTTGAAAACTTTGAATGGAGAATGGAAGGAAGGTTTGGTGAATGGGAGCTAGTTGAAATTGTACTATGACAACCAGTTTCCTCGCAGTTCTCAGTAGAAGCATGAGAAAATGGGTCTAGGTACCATTGCATTTGAAAATGGGTACCAGAGATAGAAAATACAGAATGCACAAGGAAATAAGGGTGGGACAGAGAAGAAATCCTAGGCTGCCCCGCGCAGTCTGAAGACGAATAAAAATAGAAGGTTCAGACCTGAAGTGCCTCAGGATGAGTCACATGTGAGTGTTGGGGGCCTGTTGGCCCTTGGTTATGGAAGGTTGTGAATATTAAGGAAAAAAGCATGAAGTGTGAACTGCGCAGAAGACAATTTGAATGAGATTGGGTTGAAGTGGACAAAAGAGAAGAAAAGACAGAGCGAAGTAAGAGAAAGAAAGTCTTTGGATGGGGATATCGAGGAAGAAAGATCAGCAAGGAAGATGGATTGTGGAGGAATTAGTAAGCCAAAAAAGACACCAATAGATGCTTTGGAGCATCTCGCAAGAAATAATGAAAGACAGGCTAGCGAAGCCCTGGAAATGCGAGTCAAGTTGACCGAGGGTTTTATACACCTAGGATTTTTGGTATTTAGGGTTTTGACACCTAGGTTTTGGCCTAAGGATGTCTGAGAGTCAATGTAATGTATAAATAAAGGTCAAGACGACCTGGGATGGGTTAAAGAGATATTATGTATGATGCATGATTGTTGTTATTGTTGAGAGAGAAGTATTGTGTGGTGAGAGAAGTTTGTGCTATAAGATTTTCAGCTGGGTGTGAAGATCAACCCTACAACTAGGTGTGTAGGGAGGGGAGAGAGGAGAAGAGAAAGAAAGAGAGAGATCTGTAAGCTAAGAGTGCAGATAGAACTGTATGCTTTCATCTAATATATGATAAAGCAAAATTATGTGGACGTATCCCTAGGGAGAGGGTGAACCACATATATCTTGTTGTTGTGTGTTCTTGATGTTGTGTTATTCTGATCTCTGATATAATGTTAATTCAATATTGTTTAGATCTAAGATAGAGTTCACGCAGGAGGCTTAAGAAAGATAAATAATAACTAGATCTGTGTGAAAGTGTTTCCCTGGATCCCCTTTGCATTTCCTCTGGTTGTAGACACATGTGTCCTGTAACCCCCTATAGATACTTCGGGTGAGACTACATATGCTTTGCAGGTGTTGCTGAAAGGGACAGTAGTCAGGGATTGTTGGTCTGTTGTTAGAACTAAACCTTGGGTCTGCCCCTGTGCCAATATGCATAATCAAGGATCCAAAATCACATGCACTCACCATGCATGATGGAAAACGATCAGCCAAATAGAAAAAAAAGGATAAACATAACGAGAAGGAGGGATATTCCAAACCCTTCAATGATTCTTCAAGTTCCAAAGACTCTTTTGATTCCAAGAAGAAGAACAAGGGAAATCATTACACTTACTGCAATAAACCAAATCATGAGGAACCTACATGCATGAAGAAACAAATAGATCTTATGGCATAGGTACTTCAGCAGAACAACCTTGGAAATTTCATTCCAAAAGGATTCAAGAAGTAGAAGGAAGAAGATCTTTCTCCTAAGAAAGGTAATAATCATTCTCTTGTTGCAATTAATTCCTCTTCTAATTCATGTATTATAGATTCTAGTGCATCACATCATATGGCAGTGAAAAAGGAAGTCTTTACTTCTTTGATTTCATGTTCAAGACCCCCTATTCTCATGGGGGATGACACTCTAGTGGTAGTAGTAGGAGAGGGGAGAGTGAAACTCCATAATGTAAGTTTCAAGAATGTTTTACATGTTCCAAAGATTTATATGAATCTTCTCTCAGTTTATCAGATCACTCAGAAAGGTAAAAAGGTTGAATTTACATCAGATTCAGTTTATGTGCTTGACATGCGTGACAATTATCTTATTGCAATTGGTAAGGTGGATCACAAATCAAGGATGTAAAAATTCACTAAGTTTTCTCATGACGACTCCTCTTTTCTACTTACACATAAGAAGAATACTTTGCATGCACCTCCAGTGCAAAATCTAAATACTCTTGTGTTTCCATCAGTTCTAGACGTCAGAGATGATTCCATACACTCATATTATGTACATGGAAATAAGAAAGTAGTACCGCCAGATAAGGAGCCAACATCGAAGCTTTAGCATATGCCCAAGAGGGAACAATCCAGACTTTAGGTAGAGGGTTTTCTTTTAGGGAATCCATTGGATTTGAGGAGGACTCAATCTCATCATGAGGATCCTTCTCATTCACTTTCATCTTATGAACCTGTGATGCCCATGCATTGCTATATGGTTCAATCTATTGATCCACATAACTACAATAGGGTTGTTGGAAATCCATTATGGAAATCAGCCATGCAAAAGGAGTATGACTCACTCCTAAAGAATTATACTTGGAATCTGGTTCCACTTCCACCAAAAAAGAATATTTTCAGGTGTAGATGGGTCCAAAGGATCAACAGGTACAATGCTATATAGGTTTCCAAAGGACTTCATCAGATCCATAAATATTTCTACATCTTCACAAATACTTTTAGTAAGTAGAAGTTTCAGACTTTGTGGGATCGTCTTGGAGGGAAGAACACATTTTCTTAGCAGTTGCCTTTTCTTCTTTTGATGCATTGTTTTTTGAGGGGGGGTTTTGTTCCCACGTGGTTTTCCCTCTTTCCTCATTTTTATTGAGTGTTCATTAGTTTCATTTTACATGAGTACCTAATATGTCCTAATTGTCGCGACTCTTTTTTACTTCATAGTGATGTTCAAGGGGGGTGTTGGAGAAATTTATATTTTCAACACACTAGTTCAGTGGGAGTTAACTCACTAGTTCTCTTTTAGACTTTCTATTTAGACCATCACTATTATGCATGCATTCATTCCTAAGGAAATCTAACTACTTGATTTATTTTCTTAATTATGGAATATTCTTCCCTATATATGAGTGTATTCCACTCATTCATTGTATCATATTGATCATCATTGTATCAATCATCATTCATTGATTAGCTCATTGGAGTAGTGTGAATATATTTTACCATTTTTCCATATTGAATCTCTCTTCCTTTCTTGATAAGTTTTGTTTGTACTTTCTTTAGCTAGATCTCCTGTGCGGGTTTCAATAAAACATTGACAACCACATGGCCATATGCCAACCTATTATTAGTTGAAATATTCGACTTGTGGTCAATTACTTCGACTTCGATTTTGCCCGATTTAACACTTCAACCTTTGAATTTCACTCCCAGCCGATCCACCTCAACTAGAATTTCACTCCAAACAATATAACAACCCAACAAAATCTTCCCCCATATATAGATATTTCAAATAGATATGGGTTGCATATAAAATATAATCGAACCCAGTGATATTATCACCACTATCAAGGGACATTCTAGTGACATGATTTCAAAGTTGTCTATCCCAAGCCTACTTGTGAAAATTTTATGTCTTAGTCACCACCTTTTATCCACAAACAATGGAAGTTAGCACCATGCAACTTTTCAACTAACTCACACTCCTTGCCCAAAAGAGAGAGAGTTATCTCTCAATCATCCATTTCCATTTGAAGGGAACATAATTGTTGTAGTAGTAGAGATTATCATTCTATATATGGAGAGAAAAAGGATCATTTAACCCATTCCTTAAGTTTTGTTTTAGTGGATTTAATTTTAAATTCTTAAACAAAAGAAGGGGAACCTTGAGTCAGGATGTTCCATGCTTCCTCAATGGATACCATAGATATAGATTCATTTATCCAAAGGGGGTTGAACATAAAAGGAATTGGCCTAAAATTCTATTTCACCTTGATATAGAGAAGGATCAAAATATGATCTACAACCAAGCTTGGGAGAATTGATCATACTATTCAAAGACTTTCCATAATAAAATAACTATGTTGGATCATCCACGCTTGCACACATATTTATTAACATTGGGGATTTGAAGACCCAAGGTTTGTCTATAGTTTACCAACAAAAACCCTAAGGAATCAACATATCAATCCCCAACCAAATACTAAATAAGGTCTCACCCAATACGCCATGAAGATCACAGAGACCATATGGTCTTGTGTTGATGATGATGAAGGACTAATTTCACAAAGTACCATCCAGGTTGGTATTCATACAATAGTCCACTGAAAACTACTTAAAAAATAACACTATGCAAAAACACATGCATTCAATTGACACATGAGTAAAAAATCATAAGACTAGAATCACTATAGATTTATTATCTTGATTCCACCATCACAAACAACATTAAGCAACTCAAAAATTGACAGCAACAAAGCCTTGATCTATTATACATTTGACCAATGTTACATCACATAGTGTCATGCGCTTTCTCTCAGACTCTGCAATTGTGAAAGACATAGACTTACAACAACAAACATTATAAGACATAGGATCAGAGCGAACTCAATAGCAATAATACCCACAACTATCAAAATATCAACCCATTGACTAGTGAGCTAACTCTGTTTTTGTTGTTTTTTCTCCCTTTTATTTTCTTCTTGGCTCTGGCACTCTATCACTTTTATTTCTTGCCCACTCCCTCCTCTGACTTCTAGTCCCACATGCTTTGGTCACTCTCATGCATTCCATGTAGCCTTTTTGGAATTGTGGTAATCTCAACTACCTTTCCATGTCATCTTCTTTATTCTCCATGTTCCCTTGTGCTTCCTGTAGAAATCATTCGACGATATTTCTCGAAGATTCTTTTCTTGATTCTGGTGTGCATGTGGTCTCTTCTTGATTTTTGACATGCATCAAAAAACCCAGAATGGCGTGCATTGGCAGAATTCAAACTAGAATGCAATAACAAAACATTATCTAATGTGTGTGCCTCTTGTCACCCCTCATGCAACTACTTGAGCGAACACAAAATTGTACCGATACTCTTTGTGCACATGTGTGATATTTACCCAAAACTTCAGGTTCCAATAGGCCCCCACCACTATTATTTGGCTCATCCTTGATCCAAATGCCTCATGGAGTGACTAATGCGATGGATGGAACCATGTTTTGGATTTCTTTGAAGAAATATTTGAACTGGCAATCAAGCTCATTGAGGTTGCCTTGGAGTTCCTTGGTGAGATGAACAACTGCATCGACATTGGCTATTTTGACATGAGGAGATGGCATATCCAGTGTTTCCATTTCCTCAATCAAGGTGCCAACAACCACCTGTGCGTCTATCAGTTCGGTATAAAATATTAAGGCCTTATCGTTCGCAGTAGTGATGAGCTCTGATATGATTTTCGGCTTAGTTGGGGCTGCAGTAATATCTCTTTTTTTGGATGCAATAGTTTCCATTCCATCCATGTGATTTCCTGGAGGTAGATATTCCAAGATACTCTTCTTTTGTGCGACCTTATCCTCGGTTGCACGAAATCTATAATTAATAGTATATAATTCTAGGGGAGTTTGTAAGTGGGTCCATAAAGTGAAGATATGATCTACCAACCCCAAAAATTTCTTTCGTCTATTGAGGCCATCATGGATGGTTGCTTTAGCTGTGGAAACCTTCTTCTGTAACTTTATCTCCTCCGAAATTAAATCTTGAATCTTCACACAAAGTTCTATATTCTAAGATTCTAGGAGATGAATATTCTCAGTAACCACTCTAAGTTTTTGTGGTGTCGGGATCTCTGGCTATACGTGATCATTCTTACAAACCTGGGAGTAAGCCTTTTCTAGAGAAATGAGTACATTGGTGATATTGGATAGAATGGATTCATACTAGGCCTTACTTTATATATGCGTAGAAAATATGATTTGCAAGGCAGGGATCAAATCTTTCACTGTCATTGAATCTTGAGAGATGATGATGGCATAAATGGCTTTGTACATGCGTGAGTTTTATTCTCTGGGGGCATCGTGCATACTCCTGTGCACCTGTACATCATTTTGATCATGGTTAATTGGTTGCAACAACCCCTAATAGGTCATGACTCTTCTTTACACGAGCCCATTTGGTTAGTTTTCATCATGGAGGGACTGCACTTGGCCCTTCCGGATCTGGTGGCATCCACTAACTACCCACTACTACCTTACTCATGTATCACTCATCTGTATTCTCAATGAGGTTGAGTGGGATTGAACATGAGGACATTTTTTCTATTATATCATATGGTGTATCCATATCCATCCTTCCTATACTTGACTCCCTTACTTGTCCCGTGAAAAACTGAGGAACTGGGGGAACAAAGTTATTTCTCAGTAGTGCACACTGGACCTTGAGGTATCGAATGTTCTCCTCGCATCACTAATTTTCTACCCAACACCTTTCATAGAAAAAATATACTGATGGATATCCACTCTTGGATTGAACCTTTCTCTTAGTGGGCTCTCCATAACTATCCATTCTAGAAAATATTTTTGATGTGCAACCCACCATTGTGTGGGTACTCATTTTAACATTGCATCAAGAGTGAAGCAGAATCAGTGGTGTTTAGGACCATGTTTAATCCATTAAATAAACACATCCATTGGATCCTACCCATCGAACCAGTAGGATCCAAACTCTTCTTCACACACCTCGGTGGTAATACGCACACACCTCCTTGTTGAAACTTCATAAATATTGTTCTTCCACCTTTCCATGGTATCATATGAATCAATATAGTATGACTTCACGCTCCACTATATCAGTTTCCCATCCACCATGGGATTAACATAATCTTCCCTATGCCATTTGATCTTGTAGATATTATCAATAACATATCTATGTGCATCCTCATCTAGTAAATCATTGTATCTATCCCATTCATTAGGATCTAAAGGTGCAATCATGTGCAAGGTGTTAGTCTCAAACGAAATATGTCACTTATTTAACTTCAACACTGCATTATTGTCAAAGGCCCAATAAATTCCAAGTAGGGTAGAGTATGGATTAGAGTCATCCATAATCTCTATCACTTCAAATTCATCCTTCGTCTTCACCCATTCTATGTTCACTTAAAAATTTTCCAATTGGCCTATAGGGTAGATTTTGTATTGATTTTCCAACTATGGTTGAATGGGAAACCAACCAATCTTGGTTTACCCATCAATTCCCATAACTTTTCTGGCAGGATGTTCATGTCAGAACCCAAATCCAATATGACCCCATCCATTTCATAACTACTGAGTTCAGTTGTCATCTTGAACTCTTTTCTTGTGCGCTTCTCCTTACTCACCTGGCACATATTTCTTTCTTGTAGGGGCGATGATATAAATCTCTTTGTCCCTTATTCCCCCATGTAGGTTGCTAACATCTACATCAAATTTTGTGCAACATCAATATCACTTAACAATATTAAATAACAACATAATAAATTACTTACTTGATCCTCGGTCTTTGTTTCACGACACAAGTCACACAGTGCTTCTTCATGCATCGTGTGCTTCAGTTCCTCATGCACATGTCCCTCAATTGTTATGTGTTCGACACATTTTAGCTCCTCCTATCTACACCCTTATTCCAATGACCTTTGCTTCGCACACTATATTTCTTCGTGCATGCACGGTTCCTCTAATGACCTTTGCATGGTGCGATACAATTCTTCATGGGTGCAAGCCTTTTCCATCGACCGTTGCATCACTCATTGAAATTCCTCATGGATACAAGACTCCTCAAGTGACCTTTTTGTTGCACGTTACATCTCTTCACATTCTCTGTATTCCTTTATGTACCTCTATGCATCGAACAAAAAATTCTTCTGTTGAGTGGAATGAAACTTAGAAGGGGGTTGCGACACCTTTCTTATCTTCCCGTCCAGCCTTTGACCTAAAATTTCACCACACTCAAAGTCCATTCCCATATTTTCTCTGCCTCAGGTTATCACCCATACATCTACTTCATTATCCTTTTTTTTAATTCCTGCATGGATTTGCATGAAACATATTGCAAGGTGCCTTCTTCTCTTTCCACTTCTTCAGTAAGTCAGGAAAATCCTTTGTAACATGCTCAGAGCTATAGAAGTACCCATAAAGAGTGTGTGGTTTGGTACAAAATATTGACATGTGGCCTATTTATCCACAGTTAAAATGAGTGGGGGGTTTACACCCCCTACCCCCTTCTCCATATCATCGTCTCTGACTACTTCTATAGCCACCTATGGGATCTCCCTAATAGCCACCTATTTCATCACTGCCACGATCATCACCCTTTTATTCCACTTGAACCCAAAATACATCGTGGGTATGGTCTTGCAATAGCTGGAGTGACCAACAGTTGTTCACATCGTGTCCCATGGACTTGCAGAATTCACATAATGAAGTATGATATGTCTTCAGATGTTTCTCCAATGTTGGGAAGTAGAGTGGTATATGTTGGATTACTAAGAGGGGGGGTGAATCAGTAATAGAGCAATATAATCCTTTTTCACCATAAAATGCAAGTGTTATATCAATGTAGGATTATCATCTAATAGTCTTAGAGTACATAAACAATGAAAAAATGAACAATCACACACATACACAGTTCACCAGTGTTTTATGTGGAAACCCAAAGTGAGAGAAAACCACAGAATGTTTTTTCTTATATTTCTTTAAGAATTACATTCATTGGAAGAACCAACTTCCTTTTTTTTTCAGCTGCAACTGGAAGGAGGCTCCAACCCGCTAGTTTCTCAGTCTACAACCTGAGGGAAGCTCCAACTCCCCAATTCTCTGGCTATAACTAGAAGGAGGCTACAACGCCCTATGTTCTCTAACTACAACTAAAAGGTGACTACAACAACCTGTCCTTTCCCCGTCCAACTGCCTTGATGTAGAAGTAGAATTATGGAACCACTGTCACACTATCACCATGAGATATACCACTTTAACAACCTGTAATCAACCTATACCATAAACAATTGCATCAACCATGCATCAACCTGTACCAAACAACCTGTAATCAGCCTGTACCATAAACAAGTGCATCAACCATGCACCAACCTATACCTCAACCTATACCATCAACGAGTGCATCAACAATGCAAAAAATATGTACTAGTCATGAATCAAATACACATAAACTATGAATCATCAATATGTACCAACATCATCAACTATACACCTCATGTATGTGCCAACTCATCAACTACTTGTCTCAACCATGTACCCAACATGTACCTCAACTAAAATCCCTCATCAATTTCATCATCCAAATATGATTTGTAAATCTGTAATATACCTGGTGTATATGATCACATACCTGCAAACCTTCCTTAACTTTAACAACAAGAGACTACCATTTTCATCAAACTTTACTTTAGTCTCACATGACTAATTTTGTATTAGTCAAACACCCTAACTTGCAATAATCAT
Organism: Picea engelmannii; assembly: GCA_009831015.1. NCBI lineage: Eukaryota > Viridiplantae > Streptophyta > Pinopsida > Pinales > Pinaceae > Picea > Picea engelmannii. The sequence goes on from ML783974.1 coordinate 221,624, forward strand.
AACTATGTACTTGTAATGAGTAAATATATGAAAATGGTACACAATGTTATTCAGTGTCTTTTATGCAATTCATCCAGATTTCACTACTTGGAATCTCTCAGAAAATGATTTATATCAAAAATGACATACCTTGTTGAATTCTGACTTATTCTAGAGAGCGAACTTGTAGAGCATACCCCGCACAGAATATTTGTTGTATGGATATGAAAATTGTACAAAGAATACTAAAGTATGTAATCTAACCAATACATTTTTTCTTACTGAATTTGGATCTGTTATGAAGAAGTTATGATGTTTTTACCCGAAACACTTGTTTTATACTAGTTTCAGGACTAGCCACAAACCCTATTTTCCACAGCGTGTAACTCCAAAAATACAACGACCCACAAGCTGAAATTTGTATCTCAACTACTTGGATATGTTTCCTCAATGGCCTCCCAATTTCATGGTCTGAATCATTCTATAAGAAAATTTATTGTGAAAATGGTGAGATGACCTGTAAATAGCATACCTTAGAAAGCATGATCAAAAGAATTTATCCTCCCTTGAATTCCGGCCTTATTTACTTCACCTACCCTCTGAAATTTGGCTTAGATATCCTTTGGTTACCTCAGTAACCTGTATATATTCAATATTCTCAAGTGTTATTAAAATTATAGAGACTTGTCTCTTATTTATACTTTCATGTAGCTTCCTCAAGGGGTTAACTTTTAACCATCTTAACCCACTTTCATTATTTTAGGGTTAACCCACTTCTAACCACTTGTCCACTTAGTAATTTCTCCATTAATTTTATTACTTAAATAATTTCTTTTGTATTCACTTTGAATTATAGTACACTCATCACTTCACTTTGTTATTTAAATAATTTCTTCTTTGTAAACACTTTGACTACTTTGACCTTTTGGGGCTTATAGATGACTCATAAGGGTTCTCCAACTTCACATGGCCATAACTCTCTAACCGTGAGGATTTATGTGATGTTCCACATACCACCAGAAATGGAATGACATGTTCTATCTATACAAAATTGTCTTACCTGCAAATATATCAAAACTCATACCATTATCTATCAAACAACCTTGGGTTCATTACCCAAACCTTTGTGCTACCGGAATTCGCTACCTGACTTTCTTCAAGGGTTGACATCAATGACAACCAACCCAATTAATCAACAGTATATGTCCCCAATACCTACAAATTTTTCATGAATCTGTGTGAGGTCCAACAAAAAACGGACCCAGCGCACCCATTGCCATATAGTTTCCTAGTATAGAAACTAATCTCTACTATTTCCCTCTGATATGCATGTTGTGCACCATATGTGCTAGTGCACAAATTTTTTCTTTTCCATGTCTTGCAATTACATCAATAGGTTGGCCAACTAATATTGTACCTGTGCCAAACCTATGAATGTTTCTCTGCCTCTGGGTGTATCCTCGAAGCACATCGTAATATCTATTACTTATGCATGAGTAGTCACTTTTTGTTGGGTAAGCATGACTCAGATATGGGGAAGAAACCATACAATGAACCATTCTCTATGTTTCACGTCCTGGATCTAGAATGTTAGCCTATCGAACAAAATCTTGAACCATTGGCCATAATCCCACATGGTTTCTTCTTGATCTCCTTAATCTTTTTAATACATTGAGAATTTGAATTAGGCCTTTTTAATACCTTAATAATATCTCTCTTGATCTCTATTAGGAACCTCATATGTCTTGTTGCCACAGTGGCCTTGTACTTAATATACCATGTCAAGGCTCTATCCCTGAATGTGGTCTTCACATGCGCAATATTCGATGCCTTTTCTATGATCCTCTTCACAAACCATATCACCTCACAAGTGAACCAATGTGTCTCTGCATCATCTCTACGTATTTCATGGAACACAGGTAACCTTAGGGTACTATCCTGATCCACCATCCTCAATCTTGAGCTATTTCCTTTGAATTGACTATTAGGTGTTTAGGATCTCGGTACTGATACTCTTTCTGGTGAAGTATCACTGCATTCGTCATATTCTTCACTCATGACTTCCCTTCTCTCTTATCCTACTCTTTCTTATACTCCAATCACCTCGTTTCCCATTGTTCTTTCTTCTTGGATACAAATTCACAAGGGGGGTGGTTCAAAGGGGGGGTAACTCCATATTATTCTAGCATTTCTTGTGAGGTAACCCAAAGAGTATTATACATATAATCATGCAATATCATCCACTATTTCTAACTCTTCTCCTCCACCACTAGGGGATCCTCTATCTTCCTCTCTTACTTTTATGCCTCTTATTTGTGTCTTAATTCCCCTGAGGTTGGGGAACTCTACAATAACCAAGGGGTTTAGACTTCATCTTCTGGACCCCTACTACCACTACTATTGGTATTTCCATTGGATACCCTACTCTAAATGACACACCCCTTCGTGGGATTATCCTTATATGTGCTCCTCTCTAGCACAACACACTCTTTTTCACTCCCTCCTAGTGCAGTCTCCTTTCTCTTCATTATGTGCTTTATCCCTCATCGTAGACCCCTTTCTAACTTCCTTCCACTTATTTTTTCCACTCTCCTTCTCAACTCAACTCTTCTTGCATACATTTCGACTCTATCTCTCCTCTTGTCTTCTGGGTCCATCCTATTTCTCACCTCATTTTAACAATTTTTGGATCCTCCTCAAAGGATCCATATCTTCTCTCACTTTTCCCCCATATTTTCATCCCCCTCGAGTGTTAGGTGAGTCTACTCATCCATCCTATCGAGATCCATGTGCATCAATGCATTTTCCATGAACACCATTTTTATCTAGAGTGGAATTTCTTCTAACATCCTTCTTATAGAACCTTCCATGAACGTTTTTTCATCCTCACTAAAATAGTCAGTGTATTAAACAACAAATTAAATTATATATCCTTCCTTCACTTGAGAAAACCAAAAATCGATGGATCGATTCCACTTGTTATTTAATTAATTCATCCTATCGATCGTGACTTGATCCCAGACCAAGGGTTGTTGCAGTATCAAATAAGTATTAGTATTAGTCTACCTCTTCAGCCATTCATACAATAGATAGGAAAATTCAACAAATAAAAGTTTGTTCATATCAAAGTAGAGATACATATCCTTCCATCACTTTATATTATAATTCATACCTTGATTTTCCCTCCGATCAAACTCATCTTCCTTTGCAGTCAACCAATATTGAATTTCTTCCCAAGATGGATACCACCTCATTCTTCACCTTCATCGCTCAATAAAAACCTCCAGCTCTCAGAAACAAAACAATTTTTTGGCTCATCCCTGCTTATGCATGTATTTCTTAATGTTGGGGCATTGAAGACCTGGGCTTCATCTAGAGTTGACCAAAAAAATCCCCAAAGCATCAATATATCAATCCTCAACCAAATACTAAAGAAGGTATCACCTGAGACGCCATGAGGATCACAAAGACCATATGGTGTTGTGTTGATGATAATGAAGGATTAATTGCACAAATTTCCATCTGGGTTGGAATTCAGACAATCCATTGAAAACTACTTAATAAATAACAATATGAAAACACACACATTCAATTGACATGTGAGTAACACATCATAAGACTAGAATCATTACAAATTTATTTTTTTCATTCCACCATTACAAACATACATTAAGAAACTCATAAATTGACAACAATAGAGCCTTGATCTCTTTTACATTTTCCCAATGTTATATTACCCAATGTCATGCGCTTTCTCTCAAACTCTGTAAATGTGACAGACTTACACTTACAACCAGAGACATTACAAAACATAGGCTCAAAGAAATATTAATGGAAACAATACCCACAAATGACAAAACAACAACCCACTGACTAATGAGATAACTCTGTTTCTATTGGTGTTTCTCCCTTTTATTTTCTTCTTAGCTCTAGTTCTCTATCACTTTCCGTTCTACCCCACTCACTCCTATGATTTCCAGTACCACACACTTTTGTCACCTTCATGCATTCCACATAGCCTCTTTGGAATTATGGTAATCTCAACTACCTTTCTAACTCAGCTTATTTCTTCTCCTTATTCCCTCGTGCTTCCTGTAGTAATAATTCAGGGATATTTCTTGAAGATTCTTTCCTGGATTACGACATGCATGCGGTCTCTTCTTGATATCTAATGCACATCAAAAAACCTGGACCGACATGGATTAGTAGAAATTGAACTGGAATGAAATAACAAAACTTGATCTGATGCACATGCCTCATGTCACCCCTCGCACAACTTCTTGAGTGAGCGCAAAACTGGAATAGGCACACACAACTTCATTTATGCGCATGCATCATATTTACCCAAAACTTTGGGCACCAACATACTCTAAAGAAGGAAGTGATTGAGTCTCTCAGTGATATGTCCAAGCCCTAATGCCCATTTTTTCATGTTTATTACCTTCTCTTTAGTTTTGGATTGAACAAATCCCAATCTATGATTAACTCATCCACAATCTCCCTAAAATGGTCATGAATGAAAGTTACCCCTTTTGTTTTTCTTAGAGAGAGAAACATGTTGATATATCCATATAATTTCCTATTGGAGGTAGGAATGTTGTTTCTAAAGGATCTCAATGAATCCCTATAATCCTATTTTTGTTTTCTATAGGGAACCAAATCATAGGTGTTAAAAAGTTGAAGATGCTTACCAAATGATTTATGGAGAAGAAGAATGAACACCCAATGTAGAGTAGAATGGTGCTATATAGGTTCAAAATTTGATGAGTCCCATGCAATATAGATGTCACCTGACAACCCTTGCATGATAACAACTAATTCTTTGTTATGCTTCACATTTTCCTTTCAATTTCATAATTTTCCATTTTTCTACTTTTTTTCCTTGGATGAGGATTATATCTAGGTTCTCTATATGAATTAAATTTCCCATGGCCTCTTGTTTTACTTCACTGCTCAATCCTCTGCAATATTAGGATAACACCTTCATTATTTATAAATTTGTATTTTGAAACCACTACCAAAGGTAGTCTCAATCATTGGTTAAGAGCCAAAGTTATTATATTTATTTTTTTCTTCTTCCCTTTTTTCTTTATTTGTTTTCGACCTTGTTTTTGTTATGTTTTTCCCAATTCTTCTTCTTCCTCTTCTTCCTTCTATTGAAATTCCTTTTCCTTATCATGATACCACCATAAAACAATAGGGGATATTTAAGGGGGAAAAAAGGGTGGAAAGAAAGGATGGACAAGAGGATCTAGATGAGAGAAGGAGGGGGGAATAAAGGTGGGTCAGGGGAAAAAACTAACTCACAAGAAGGAGGGGGTTGAAGAAGTAGGAATAGAATTTTGGAAGGAGATATAAATGGGAGAGTAGAGGAATGAACAAAGGGAGACACTCTATGGTGTAACCTCAAGATCCAACGGGGGAGGGACATAATATTTATAATAAAAAATAAGGGTATTTCCCTTTGACGAGGGAGGGACTAATTTCTTATCGTTATAATATTTGTTAGTAGGTTCCCATTCATTTAGGTTTTCATTGAGATATTGGGGAGGGAAAATCAACTGACAATCCTTAGGAAAATTTTTATATTCATGAAAAGATTTACATTTGAATAGAATTTGCTCATAGTCAAGATTCTAGAGATGGGTCCAATACTCTACAAAAAGGTTAATCACCTCAGGGAGCCATTTTTTTAGGTATACCTCCAAAACTATTATTGTGTGGGAAAACATCATAGAATTGGACCAAGACTTATCAATATTTCTCCTCGAGCTACTCAAGATAGGGAAACCTATGTCTGGAAGATGTGGGTGACTCTTATGGTGGAGGATGTTGCATATTGTTTCAGAAACTTCATCTCTCTTGAATCCAAGGAATCCATGACTCCCCTGGAAGATGAGATCAAAATTATAAGGGATTTCCATGATGACGAGGATATGGAAAAGTAGGTTGGAGATATTATACTGGATCTTGGCTACTTGTGAAATCGAGATACCAAGCTTTATAAGACTTTGGAGCTATATTGGAATAACAAGAAAATGGTAGCTCAAGGCATGTTTCCTAAGAATTAAGATTACATGAAATTCAACCAGCATTTGGAATAGCTAGAGAGCCAAAATAAGTTGCTTCTCACCATGGTATCGTGGTTGTTCAAGAGAAATGGAAGTTATCTCCATTTGATGCATGAAGGTAGATCATATTCTAGTTCTCTGCGACATTCTCAAAATGCGGGAAATATGACAGGGGGCTCTATGCCCATTCTACAGGTGACCCACTTCAATGGCTAAGATCATATCCACCTTTTCTTGGAAATCACCTTATAGTTTTTTATTGGTTTCAATAGAATTTGTATTTTATTTAGCTACCTTGAAGTGTTTGTCTTTCAGGTTCTCAGACTCTTTTATGTTATTCATAGTTTCAACTTGCAACAATATTTTCTTGACTATTCGATTGGTTTCCCATCAAGGGAAAGTTGATTGTTATCTGGTTTGTTGGGTCATTTTTATCTTCTTTATGGTTCCATGAGCATCTTGAACACTTTGTATTTTTGTACATATTGTTTATATATGAATAGAAAAATCTTCCTTACATTTTTTTTTAATTTACTTTTAATTTGAATGTTTTTTTTAGTGGTTTTTTAGAGAAAACCATCAACACTAACATGTAGTAAATTTATCTCACCCATAAATTTTACAGGTTATATAAAAAACTGCCCATCATTCATTTTCTCCTTGTAGGGATGCCAACTTTTATATATTTATTCTTATGAATCTACTCATGTGTGTGTGTGTGTCTATTAGAGATACATTACATGTTGATTTCCACATTAATACAATTTGGTCCTATTTTCTATTCTAATCTTTATTTATGTCAAAATTATTTGCATTTGTCAGATACACATAGTGAGGCAATATTGAAGACAAATCTTTCAATATAAAAGGTGAAAATACCACAACTATATTGAGCAATTACAACTCCAAAATAGCATGGTATATCATTACAACTACAATGTTATGTAGTAGAGTTGTGACTCTAATACAATACTCATCTCACTTCCTATGTCATAACTCTCTCCCTCTCTTTGCTGGAAAAAAATCCTCATTTGTACTTGATAAGAAAATTACAACTCCGAAATAACATGATCTATCATTATGAATACAATGCTACATAGTAAAGTTGTGATTCTAATACTGTTGAGCACACACTTATATTGTGAGGGGGGGTGAATAATTATAAGGCTATCCCTTTTTTAACATTCATAAATCATAATGAAATAATCACATAATGTAACAACTAGAAGACACAATATTTTACGTGGAAACTATTTCTAGAGAAAACCACCAAAACTTATTTTTATAAATTTGCAGGAACCAACCTACTATCACAAATGCTTGTAGGAACCAAACTACTGGAGACACCAATCATCTCTATTATTTTGTAGGTACCAACCTACTGCATACAACAATCCCCTCTGTAGTTTTTAGGCACCGACCTACTGGAGACACCAATCCCCACAACTGTTTGTTTTATAGGCACCAACCTACTTACAAGTTTACAAGTTATTCATATGCATTTCTTTCATTGGTTTTTTTCTTGCTTATGTCTTCACCAAATATTCTTTGCACTTGTTACTTGTACTTTCTCTAGATATGCTCTGTCCTCGCTACTTTTGTTTTCTCCAAATCAACTCAGCACTCACTCCTTCTGCTTTCTTCATATCTACTCGGTGATCTCTCCTTTTTTTTTCACAAGTTCTATTAGTTGGATCATCACATACTTTGGCACTCTCTCATTTGGATCATTATATTCTCATACGTAAATATTACATTTTTTTTATTCACCCACACAATCTTTCTCACAATCCTCTTCTCCTTTTATAGTTTACCATTAACTCTACATGAAAAGTCATGTACATTTGAAAATACATGACCTTCATTAAATAAATAAATAATTTCCCATTTTCTTAATTTATGTTTCAAAATACCATGGGAAAAATACCACTATGGGTTTTAAAACCATGTGCAAATACCATGTGCAATTTTACTCCACTATTACTTTTTAATTCACTTTTACTTTTTATTTGACTTTCACATAACTTCATGTTTAATCCACTTTCACATAACTTCTTATTCAATCCACTTTCACATAACTTCATATTTAATCCAATTTCAAGTAACTTTGTTTCTAATCCACTTCCACTTTGTATTTCTTAAAGTCGCCTTTCCTTTGAATATTTATATTTGAATACTTACCTTTGACATCAATGATAAAAATGTATTCAACAATATCTCCCTTCATCATTGATGGCAACCTTGTACTCAAAAACACTTAATCCTTTAGAAATAGAAACAATTCTCCCGTGTCTGCAACTCTCCCTCTATCTGTAATTCTCCTCCTCCTGTATGTAATTCCCCCCCTTTTACATCAATGGAAAAGGAACACTCCCCCTGAGTTGTGCTTCTTTACTAACGATATGAGAGAGATATCACTCCCAACTTCTGTATGAGATATTGGAATTTTTCTCTAGAAGGTGGTTTGGTAAAAATATATGCAACTTGTTCCTTGGTGGAAGCATATTCAAGCTTGACACTTTGTTTGGATACCTATTCTCTTAGGAAGTGGTACTTGATGGGAATATGCTTTGGCTTTGAGTGCATAACATGATTCTTTTAAATGTTAATTGCACTTGTTTTGTTGCAAAGGATTGAGATTGGTTGATCATATTCTACCTTGATATCCTCTAGTGTTTTCTTCATACAAAGAACGTGTGTGAAACATGTTATTGTTGTAATATATTCAGCTTCCGCTATGGACAGAGAGATTGAATATTGTTTATTGCTCAACCAAGACACTATACTATTTCTAAGAAATAATGCTCCTCCACCTCTACTTTTTATGGAATCAACATTGTCTGCCAATATGCATCTATATATTATGTTAGAGTAAAATATTCACCTCTTGAGTAGCATAATCCGAAGTCCAAGGTTCCCTTTAGATATTTCACTATTTTTTTTTGCTTCTTGCACATGAGTTTCTTTTGGAGAAAATTGAAATCATGCAACCAATCCTACATATTGCATAATTTATGGCCTTGATACCATCACATATAATAGGATTATGATCATTGACCTATACAATGTTTGATTTTCTTCCAGAGATTTTCATCATTTTTCTCAATTTTCAACCTGTGACCATAGGTGTGTTGATTGGTGTACAATCTTCCATTCTGAAGTTCTCCAGCATTTCCTTGACATACTTGGTTTGTGAAATGAAAATGATTTTTTCAGATTAAGAAGTTTGTAATCCAAAAAAGAATGACAGTTCACCAAGAATATAAATCTCAAAGTCCTTTTGCATTTCTATTGCAAACTCTTGGCACATTGCTTTCATACTTCCTCCAAAAAAAAATCATCTACATAAACCACAACAATCAATTGATGTTATGCTACTTTCTTGATGTATATATTACTATCAACAATTCCTCTTTTGAATCCTTCTTATTGTATATATTTATCAAGTCTCGAATACCAGGCTTTGGGAGCTTGTTTTAGACCGTAAAGTTAATTCTTCTATTTTCATAGATGATCCTTATTTTCTAATAAAAATAATCCTTCGATATGCTCAATGTATACTTCTTCCTCTAAATTGTCATTGATAAATGCATACTTGACATCCAATTGATAGATTTTGAAGTTATTGGAACATGAAAATGACAAAAACATTTTGATAGCCTCTAGTCTAGAAACTAGAGAAAAGTTTTCTTTGAAATCAATACCTTCAACTTGAGCATATACTTTGCAAACCAATGTTTCTTTATTTCTTATTACTTGTGTTGGAGAGTTGGTTTTCATTGATGTCAAATCTTAGAGAGTTCAAGATACCACAGAGTTGTGATCATGATTGATGGTGAGTTAGTTGTCATTGATATCAACAAGAGTGGTTGATGTTAGCAGATGTGTTGGATTCATTTGATGAAGTATACATGAAGCCCCATAGGTGTGGTCACAAGAACCAAAGTTGATCAAGGAAAATGGACATGAAGTACAATGAAAACGTAGGTAACACACTCATAGATGGATATTCCTCATTGTTCTCTTTCCATTGATAGGTGGTATACCACATGATTCATCATGGTTGATGAGCTATGGCCTTGTGATGTTAGAAGCCCCAAAGAATGGTTAAGAAACCCCTAGTTAGTTACAAGTCAATTAATGAAAGGGTAAAGTGGTTGTAACAAGAAATTATAGAAGCCCCTAAGATTAAGGAGAGAAGTTACTTGGAAAAATTACAAATACACCTCAAGGAGTCATTCATATGTACATTCACTCACATACTCTATTGAACATATTCTAGTGAACACATTATCTTTTGGTAAGGTTGTGATGACGAAGTGTGAGATAGAGAAGAAGAAGAAGTGAGAAAATCTTGGGATTTAAGAGGAGAGCGGGAATATTGGAGGAAACCCTAATTAAGCAGTATGTCATAGGTCATATTGAGGATATCTTGTGAGGCACCTCCAAGGGTTTCCTAGGGCATGTCACATGAGGCCCCACGTGACAGGGAGTCTTAGCTTGATGAGGCTAAGGAAAATTTGGTATAGATGTTGGTACTAGGTTGTTGAAGGATATGGAAGAGTTACATGATGGTATTATAGTACAATAGGTCAACTACAGGTTACATGTATTCTTATGTGAATATTGCTTATGCTTGGTTATGGTATGGTACATGAATCTCATAGATGATTTTAGGGGCTAAATTTCGCAAATGGGCTAATTTTCCATGTTTTTTCCCCAAAAAAGATTCGCTAATTTCAATTTTTTCTAAAAATGATTCGCCCAAATTCCATAGAATAAAATTATTTTACCTTAAAAATCGCCAAAATTTTATAGAAACTATATAAAATCCTTAGAAATTTGAATATTTTTACCAAACTATCTCCAAGCATTTTACATTTTACATATTAAGGACCAGTAATATTAGCCCACGTTTCTACATTTTAATATAAATTTCCATCCTTAAAATCATCCTTGTACATGATTAAGGCATGGTGGTGATGGTATGTGATATGGTACACCTTGATGATGATGTGATACATTGTTAGAAGTGCACTATTGGATATCTTGATATCTGGTTTGGTATGGTAATGTCATCACATGTTTGAGATACTTCTTGATATGGTACATGGTTGAGGTACATGATCTATGGATGATTGGCATGTTTTTCTAGATATATGGTATCACATGTATGAGATACATCTCTTGGTGATGTTGGTACTTGGTTGAGGTACATCATTGATAGTACTTTCTTGGTGTATCTTATGGTACATGGTGTATGGCATGATTGAGACATATCATGAGTGATATGGTTTATGGTTGAGGTACATTTCATGGAACATGGTTTAGTACATGATTGGAACATGTTTAGTACATGGTATGGTATAGATTTGGTACATGGTTGAGACAAATATATTGTGATGGTATGTTGGTGATATTGGTACATGCTTGGTAGAGGGATGTGTTGGTGATGATTGGGAAAATGGTTTGATATATGCTATTGGTGATCTTGGCATGAGTTGCATGCAGTTGAGAGTGGATCTGGTTATGTGGATGAGACAACGATAGTGACAGGTTGGATACAATGACAGGTTGATGTGAAAATTTGAGATTGACACGTTGATGTGACATATTGGATACAATGATAGGTTGACATGTTACAGGTTGATGTGACAGTGACAGTGGCAGTGATAGCGGTAGTGATTATGGTTGTGAAATTTGGTCTACACTTATATTTCAAGGCGACAGGATGAGGTAAGGAAAGGGGGCTGTAGCCTCCTTCCAGTTCAAGATAGAGAACTCAAGGAATTGGAGCTTCCTATAGGTTGGAGTTTGAGAATCAGGGGGTTGTATCCTCCTTTCTTTTGGAGCCATAGAAAACAAGGAGTTGGAGCTTCCTTCAGGTTGGAGCCTGAGAATGAGGGGGTTGTAGCCTTGTTCTTGTTGGAGACAGAGAATTCAGGGAGTTGTAGCTTCGTTCAAGTTGGAGCCTATAAATAGGGGGTCATAGTATCCTTCCAATTGTAGCTGGAGAATTGGGAAGTTGGTGTTTCCAATGAATGTATTCTTGACAATATATAAAAACACATTCTATGGTTTTCTCCCATTTGGGTTTCCATGTAAATTCTGGTGTACTGTTTATTTGATGTGATTTTGTTGATTTTATGTTGGTTATGTTTATATGATCATGATATATTTTATCTAATCATATATGATACATTGATGATATACTTTTGATTAATGAAAATTGTATATAATGTGGTTAAAAGTGGTAAAAATGCTCAAACTAATTCACCCCCCCTCTCAGTATTCCAACAATTGGTATCAGAGGAGGTACTTCAAAAAATTAGTTTAACCACTAGAAGGTAGATCATGGATGGTGTGGATAATGGATATAGAGCTAATGGAATACCGTGGTTTGATGCTCAGATTGGTCTAAAGTATGATATGTGGAACAATAAAATGAAAACATTTTTACAAGCACAGGGGTATGATGTTTCAGACTCAGTTGTTAAAGGATACATTGGTTCAAAGAAACCGAAGACTAAAACCAAGAAGGAACTGAAGAGAAACAAAAAAATAGCAATGGATCTCATCTTGGAAGGATTATGTGATTCATTAAAAGATAAAGTGGGACAATGCTCATGAACCAAAGAAATTTGGGAAAAGATACAAAATATATATTCAAATAAATCTCATCCTATCATAGGGCCACAGAATATTGATCAAAACAAAGAATATGCAATAAATAAAAGAAGAAATATGTTGATGATGTCATACATATTCATAAGAATAATATTGTGAAGAAGACATAGTAGACCTTGAAGCCGAATTAATTAGTTCTTTAGACAAGTTGATGAAAGAAAGGAAGAAAAAACAAGTCTCTTGAGGAACAATTAGTTTAAAATAATTCTTAAGAAATTTTTGAAGAAGCTCAACAGGTCATCATGAATCTGAAATATCAGTTGGAAGAAGCCAAAAGGATTGAAGAAACATATAAAATTCAGATGAAAGAGAAGTAGTTTTTGGAAGCCGAAACAGTATCAAAAAGAAAGGAAGCATAGAAGAGAGAGAATATTTTGATAGATCATCTCAAGGAAATATCTAAGGATTTAAACCATCTTGAAGTTGAATTTAGTCAACATGAAAAGGGACTTGAAGAATAAATAATCTCCTTGAAGATCCAACTTGGAGATGCAAAGAGAACGGAAGAAGTCATGAAGATTCAGATGATAAAGAAATAAGAAGAGGTTGATAAGCTTGAAGAATAAGTTGTTACATTGTGAGTTAAAATTGTCTAACTCAGCAAGAATGTTGAAGAGAGAGAAACATCCACATCATTAGTAAATAATGTTGAAAAGAAGCACTCCAGGTAAGGGTAAAAGTTGTGCAGAAGTATTCAAATGAAGGAATCATGGTTAGAAAGAATCAAAGAAGAATGAGTATAATAGAGAAACATATTCAACAAGACCTTCCACATTCAAGAAATAAAGAAGCTTCAGTCATAATGAAGGGATCAACAGAAGAGAAGATCATGATCAACCAAGGAAGGAATTTAGAAGGACCACACCTCAAAGAAGATAATTCACTCATGGTTAATTGTAATAAATTTGGACATAAAGTTGTAGATTGTAGGGTGTTGGCATAGGGGAAGACCCATGGTTAAACACTTCAACAACACACCAACAAAACCCTAACTATCGGCCCTTTCGACAACACCTGCGAAGCAGATGAAGTCTCACCCGAGGTAGAGGCAAGGGGGGTTGCAGGAATCAGATATCTACAACCAGGCTGGGACATAGATCTGTGATTACAATACTTGACAGAGAACTTATACAATAACATGCATTAGTTCTTAAACCTTATTCACATCATAGGTTAAACTCTTATCACAGATAAACACAGTAATAATCAAGATTAAGAGCATCCAATCATTTAGCACATAACATCATCTCAGATATAGCACTCATCATACATAAGCACTAAGAATCCATAGATCTATATATCATACGTCAAGATTAGTGCACTAAGAAAATAAATACATAAACAATATGAAAAACATTTCACAAAGCACATCAACACAAGATATGCGTGGTTCACGCCAATTTGGGGTTATGTCCACCAACTCTTCTTCTTCTTTATTAGTCTTCAAGATTTCTACATTCTTCTTCTTCTGTGCACAAAGCCAAAGATCTCAGCTTCGCACTGGACAAGTGATCTGTGCATAGCGCACTAGATCCACCTCCCTTAAAACTAGGTCAAGGCACAAAGCCAACTCCTTGATAGCACAAAGCCTTACATACACCGTCTATGCACAAAGAAACTTACATTCTCTTTCACTAAGCCAATTACAAGTCTTTTCACATAGCTAACACTTACACTTCTTTCACTAAGCCGAAAACAAGTAACTAAGTAGTTCTTACATCGCTTAGCTATCTATTTATACATTTACAAAAAGGCCTAAACATGGGTAAAACCCATGGGCCAACATCACATACCTGTTACATAACCCTAATAACCCAAAAATCCCACAAAACGAGTGAGATCTCGTGATCTCATCTTTGCCTGGGTGCTCCATATTTGACCAGCCTATCGAAGTCCCAAAAATGGTAAAAAACAAACAATGTTCTCTCAAAAATTGGTCGAGGGCCAATAGGCCCCCAACACTCATCTGTGACTCATCCCGAGTCAATCAAATTTGGGCAGGGATGTTGTGAAGGTCTCGAGCTTATCTCAAGCTATATCAACTTGCTGCTTCACTAGAGCCTCCTGCTCAATGAACTCCTAAATGAATTTCTCAGTAACATGCCATTCCAGGCATTGTTCCACTTTCACAACTAGTCAGTATAGTTGCAAGACTTGTCCTTCAACATCTTCAAAAATCATGCAGGCTTCATCTTGCACCGGCTGGAGTCTTTGTGTCACTTCCATAACCTTTCTCTGGATAGTAGTAACCTGCTGTTGGACTGTGTGTTGCTCCTGCAACCTCTTCATCTTCTCAAAGACAGTAAGAAGATTCAATTTTGCTTGTACGGTGGACGCATGTTTCTTCACCTCCTGGAGTTGTGCCTCCAGTTTTCTCAGCTCCGGATCTTCTGCAAGGCACTCATAGGTTTGCATACTTTGATCACTTAGTTTCTTACATCCTAAGGCCAATGCCCTGATTCTTTATACTGTGATCCTAGCATCTTCTTCCCTATGATTGTTGATGCAGGAGCATCACCAACATCAAGCAAGCCAGTGCGGAAGTGAAGGACAGTTGGACAAGCGCCAGCGCAAATTTTGAAATTTCCTTGGAGTTTATGCGTGAACATAAATGTGGCAATTTAATGAAGTGCACTTGTATAATGTAAATGGACCTTGAGCAATTTCTCTCATCCTTAGTAGGTAGAAGGCATTTATGAAATTAAATGTAAAGTAGATAGAATTCAATTCTAGATTAGATATTTTTAGAGCGCAAGAGGGAAACGGGATATAGACACCCTCATTGTGTATTGTAACATTATCAGAGTAGTGAGCATAGAAGAGAAGAAGAGAGTTGTGTAAGAACACCCATGTATAGATATTTGGATTAATAGAAAGAGGTTGATTCAAATTCATGGTTTGGTGTCTGTTCTCTATGTATTGATGTTGAATGATATGCTCATGAATGTTTTCTTCCTGTTATAAATTTTCTTTATATGTTGTGTATATGATTTCATGTTTTGAGCTTGAAGTCTGAAAGGAAGAAGGAATGAGTTTCAATTGTTTCTCTATCTGAGAAAGAGTTCCTGCAAGGAGTGCAGTTGAAGTGTTTGCAAGGAGTGCATTGACAAAGGGTTCAGATAGGGTAACCTTTGTTCTCATTCACCCAAAAGTGCAGTTGGTCACAGGAGTCGTGCAAGGAGTGCGCAGGCCGAGTGAAGTCTCAGGGTTGTGAACCTGAGTGAAGAGTTGAGAGACTATTGTTGTAGGTGCGCATAGAGTCGAAGGAAATTCAACACTAGAAGTGTCTGAAGGTTTCCGCAAGGAGTGCGTGCAAGAGTCTTCTCTAAGGCTCAGAGTTATAAGAACGCTCAGGAAGGATAAGGCCTTGGAAATTGTTGAAGAATAGCACAGGGAAGCTGTGACTTGAAGTTCATAAGAAGCATCGCCAGTTCGCATGCAGGTGGACGAGTTTCACACATGAACACTTGGCCATTCGCAGGAATCGCCAAGGAAAGAACGGACGATCGGAATTCAGAGAGGAGAATTCATGAATTTTCGTGAGCCGTCAGATCTCACAGATAAGCAAGAGAAATATCGCGAGTATTTCAGGAGGTTCAAAGCTCATGAGGGGCAGGACCGTAGATCCGAGCCATAAGGGCCGTCATATTTTCACGTAGATACGTGCATCGGGGTTTCGTAGGTTGAAGTCCCATGAACATTGCAATGAGAATCGTGAAATCATGAAACGCAATATCCCGACAGCTAAGTGGAATTGTGTGGGGCCACGGAGAAGTCAGTCAGTGGACAGGTGGCACGCTATTTCGGGGTTTCGCGGTGAGAAGTCCCAAAATAATCGCATCAGGATTCGCGATATTGCGAACTCCGAAGTGCTGATGATGTGAAGCGTTGAAAGGTCAACCTCGCGCGTGTGTCGGAGTTTTGGCATATCAGGGTTCGGGAGTCAGAGAGACAAGTTGTTTGACATCGCGAGTGTTGAAATCGCGATAAGGAAAGTCTTGAAAGAAAAAGGAAGGGTCAGCGTTGACTGTTGTTGGGTCTCAGGGATCCGAGAGACCAACTCTCGACCATTGACCTCACGAAGTAGCGAAGTCCAATCTCCCGAGTGGAAATAGGGGATCGTGTGAGAGTTTATGTGGGTGCAAATTTCCCAATAGGGAAATAGAAGAACCGTTTGGAGTTCTTCGGGCCATGTGAAAGGAAAGATCCTATGCTGACGTGGACTTCCGACCTGCGGGTTGAGGGTGTCGGCACCATTTTGGTATCAGAGCACAGAAAGGTTCTTTGCTTTCTATAATAGAGAAGAAAGAGAATTCACCATGCGGCCAAGGAGAAGGGACAGGCTATCACCCGATCCAGAGGAGAGGGAAATGATGAGAAGAAGAGGCAGGAAGATGGAAGATCTAGCTATGGAGAGAGAAATGTGTGATCTACGAGCTAGACTCAAAGACATGGAGACAACACAAAGGCGCACAGTCAGTGCGGGGGATCTGAGTGATTCCGAAAGAGAAGTTGAGGCTGAACGTGAAGAAGAAGTTGTAGCTGAAGATGCATCAAACGAACATTTGATCAGAGCTATTGCCAGGATGGGTGCAAGAGAGAAAATGGACATTCCAGTTTATGAGGGAAACTTTGATGCAGAGGAGCTTCTATACTAGATTAGAGCTCTGGACACATACTTCGACTATGAAGATGTCTAAGAGGACAAGAAAGTCAAGCATGTTGTCACTAGACTGAAGGTACATGCAGCATTGTGGTGGGATGAACTACAAGCTAACAAACGCTGCAAGGGCAAGAAGAAGATCAAAAGTTGGGACATAATGATCGCAAAGATGAAGGTGAAATTCATCCCCAGGGATTATCAAATTACTCTGTTCAGAAGAATGCAGAACCTGAGACAGAAGCTGATGACAGTGAAAGAATATACTAAAGAATTCTACAGGCTAAACATCAGGGTAGGTCATCGGGAGAGCGATGATGAGAAAGTTTCCAGGTACATGAATGGCCTGAGATATGATATCCAGGATGAGACGATCATGATAACCATCCAAACGTTGGAAGATGCTTATCATATGGCTCTAAAAGAAGAGGATAAGTTGAGCCGAAAGTAGGGTCAAAGGGGCCGAGGCAGAAGTCATCCCAGAGTCAAATTAGTTGCTCAGGACAAATATCAGAAGCCCAAGGAATACTGGAAGAAACATCAGACTCGAACTGAGAGAGGTGGAACCTCATAGAGAGGGCAATATGATGAGCATAAAGGACATCATACTGAGCAGAGAGGATATTATGTTGATAACAATACTTTTCCTCGTACTAGAGGTAGAGGAAGAGGAAGAGGTGGAGTAATCACATGCTTCACATGTGGGAAGAATAGGCACAAGTCTTATGAGTGTCCTGATAAAAAGAAAGAGGGTGGAGAAGCTCACATTGCCGAGGCACAGAGGCGGGATGTTGAGGCGAAATATGTTGAACTTGAAATATCTCTGATGATGTGAAAAGATCTTTTGACACCAGAGAAGGAGGTGGAGAGTTCAGTCCAAAGGACCAGACTTTTCAGAACTACTTGAAAAACCAAGGAAAGGGCATGCAAGGTCATTGTATATAGTGGTAGCACGAATAATATCGTTTCGACAGAGATGGTAGAGAAGTTGGAGCTAGAGATGATTGATCATCCAAGCCCGTACAGAATTTCATGGCTACAAAAAGGACACCAGGTAACTGTCACTAAACAATGTTTATTTGAATTTAAGATAGGAGGATATAATGATAAGATATTATGTGATGTCATTCCTATGGATGTTTTTCATCTATTGTTGGGTAGACCATGGCAATATGACAGGAATGTGATTCATGATGGTAGAATGAACACATACACCCTAGAGAAGAATAGGAGGACACACATGTTGCTTCCAATTAAAGATAAGAAAGTGAAGCCGGAAGTAAGTGACGCCAAGTCACCCCTCTTAGGCAACCCGCTTTCACCAGAACCTTCTTCGTCTCTGGCCCGAAGAGCTATATCACTCTTCAAATCCCGTATCGGGACTCTTTGTCACCCACAAGACACTCTATTGATCTCCCGGCAATTGTCTCGGGAAATCGGATTTCGCGATATCACGAAACCTGTGTGCACGTTCTCGTGCTACTCCGAACCCCGAAACTCGATGGTCAATAGTCAATGCTTTCATTCATGTCGGGGATTTCTCTATCGGGAAATCGGCGTATATGATGTCATGGTTCGCTGCCTTCACAAATCCTCGAACACCGAACTCCGATGGCACATGCGCTATATCCTCGCCACGTCACCCTCTCTCTCCACTCTATCGAGAATTGCGGGATCACTATTTCACTGTTCAAAATTTCTTTACATTGGAAAAACCCCGAATACTGAATCCCGACCTTTCAAGATCTCGCGCCACCTGTCCCCGTCTCGATCAATGGCTCCAACGGCTTCGGGAAATCACGAATCGCGATTTCGAAGAGTATGGAACTCTCACCTCCGTGAATTCCGATATGTCGAATCTCGATTGCCAGTTCCCTCTTTGCGCCTACGGGTTAAATCCCTCGCAGCTTCTCCCAGATATGACGGTCAGCGGGATTTCACAATTCTCCTCTGCGATCTTCTGGCCGTTGATTCCCCTCCTTGAGGATTTCTTTCGCTTCAAAGCTTCTTCTGGCTCGAACCTTCGCATGGGTCTGTTCCCACAGTATTCCCAAAGGAATTATCCCTCCGGAGCTTTGTCAACTCTGACTCCCTCGGAGACTTACACACGCTTCTCTCGCTCGACCCCAACAGCTCTCAAAGTGTTGAGTTCTTTCAGAACCTGTGCACTTACAGCCACAGTAATCCTTGTCTTCCTGTGCTCAGATTCACAACTGAGATTAATTCTAGCCTGCGCACACCTTGCATGGCTCTGCTAACCCAAATCAACTTCTGGGTGAATGAGAGTAAGAGTTTAACTGTTGAGCCTCATCAACGCACTCTATGTGGATGAATTCGACTGCACTCTATGCAGGAATCTCCCGGCTCAAACAGAGAAACAATTGAAACTCATTCTCCTTTATCACAAACTTCAGTTAAACCTCTGAAATCCCATACACAACATATTCAAAAGAAAATGTATACAAGAAAGAAAACATCCATGAGCATAATATCAACACAGAGAAACAACACAAACCATGGAGTTGAATCAAAGACTATCTTCTATTAATTCAATCTGTACAAGGGTGTTCTTCACAGGTTCTCTGCTTTTCTCTCTCTTCTCTTCTGAATTCTTCCGAATGAATACAATTTACAAAGGAGGGTGTCTATATTCCGTTTGCCCTCTCGAATTCTACAACTACCAAATAAACAATTAATTCCTATCTAACAGCATTAAATCTAATAAATGCCTTCCTATCTACTAAGGACGAGATCTTAAAGGCTCAAGGTCCCCTTTACAATACAAGTGCACTTCTTTATGAATGCCTTCATTAAAGAACGGCGCAACAATTTCCAAAGAATTTCAAAATTTGTATAGGCACTGTCCAGCTGTCTTTTCTGCTCCACGCGCTGGCTCGCTTGATGAGTGAGCGATGCTCCTGCATCATACTCCTGGGCTTGAAAATTTTCATGGGCTCCTGTCCATAAGCTCCTGCAAGATGTGTCCATGCCTCTGTATGACTGCTTCATTCTCCCAGCTGGCATCCTCCACTGGGTGATTCTTCCACTTCACCAGGTACTCAAAATACTGCTTGCGCCTGGTCTTTCTCCCCATTTGCTTGTCCAGTATGCACTCCATCTGCGGCTTCTCTGCAACTGGTAACTGCTTCTGCCATTGGATTACTGGTTCCTCAGTCTCAGTTTCTTCTTCTCCAGCCCTATATGGGTATAAATCCGAAACGTTAAAAATCGGAGATATCCCAATGCCATCCGGCAACTCAATTTCATATGCATTCTCCCTGAATTTCTTCAGGACTCTGCACGGCCCAATTTTCTTCATTTTGAGCTTGTTATATGTTCCCCTTGGGAACCTTTCCTTCCTCAAGTGTGCGAGAACGAGATCGCCAACTTCAAACTGAAGTTGTCTCTTCCGCTGATCGGCTCTGCGCTTATACTCTTGATTTGATTTCATCAGTCGCTGCTTCACTTGACTGTGAAGGTCTCTCATCGCCTCAGTGAACTCTTCAGCGCTCGCGCTGCTAGTCGTAGTCTGTTCTGACTCCCTGATTTCAGAAACTCCCCTCGATTGTGTTCCATATAAAATCTAGAATGGGCTCTTTCCTGTACTCCGATTCACCGAATCGTTGTACGCGAACTCTGCCTGTGGATATATCTGGTCCCAACTGCTGTGGTGTTCTGTCACCAAGATTCTCAACAGATCTCCCAGACTCCTGTTCACCACCTCTGTTTTCCCATCCGTCTGCGGATGGTAAGCTGAACTAAAAGCCAAATTAGTTCCGATATTTTTCCATAGCATCTTCCAAAAATGACCTATGAATTTAGTATCCCTGTCCGAGACTATGCTTCTCGGCAACCCATGAAGTCTGACAACCTCTTTGAAGAACAAGTTTGAGATGTGGGTCGCATCGCTGGTCTTCTGACATGGAATGAAATGTGCCATCTTTGAAAACCTGTCCACCACCACAAAGATGGAATCAACCCCTCTCTGTGTCCTCGGCAATCCCAAAACAAAATCCATATTGATTGCCTCCCATGGCTTCTCGGGTATGGGCAATGGCTGATAAAACCCTGGGTTCTACTTCCGGCCCTTTGAATGTTGACAAATCTTGCATCTGTAAACAAATATTTTAACATCTGCTCGCATTCCTGGCCAAAAATATGATTCGCTCAACTTTGCGAATGTCTTGTCATGTCCAAAGTGACCTGCTAGTCCACCACTATGTTTTTCCTTCACTAAATTCTCCCTCATGTAGCAATTTGGAATACATAATTGATTGCCTCTAAACAACAATCCTTCCTGGATCATGAAATCTATCCAAGGACTTCGATCCCTGAGAACTGGGTTCTCGGCCGCTTCATATGCCTCCTCGAAATCCGCATCACCTGCATACATATCTTTGAGATTTTCAAAACCTAAGGTTTTGACCCTGAATTCCTGCAACAGTAAACATTTCCTGCTCAAAGCATCAGCCACTTTGTTAGCAGTTCCTGAAATGTGCTTGATCACAAACGTGAAATTTTGCATGTACTCTACCCATTTTGCATGCTTCTGGTTCAACTTATCCTGTTGACTCACAAACTGCAATGCATGATTATCACTGTACAACACAAATTCTTTGGGTATCAAGTAATTCCTCCACTTCTTTAATGCCTGTATGATGGCATAAAACTCCTTATCATATGTGGAGTATTTTAGCTTTGCTTCATCCAGCTTCTCGCTGAAATATGCCACTAGTCTATCATCCTGACTCAAGACCCCTCCTACGGCATATCCGCTCGCATCACATTTCACTTGAAATGTCTTCTGGAAATCAGGAAACACCAAAATTGGTTGCTCTGTGATATTCCACTTCAACAGATTGAAGCTCCTCTTAGCCTTTGTTGTCCAATGAAAAGTCTTATGTCGCTTCTTCACTGTGTCCATCATTGCTGCACTAATTCCACTGAAATTCCTGATGAATTTCCTGTAGAAACTAGCCAATCCATGGAAACTCCTCACCTCGAAAACATTTCTCGGTGATGGCCAATTCTTGATTACTTCCACCTTTTCTAGATCCATCTTCAGCTCATTCGCTGAGATAACAAAACCCAAATAAATGAGCTATGTCTACAAAAACAAACACTTCTTCAAATTTATCAACAACTTCTCCTGCTGTAGTCTTCTCATTACAACGCCCAAATGCTTTAAGTGTTCATCCTTGGTCTTACTGAAAATCAGTATATCATCCAGATATATGACCACAAATTTGCCAATGAATTCCCTCAGGACTTCATTCATCAGCCTCATGAATGTGCTCGACGTGTTTGTCAAACCAAACGGCATGACTAGCCATTCGTACAAACCCTCATTTGTCTTGAATGTTGTCTTCCACTCATCTCCCTCTCTCATGCGAATCTGATGATATCCGCTCTTCAGATCAATCTTTGAAAATTAATTTTCCCCACTCAGGCAATCCATGAGATCATCCATTCACGGCAGTGGAAATCTGTACCTGATGGTAATCTTGTTTATCGCTCTGGAGTCTGTACACATCCTCCAGCCTCCATCCTTCTTCGGACTCAGTACTGTCGGAACAACACACGGACTCAGACTCTCTCTGACCAGTCCTTTATCCAGCAAATCTCGAACCTGGCTTTTGACCTCCTCATTCTCTTGGGGTGTCAATATGTACGCTGCTTTATTCGGCAAGCTTGCTCCAGGTATGAGGTCAATACGGAGACTCACACTCCTCATCAGTGGCAACGAACGAGGTAGTTCATCCATGATGATATCAGCGAACTCTCCCAACAGTTCCTGAATCTCGTCTAGTAAGTCATCCACTCTTGTGCTTGTCAGGACAATTCTCGGCTTCCTGACAACAAAGAATTGTGGATCTTCGTTCTTCTCCATCTTTGTGAGAAGTTCCTTTCCACTCATAAGAAGTATGGTGTTGTTTGCTTCCGGCTTCACTTCCTTATCCTTTATCGGAAGCAACTTATGAATTTTCCCATTCTTCTCTAGTGTATATGTGTTCATCTTCCCGTCATGAATCACATTTCTGTCATACTGCCATGGTCTACCCAACAATATATGACATACATCCATGGGAATGACATCACACAGAATCTCATCATGGTAATTTCCTATCTTGAATTTAACTAAGCATTGTTTAGTGACACTTACCCGGTGTCCTTTGTGTAACTACGAGACTTTATATGGACTCGGGTGCTTAGTCGTCTTCAACTCCAACTTTTCCACCATCTCGGTTGAAACAAGATTATCGGTGCTTCCACTGTCAACTATGACTTTGCACTTCCTGTCCTTGGCTGTGCAAGCCGTTCTGAACAGTCTGCTCCTTTGCACTGCACTTTCCACCTCTTTCTCAGGTGTCAAAAGGATTTTATGCATTCCTAGCGATCTTCCGCTCTCTACACCTTCTGTCTCAGCATCACGCCTCTGCACTTCAGTGATGTGAGCTTCACTTCTGTCCATTTTCCTATCTAGACAGTCAACGGCTTTATGTCTGTCTTTTCCACATGTAAAACATGTGATGATTCCTCCTATGCCTCTTCCTCTACCTCTGGTACGAGGAAAAGTGTCGACATCAGCATAACTGCCACCCTGCTCTGTATGCTACCTCCTCAGCTCAGCATAATGTTGCCTTTGTTGTGAGGTTCCACCTCTTTCAACCTTACCCTGAGGTCTCTACCATTCCTCCTTGGGCTTCTGAGTTCTATCTTGGGAAATTGCTTGGCCTCTGGGCTGACTCCTGCCTCGCCCTTGCTGTCCTTGCTTACGGCTCAGCTTCTCTTCGGCTTTCAGAGCCATCTGGTACGCATCCTCAACTGTTCGGATGGTAAACATGCTCAATTCATCCTGAATGTCATACCTCAGACCATTCAGGTATCTCGCCACCTTCTCATCATCGCTCTCCTGATGACCTGCTCTGATATTGAGTCTGTAAAAATCTTCGGTGTACTCCTTCACCGTCATAATCTTCTGTCTCAGGTTCTGCATTCGCTTGAACAGAGTGATCTGGTAATATCTAGGGATGAATTTCTCTTTCATCTTATCGATCATCCAATCCCAGCTCTTAATTTTTTGTTTCCCCTTGGAACGTCTGTCCCCTTGTAGCTCGTCCCACCATAAAGTTGCATGTCCTTTTAACTTGGTAACAGCATGCCTTATCTTCTTGTCCTCTTCGATATCCTCATAATCGAAGTAGCTGTCGAGTGCTCGGATCCAATCTAGCAACTCTTCTGCATCCAGGGTTCCCTCGTAGACTGGAATGTCCATCTTGGTCTTTGAGCTCATTCTAGAAATGGCTCTGATCAACCGCTCGATTGATGCATCCTCTGCTGCGACTTCTTCTACATGTCCAGCTTCCTCTTCCACCTCGGAATCACTGAACTCTCCAACACCAGCTTCGCGTCTCTGCGCTGTCTCCATCTCCTCAAGCCTTGCTCGGAGATCTCTCATCTGGCGCTCCATTTCTGGATTTCCTGCTGGCCTACCCCTTCTTCACGCATCCCTGTCTTCTTGATCAGGTGTCTGCCTTTCTATTATGGGCGGCATGATGTCCTCTCTTTCTCTCTGCTACCGAAACAAAGAGAACTCTTCTCCTGCTCTGATACCACTCTGACGCCAAGTCACCCCTCTTAGGCAACCCGCTTTCACCAGGACCTTCTTTGTCTCTGGCCCGAAGAGCTATATCACTCTTCAAATCCCGTATCGGGACTCTTTGTCACCCACAGGACACTCTATTGATCTCCCGACAATTTTCTTGGGAAATCAGATTTCGCGATATCATGAAACCTGTGTGCACATTCTCGTGCTACTCCAAACCCTGAAACCTGATGGTCAACAGTCAATGCTTTCGTTCATGTCGGGGATTTCTCTATCGGGAAATCGGCGTATATGATGTCATGGTTCGCTGCCTTCACAAATCCCCGAACCCCGAACTCCGATGGCACATGCGCTATATCCTCGCCACGTCACCCTCTCTCTCCACTCTATCGGGAATTGCGGGATCGCTATTTCACCGTTCGAAATTTCTTTACATTGGAAAAACCCCGAATATCGAATCCCGACCTTTCGAGATCTCGCGCCACCTGTCCCCGTCTCGATCAATGGCTCCAAAGGCTCCGGGAAATCACAAAGCGTGATTTCGACGAGTATGGAACTCTCACCTCCATGAATTCCGATATGCCGAATCCCGATGGTCGGTTCCCTCTTTGCGCCTATGGGTTAAATCCCTCGCAGCTTCTCCCAGATCTGACGGTCAGCGGGATTTCACAATTCTCCTCTGCGATCTTTTGGCCGTTGATTCCCCTCCTTGAGGATTTCTTTCACTTCAAATATTCTTCTGGCTCGAACCTTCGCCTGGGTCTGTTCCCACAGTATTCCCAAAGGAATTATCCCTCCGTAGCTTTGTCAACTCTGACTCCCTCGGAGACTTACACACGCTTCTCGCGCTTGACCCCAACAGCTCTCGAAGTGTTGAGTTCTTTCAGAACCTGTGCACTTACAGCCACAGTAATCCCTGTCTTCCTGTGCTCAGATTCACAACTGAGATTAATTCTAGCCTGCGCACACCTTGCACGGCTCTGCTAACCCAAATCAACTTCTGGGTGAACGAGAGTAATATTTTAACTGGTGAGCCTCATCAACGCACTCTATGTGGATGAATTCGACTACACTCTATGCAGGAATCCCCCGGATCAAACAGAGAAACAATTGAAACTCATTCTCCTCTATCACAGACTTCATTTAAACCTCTAAAATCCCATACACAACATATTCAAAAGCAAATGCATACAAGAAAGAAAACATCCATGAGCATAATATCAACACAGAGAAACAACACAAACCATGGAGTTGAATCAAAGACTCTCTTCTATTAATTCAATCTGTACAAGGGTGTTCTTCACAGGTTCTCTTCTTTGCTCTCTCTTCTCTTCTGAATGCTTCCGAATGAATACAATTTACAAAGGAGGGTGTCTATATTCCGTTTGCCCTCTCGAATTCTACAACTATCAAATCTACAATTAATTCCTATCTAACAGCATTAAATCTAATAAATGCCTTCCTATCTACTGAGGAAGAGAGCTTAAAGGCTCACGGTCCCCTTTACAATACAAGTGTGCTTCTTTATGAATGCCTTCATTAAAGAACGGCGCAACAATTTCCAAAGCATTTCAAAATTTGTATAGGCGTTGTCCAGCTGTCTTTTCTGCTCCACGCACTGGCTCGCTTGATGAGTGAGCGATGCTCCTACATCAGTAAGGAACATAGTACTTCTCATGAGTGGGAAGGAACTTCTTATAGAGGTTAAGAAGAAGGAGGATCCACAGTTCATTGTGGTCAGAAATCCGAGGATTGTTCTGACTATCACAAGAGTGGATGATTTACAAGAAGAGATTCAGGAACTACTGGAGGAGTTCGCTGATATAGTAGTGGACGAATTACCTCGTTCGTTGCCACCGATCAGAAGTGTGATTCATCATATTGATCTCATACCAGGAGCCAATTTTCCAAACAAATCCATGTATAGATTGATGCCACAAGAGAATGAAGAGGTTAAGAGACAAGTCCAGGAGTTGTTGGACAAAGGTTTAGTCAGGGAAAGCTTGAGTCTGTGTGTTGTTCCAACAGTACTCAGTCCGAAGAAATACGGAGGCTGGAGGATGTGTACTGACTCGAGGGTGATTAATAAGATAACCATCAGGTACAGATTTCCATTGCCAAGGATGGATGATCTGATGGATTGCTTGAGTGGAGCAAAATACTTTTCAAAGATTGATTTGAAAAGCGGTTATCACCAGATTCGCATGAGACAAGGTGATGAATGGAAGACAGCATTCAAAACCAATGAAGGGTTGTATGAATGGCTTGTTATGCCATTTTTCTTAACAAATGTGCCGAGTACCTTCATGAGGTTGATGAACGAAGTCCTGAGGGAGTTCATTGGAAAATTTGTTATTGTGTATTTGGATGACATACTGATTTACAGTAAAACAGTGGCAGAGCATCTAGAGAATTTGGCTATAGTGATGCAAAGGTTACAGCTAGAGAAGTTGTTGATAAATATGAAGAAGTCCTCATTCATGAAGACAGAGCTCATTTACTTGGGATTTTTTATTTCTGCAGATGAGTTGAGGATGGATCCAGATAAAGTGGAGGTAATCAAGAATTGGCCATCACCGAAGAATATATTTGAGGTGAGAAGTTTTCATGGATTGGCTAGTTTCTACCGAAAGTTTATCAAGAATTTCAGTGGAATTAGCGCAATGATGATGGACACAATGAAGAAGAGACATAAATCTTTTCACTGACAGAAGAGGCTGAAAATATTTTTAATTTGTTGAAGAGGAAAATTACAGAACAACCGGTTCTGGTGTTTCCCGATTTCCGAAAGACATTTCAAGTGAAATGCGATGCAAGCGGATTTGCAATCGGGGCAATCTTGAGTCAAGAAGACATGTTGATAGCATATTTCAGCGAGAAGTTGAATGAAGAGAAAGTGAAATACTCCACTTATGATAAGGAGTTTTATGCTATTGTACAGGCATTAAAGAACTGAAGGCATTACTTAATTCCCAAAGAGTTTGTCTTATACAGTGACAATCATGCACTGCAGTTTGTGACTCAACAGGAAAAGTTGAATCAGAGACATATAAAATGGGTGAATATATGAAAATTTTCACTTTTGTGATCAAACATATTTCTGGTACTTCTAACAAAGTTGTTGATGCTTTGAGCAAAAAATGTTTGTTGTTACAGGAGTTCCGAGTCAAAACATTGGGTTTTGATGATCTCAGGAATATGTACGCAGATGATCAAGATTTTGGAGAAGCGTATGAAGCAGCTGAGAATCCAATTCTTAGATATAGAAGCCAATGGACAGGATACATGATCTAGGAAGGATTACTGTTCAAAGGTAATCAACTGTGTATTCCGAAATGCTCCATGAGGGAGAATATGTTGAAGGCGAAACACAGTGGAGGATTAGAAGGGAACTTTGGTCACGACAAGACATTCGCAAAGTTGAATGAGTCATATTTTTGGCTGGGAATGCGAGCAGATGTCGAGAGATTCGTGGACAGATGCATAATTTTCCAGCATTAGAATGGAAGGAGACAGAATGTGGGGTTCTATCAACCATTGCCCATACCTGAGAGGCCATGGGATGTAGTCAACATGGATTTTATATTGGGTTTGCCAAGAACACAAAGAGGTTTTGATTCAATATTTGTGGTGGTGGATAGGTTTTCCAAGATGGCACACTTCATTCCATATCAGAAGACCAGTGACGCAACTCACATTGTGAACCTGTTTTTCAAAGAGTTCATTTGACTTCACGGCTTACCAAGGAGCATAGTTTCGGATAGAGATACGAAGTTCATAGGACACTTTTGGAGGACCTTATGGAAGAAGATGGAAACTAACTTGTATTTTAGTTCGGCTTATCATCCTCAGACAGATGGACAAACAAAAGTGGTAAACAGAAGTCTGGGAGACTTGCTGAGAAGCTTAGTGACAGGACACCACATCCAGTGGGACAATGTATTACCACAGGTAGAGTTTGCTTATAACGACTCAGTTAACAGGAGCACAAAGCAGAGTCCATTTCAGATTGTCTATGGCATACAACCCAGGGGAATTTCTGAATTGAGATATTTAGGATAGAATGTGACTAAGAGTGTTAGTGCATAAGATTTCGCAGAAGCAATGAAGGAACTTCACAACCAGGTGAAGGAGCGATTGCAGAATTCAAATCAAGAGTATAAGCGTAGAGCAGATCAACACAGAAGACAACTTCAGTTTGAAGTTGGTGATTTGATTCTGGCACATTTGAGAAAGGAAAGGTTCCCAAGAGGGACACATAATAAACTGAAGATGAAGAAAATCGGACCATGTAGGGTCTTGAGGAAATTTGGGACGAATGCTTATGAGATTGAATTACCCGATGGGATCGAAATTTCTTCGATATTCAATATCTCGGATTTGTACCCATATAAGGCTAAAGAAACAGGGACAGGAAATGAACAGCCAGTGATCCAGTGGATGAAACAGATGCCAGTTACAGATAAGCCACAGATGGAGCGCATACTGGATAAACGAATTGGTAAGAAGACCAGAAGAAAATAATACTTTGAATATTTGGTCAAATGGAAGGGCCATCCAGTTGAAGATGCTAGCTGGGAAAGTGAAGCAGAGATTCAGAAGCATGGACAGACTGTGCAAGATCTCATGGATAGGAGCCCATGAAATTTTTCAAGCGAGGGAGTATGATGCAAGAGCATCGCCAGCATCAAGCAAGCCAACGTAGAAGCAAAGGACAATTGGACAAGCGCCAGTGCAAATTTTGAAATTTCCTTGGAGTTGATGCGTGAACATAAATGTGGCAATTTAATGAAGCGCACTTGTATAATGTAAATGGACCTTGAGTGATTGCTCTCGTCCTTAGTAGGTATAAGGAATTTATGAAATTAAATGTAAAGTAGATAGAATTCAATTCTAGATTAGACAGTTTTAGAGCACAAGAGGGAAACGGGATATAGACACCCTCATTGTGTATTGTAACATTATCAGAGTAGTGAGCATAGAAGAGAAGAAGAGAGCTGTGTAAGAACACCCATGTACATATATTTGGATTAATAGAAAGAGGTTGATTCAAATTCATGGTTTGGTGTTTGTTCTCTGTGTATTGATGTTGAATGATATGCTCATGAATGTTTGCTTCCTGTTATACATTTTCTTTATATGTTGTGTATATGATTTCATGTTTTGAGGTTGAAGTCTGAAAGGAAGAAGGAATGAGTTTCAATTGTTTCTCTATCTGAGAAAGAGTTCCTGCAAGGATTGCAGTTGAAGTGTCCACAAGGAGTGCATTGACAAAGGGTTCAGATAGGGTAACCTTTGTTCTCATTCACCCAAAAGTGAAGTTGGGCACAGGAGCCATGCAAGGAGTGCGCAGGCCGAGTGAAGTCTCAGGGTTGCGAACCTGAGTGAAGAGTTGAGAGACTGCTGCTGCAGGTGCACGCAGAGTCGAAGGAAATTCAACACTGGAAGTGTCTGAAGGTTGTCGCAAGGAGTGTGTACAAGAGTCTTCTCTAAGGCTCAGAGTTATAAGAACGCTCAGGAAGGATAAGGCCTTGGAAATTGTTGAAGAATAGCGCAGGGAAGCTGTGACTTGAAGTTTGTAAGAAGCGTCGTCAGTTCGCACGCAGGTGGATGAGTTTCGCACAGGAACACTTGGTCATTCGCAGGAATCGCCAAGGAAAGAACGGACGATCGGAATTCAGAGAGGAGAATTCGCGAATTTCCGTGAGCCGTTAGATCTCACAGAGAAGCAAGAGAAATATCGTGAGTATTTCAAGAGGTTCAAAGATCAAGAGGGACAGGACCGTAGATCCGAGCCACAAGGGCCATCGTATTTTCACGTAGATACGTGAATCAGGGTTTCGTAGTTTGAAGTCCCGTGAACATTGCAACGGGAATTGTGAAATCGTGAAACACGATATCCCGACAGCTAAGTGGAATTGTGTGGGTTCATGGAGAAGTCAGTCAGTGGACAGGTGGCACATTATTTTGGGGTTTTGCGGCGAGAAGTCCTGAAACAATCGCATCAAGATTCGCGATATTGTGAACTCTGAAGTGTCGATGATGTGAAGCGTTGAAAGGTCAACCTCACGCGTGTGTCGGAGTTTCGGCATATCGGGGTTCGGGAGTTGGAGAGACAAGTTGTTCGACATCGCAAGTGCAAAATTCATGATAAGGAAAGTCCCGAAAGAAAAAGGAAGGGTCATCATTGACTGTTGTCGGGTCTCGGGGATCCGAGAGACCAACGCTCGACCATTGACCTCGCGAAGTAGCGAAGTCCGATCTCCCGAGTGGAAATAGGGGATCGCGTGAGAGTTGTTGTGGGTGCAGATATCCCGATAGGGAAATAGAAGAACCGTTTGGAGTTCTTCGGGCCATGTGAAAGGAAATATCCTATGCTGACGTGGACTTTCGACCTGCGAGTTGAGGGTGTCGGCACCAATCGTGCACTTCCTGCGGAGTGCTCGACACTGCTTAGATTTATAGCTCAATTACTCTTGCTTGAAGCTGTTGAATGGCCTCAGAGAGCTTCCCCACTTGTATCTCGATTGAATCTTCTTCCTCTTATGCCAAGACCGACACAGAGCGAAGTCCTTTAGTGAATACCTCTTTAACCCCAATCTTCTTTGCGAGCAACTAGTCTTTCTCTTTCTATATTTTCTTTTTGTCCTCCTCGAACATCGCCCTAAATTCATCTTTCTCTTTCTGCATAGCTTGAAGTTTCTCTAGGACCTCCTCCTTTTCTTGCTTTAAGGCCTCAATGGTTGCTCCTTTTCTTCTTGGAATTGACAGATTGGAGCCTCGGTTGCATCTGCTAGTATTCCTAATTGGGTTGGCTTGTCCCCCAATTTTGCACTTTTTGTTGAATAAGTTGCAACAGGAACTGCGTGGCTCAAATGGATAGCTTGTTGTATATCCTTGAACTCCTTCTCTATTCTATCATATGGTGTTTCTTGCTTCGCTTCATGTCTATTCAAGATATCCTATGAGGCGTATTATACAGCTTTGATGATGAGATAGATATCGTCCACAGTGACCACATTCTGCAACTAAGGATTATTGGCTCGGGTCATCTTCCGTGCTGAGGGTTTCTGCAAAGAAATATTCCTTTTCTTTGATGTCTCAACCTCTGTAAGGGGATCCTCTAGAGGTGTTACTTCACCTTTTTCTTTCTTTTCTCCTTCTTGCCCTCCTTCCTCTTGGTTTACTTCATCTCCCCCTCCTCCCACAAGTGAGTCAAGCGTAGTTTCCTCCGATGTGTTGTCCTTCTCATCACTTTCTATGTCTTTTACTTCCTCCTTTTTCTTCTTTTTATTTGCACTTCTCTATCCATCATACTCAGTCTAGGTGACCAAAGGACTTCCGATGATGTCAGGGTTGGAGATTTCTGCATCTTCGACTGGTACAAGGAATTCTACTGACCATTCTTTAGTTATCTCTTCCATGTCTTCCTCGGTCAACTTATAATAATACTGCAGCTCCTCCTTACTTTCATCTCTATGCATGATGATGTAGACGAAGTGTTGATCTGCACTGAACTTCGCTAGCAGCTTGTATTGATGCAAAAAATGCAGGATCATCTGGGGGAATGATTCAATGGTGCGCTTCAGTTGTAGGTAGTAAGTGTGGAACACCACATTCAATTTTCACTACTTAGCCATATCACTCATGTATCACAAGGTGGAGAGCCTTATGGCCAATGACTTTCATGGTTTGAATTTCGGGAAGGCTGCTCCTTTTTTCATTTTCCAGGCGACAAATGCGATTAAAATCATAAACCAACTGAAGTGAAACTCGTACCCTTGGTATTTCTCTTCGCGGTAGTCCTTTTCTAGCTCGTTGATGAGGTAACTCACCCAGTTCATATGCATTCCTTCGACACACTTCCCTTCGAGGTCGACTACGAACCCTGTGACTTGTGTCGGCCAGTTATTTCTGATGAGATTGCCAATGATCAGTTGGCAAGAAAGGCACACTGCACCATCCTGGATGGAGGCTACCTTGTAGCCTCTCTTTCCCTTCTCTACATCGCCATAGTCCTCTTTTATACGTTGGGCCAAGGAGAGATCTGACATCTTCCCTGGGTACAACTGGTGAGGGTTCGGTCCTTGCATGCTCAATCCAGTGATCAAGTGGATCAGCGTCAGATCCACAGTAACCTGCCTATCAATCCACATATATCCTCCATGGTAGCACGATAGGAGGAGTTTAACGCAAGCGTTAACCTCCTGATGTCGGCCAAAGTGGGGGATATTCATCACATTCAATATAGTGGATTGCGTGAGATCCTTAATCCACAGTTGGGGAACTATCTTGGGCATCTTCCCAGTCGTCTTCATTAGGTACCTATGTGGCGCGAGCATCGCATAGTTCTTCCGGTCTCCGAGGTTGAAGTCACTAGTCTTGAGAGTTGGGATCAGTCACAACACTACTACATATGGGCGGATTATTCCATGAAATGTTTCCACATTTCCATTATTTTCATCTTTTTTTAAATAGGGTGAGATTTTCATCGATATTGCCATGAAATTTCATCGCAATATCCTCGAATAGGTTATTTTAACTTGGTCGGGATTTTTGTGGCAATTTCCACGAAAGTTCGTCACTATTGCCACACACATTCATGGCAATAGTGACGAAAATTTTGCCTATCTCATTGGTCGGTGTTAACGGCTAGTTGACTATTTGTTCTATATATACCTGACTTTAAGAGACTTTGCGACACAATTTCTATAGTTGCGACAATGTTCTTGGCTTTTGTTTGAGCTGTTTATTTTTTCCGTCACCCACCAATTGAACAAATCCAATTCTCGATCTACATAGCTTGTAGTTTGAACTTGCAAGGTTAGTATGTTTTTTTTTATTGATGTACTCATTTAACTTGTAAATTTTTGTTCAAATGTCCAAATTTCATGTAGCTTGTTTTTTCCTTGATAATATATTATATGTGTAGTACCATATTTCACGTCTTTGGTTTTTGGATCTAGTTATTATATTCTATGGAAAAGGGTATGTGGATTCCATAATATTCTAGGTTTATGGAATCCACATACCCTTTTCCCTTCAATTGTAGCTAGAATGACTCTCTCTTTTCATTGATAAAGATATGGAAGTGCTCTTGAAACTCAACCCTGATCATTGAAATGATAGTAATTGATTGTCATTTTCTTCTCTCTTTTATTTTTAAGAACTAACAAAAAAACACCAACAAAGCTTGATGGAAGCTTTGATACCACTTGTTACATTCCTAGTACCCAAATGGGATCACACTTTTATAAATTGAAAATAATATAATAGTGAAAATAATGGTTGGGATACTTGCACACCTAATGGTTGGCTAGCACTTACTAATTCAAATAAATGAAGGAAGAAATCTCCATGAATAAAATCTTGAAGTTGATTGTTATATTGATAAATGATAAGTTATGGTATATATAAGATAGGGAGGAAACTCATGTTTATAACAATAAGATACATAAACACTAACCCTAAACTTATGTTAGGTATATATGTCATTATTATATAAAGGAAACATTTGTACTCATATGACCTTATTATAAATATGTTATCTATCTCGTGATTAGGCACATAACAATCACTTTTAACTAACCACTTTCAACCATCTTAGCTTATGGTTAACCACCTTTAAATTTCTTGGCTTATGACTAATCACCTTTAACAAATGAACTTATGATTATGTACCATACTCTTCCAATATAAATAAGGTATATTTGTTTCAACTTTCTCAATAAAATCCGCATACCCTTTTCTTATATGTGATGTTGTTTATCTCAATTTTTTATAATCACACACAATTCTAGATGTATTGATTAACTTTAGTTTGTAGTTGATGTGACTTGTTTAAACACTATTAATAAGGAGTATCTAAAATATAAAAAATTCATGATGAAATCTACGATAACATGATGAAATCTACTAGTCAGACAATGAAAAATGAGAACATGCCAAAGTGTCTTTGAAAATAAAATTGTGACCATTGTAAGTAGCATAAAATTGTGACCATTGTGTGCATATGAAAATAAACACATCATAATTTAAACCAACCCAACCCAATTGTGGATGACAAGTGGTTGGCATTCCTTTTTTAGTGGTGAATTTCAAAGATTGGAAATTTGTCTACAAAACAACTTAGAGGCTAGTGTATGGTGTCGAGTGATTCAAGTTTGAGAAATTTTGACCACTTTCGTTAAATGGTGTGTAATTATTGTCCATAGTGATTCAGTACACACTACTCTAAAGTACAAATTGAAGCATATCGATCTTAATAGTTAATCGGAAAAAAAAAAAAAAAAAACATGTCAAAATGTCTTAGAAGAAATAATTGTGAGGATTGTAGGTCACTGTAAATAAACATATCATAATCGAAAGGAGTGGCTAAAATATACAAATTTGACAACTTTTTGTTTGGTATGGTGTAGGTAAGACAATTACTTGTCAAGACAAGGATTTGTCACTATGAACGAAATAGACAGGAAGCTTGCTCGGTTAAGAGCGGCATTAGAGGAGAGGGGCGATGGAAAATGTTATTTCCCTTTCTATGATTGCAGAGGCTTAAAAAAAAAATACTTTTAATAACAACAGCTCAAAGACATTGTAGGGAGAAGGGGCACGCCAAAGGGAGTTATGAATATCATCCCTTGGTAAGAGGATTCAATATTTAATGTATTCTTTGTAATAATCAGTATGTCATGAATTTTAGTAATATTTCTTATCGGGATTTTTATATTTTCTATACACACTAAATTTTCTACGTTGTTTTTAAATATATAGACGATGCCCCCAAAATGTCAACCTCCAGAGAGTTATTTTTCAAGTACTAGCATAAATACTCCTTTACAGGGTGATGAACTTCAAGATCAGAATATTGAAGTTGTTGATCAAGTTATTAATGATGATATGGATGGAGATAAGGTTAGTGATTCAAATAAGGAAGATGAGATACGTAGATTGATTCAAGACACATTTTCTCCAATGGATGAGGACAACCAGGATGATAGTCATGATGTTGATCCTCTACTCTAGAAGTCACGTCAACCTCTTTATGAAGGCTCAACAAAAAAACTTTTATCTGCTATATTGTTGTTGGTGAAACTAAAGGTTTTGAATGGTTTATCAAACATATGCATCACATAGATACTAAGGTATTTAATTTGTTAATTATTTATGCCTGCATGTTCAAAAATACTTAAAAGGTTCAATTTTTTCTATATTGCTATTGTTTTCTAATTTTTAAATTAGTATATTGGATGAGATATTGATGATTAATATTGTTTACATTGACTTATTGTTTAGAATTTTGTAGATTGTTAGGTGAAGTTCTATTACTGACGTCAAATATTTTTCCATGCACGTATCGAGAAATATCCGTGATTATGAAAGAAATTGGAATGGATTATTAGGCTATTGATGCATGTCCTAATGATCATATAATATATTATGGACAATATGCATTAGAAAATGAATTCCCACAATGTCAAATAAGTAGATATCGAACCGATAAAGCATCAAAGAAGGTGCCTCACAAATTTCTTCGTTATATTTCGATAATTCCACATATAACACAGTTTATTGATTTCCATGAAAAGAACATAAGTTGAGACGATGTTCTTCGAATGCCTGCAGATGGTTCTGCATTGAACTACATCGAAGAAAAGTGCCCAATTTTAATGAAGAACCTTGTAATGTTAGACTTTCGTTGTTCTCTGATGGTGTCAATCCATTTGGAGAGCTTCGTTCTACATACTCAGTGTGGCCTGTTTTTGTTATAAACAATAACCTTGCTCCTTGGATGTCAATCAAGAGAGAGCACACAATGTTGGAAATGATTTTTCCAGGTAATTAATTATCTTTTATTTGCTTTAAAGTATGAAAAAATATTTCATTTCTTTGTTTCGTGCATGGTAATTATTTTTTTTATATATAACAACATCTAGATAATTATAATTAATCATGCAGTATGTTGAACCAATTAGGTAGGTACCAGGTTAAAGATATGGGAGTATGTATTGAGCCTCTTATCGATGTGTTGTTGAAGTTATGGGTTGGCGTCACTATGTATGACATCTCTAGACCAATACGGAAAAAAACAATTTCAATTCCATGGAATACTATCATGGACAATTCATGATGCTCCCGGGTTAACACATTTTTGTGGTATATTGCTACTTTATTTTGTGATTTAATATTATATATATATATATATATATATATATATATATTGAAAATATCATGCATTATTTTAAATTGTAACTCTAATTTGGAGCTACATTAATTCATATATCTTGTAGGTATTCAAACAAAGGGTAATTTTGCATGCCTAGTTTGTGGTCTGATGATAAAATATCATCGTTCAATGAGTTTAGGAAAGGAAGTGTTTGATGAGTATAGGCACTTTCTGCCTAAGAACCATAGTTATCGAACTACAGACAAAGAAAATTTCAATGGTAAAGAAGAAAATGGAAAAAAAAAAATGAAGAATGATACCTTTCCTATGGAAGTTGGACTATATTAGAAAT
>ML783974.1:259755-283547 GCA_009831015.1 Picea engelmannii
ATCAATGCATGGTGTATATTAGTCAATATCTACCTAAATTAGTAGAAAATATGAATGTGCCTCGCATTTGGCATCTCGACTCCATCAACAAATTTGAAGGGGAGGTCCTATTGGGGAAAGGTAAAATGAGGATTGTGAAAGGTTATTATTAGATGTTGACGTAGATTTAATATATTACACATTTATTAAATTATTCCTTTATTAACAATAGATAATTAATGATATTAAATTGTTATGTTATCATATAGTTGCTCGAGAGTGGGATGATTTACATTTATACATTGCAAACAACCTTGATTGGATGGAGCATTGGATAGAATATACTGAAGAATACTTCGGTAGGTTATCATGGGAAGGGGTGAGTAAGATGATTAAAACAACACATCGTCATCGAGATCAATTTACTGATCTTACATCAAGGGAAGTTGATTTAGCCTTTGGTTTAAAAGATAAACAGGCAAGTTAAATTTTTTACCCACATTTTCCTAGTTTTTTCCCAATTGTTCAATGTATTTGGTTTGTTTAATTTTTGAAATACATATTTAGTAAGTCCTATATGAGGATTATTCATTGGCAATGTATTTTTTACTTGTTTTCCATGTTGCAGTTGAAACATCACAAGGCTATGTGGTGTAATGGTCGTAAATTTCGTATCAAAATGTTGGATGATAAGATAAAAACCTTAGATTGTGGGATAACTGCAGTGTTTAAGGTCACCAACATTTCCTCTAGAAGTGACAGAAATCTAGAAGAAAATGAGAATATGTACTATGGCCATTTGGAGGATATAATTGAGTGTGATTTTAATTCCTTTAAAATAGTTTTGTTTGAGGTTAAATGGTACAGGCTACAGATGCATGAATGTGATCCTGAAAGAATTGTTATTGAGCATGATAATGGATTTACTATGGTTAATACAAGGGAATTTGAACCAGGTACAGAGCCTTATGTTCTTCCAAGTCAATGTGAGCAAGTATTTTACTCAGAGGTACCTGGTAAAGCAGGTGATCATACGTTATTAGATATGATCCAAGAGGAAGACCATTAAAGTATAATCATGTAGCTGAGGATGAAGATAATAATGAGGAAGAAGATCATGATTATGCAGATCAGGAGCAGGCGGCTCATGTAGGCGATGTGTCAGATGAAGAAGTTGAAGAAGTTGATCATCCAAATGTAGGAGACGACGATCTCATTGACGATATTGATAACTATATTAGCGAAAATGAAGTTGATGATGGTGTTGATAGGAATGAGCCTTTCACCAATATCGATTCTGAACCAAATCCTAATACAGATGTTGAGCTGGATGAAGAAGAACAGGGTAGCCAAAACCACTTTCTTGATTCACCCCCTAGCCTAACCATGAATCCATGAGGGAGAACGTGGAAACTCCTCCTCAGCACTATCCTCCAATTCCAACAGTTATCCTCTTGCCTCACACTTATTCAGCAGTGCTCATAACAACAAGGAAAAATCCATCTCAACGGGATTCGCTTGCCTCACACTCAATCCGTAGTGTTCATAATAGCAAGGAGCGCTCAAAAATATTTCCCAGCATACTTGGTAGTGTCCTGCCTCCTCACATATGCTATATATCAATTTTGTCGAGGTCTTTTTCCCTCCCTTGGGGGGGTTTTCGCAACTTTCTAAACCCCTGATTTTCAGGGGCTGCCAATGGCCAAATCTCTGATTTTCCACTTGTAATAATCAACCCAGAGGTAGTTCCAACTTGTTCCCCACTCATGGAGTCATGGTCAGCTAATTTTAACATGGTTGTTCCATTTGTCCTCCTACAATTAATATAAATCTTCTGTTTTTATACAAGTTTCATAGTCAAATATTTAGTTGAGTCCCAATCAGAACTCTACCCAACAGTCATAATAATTAATTACAAATATCAAATTCGAAATTCGAAATTTCCATAAATGGCAAAAATTTTCCAAATTCGAATTTACTAAAAACGAAATTGAATTTCCAGCAAATTTAACTTTCAAAAATATCTTATTTTTTGGGATATCTCATTGCACAAGTTTGATACTAGATGACTCCATAGCCCGATGGATAAGGCAATGGAACTACATGTTCTTGGCAGCACACAGGGAGCATGCCATCCCCTATGGAGCCAGATGTTAACACATAGAATTGATTCTTGTTGTCACCATCTATCCATTTAATGTGTCAAGTCAAAGTTAGGTGTATGCATTGTCAACTCACTAGGAGAAGTTTGCAATGTACTCTAATTACTTTTATTTGTCATAGTTTGGCATCATTGTATTAAAAGATCATGACAAAAAGAGATTTCATTGTTTTAAGCACCCTCTTTAACCAAATTTCCAGGGATTATTTCATAGATTTCCTAAAGTTTCCTCGAAGTGTGCATTTCATGTTTGAATTTGGCGCTACAAACTGGTAGAAAGGCATTGTGAATTGTTGAAGAGGAGGGTTGGATGTTAGGCTACTTCCAGACACACCTATGAAAATTCAAAGATATCAGCATCAAAATCAGGGCCATCAGGTACTATATGAGAGTTTGTGTCTTATTTGAATGTCAAGAAAGGGGTTTGGCTACTTTTTTTTCCTTTGACGCTACGAACTGGATGACAGGGGCGCTGCAAACTCATTTCCTATATCATCTACTTATAAATATTTGATCATAACTCCAAAACGGTGATCTGGTATTTTTTGAATTTTTTTGTGGAGGAGCATGATAATGGCATTGACTTGTTGACCAAATTTCAGCCTGGCCCAGTTTGGCATTCGAGAGATATAATTAAAACACCAATGCACTACAAACTGGCGTTGCCAACTCTTTGTTTCGCATAGTTGTTGGAGATTCGCCTTCTTTGGAGGTTTTCACTTGTCAAGGAGGGTTCGAATGACTTCTCAGAGCTCAGTTAGAGGCTAAGGGATACCTTCACCTAACAATTATCTCCATTAAGACCTCATGCAGTGAGTTGGAAACAAATTTATTAATGAGTTCCAACAAATTCTTGAAAATTAGCAATTTGTTGGATCCTTGTCTCTTTCACTGTTGCCACTTATCTCTAAGGCCTAGAATCCAATCAAAGAGATGGGTTTCAACATCCTAAGCATATTTTGTATGTTATTTTCTATTTAATGGGTGAGAGGAATCAAGAGAAAGGTTGGAATGGATTGATAGAGACTCATATCTTTTACACTGTCTAGGTAGTAGAAGAGTACTTCTTACTATATGTATTGGACTTAAGATCCTTTGAATAATGGAAATTAGTTAGTTTTCCTATCATCTTATTTTTGTCTAATTTTGGTTATAGTCCATTGAAAGATTCATTAGAATGAGTTGTAGCTTTATTACAATAGATGATCTATTTTGATACTTGTGCAAGTATATCAAAATTTTCCTCTTTGATTATGAGAAGTTCTTGTTTCAAAGGGTTTTCTTCATATGTCTGTCCAAATTA
The DNA here is from genome assembly GCA_009831015.1 of Picea engelmannii. Taxonomy (NCBI): domain Eukaryota; kingdom Viridiplantae; phylum Streptophyta; class Pinopsida; order Pinales; family Pinaceae; genus Picea; species Picea engelmannii. The sequence continues at coordinate 263,199 of ML783974.1, forward strand.
CCTGATGTAGATGATGGATATATTACATTCTCTTATTATGTCTTCCACCTAATCATCTTATTTCCTAAATCCCTGATCAAAGTTATTCAAAGCCTTATTTGATTATGCATATTCTATGAAGTAAACTGTGATTAACATTATTTTCAGAGTCCTTCATCCATTTGTTTTTTATTATTAACTTTATCTTCTACACTTTGATGGGTATTGGGCTTGCACTCATAGTAGTCTAAGTGTGACTCTCAGTACTGACACGACCGATCCAACCTTTTAGTTGTAATTATTTAGTTTGAAATTTCAGAAGTAACTGGTATTATATTTAATGGAAAAGGGAAGTCGAACCTGATTAAACCTTTCAAAGAATTTGTATTAAGTAGATCTCTCAGACACGAATTCACCATTGGATAAGTCTTAATTTGAGAGAACTGTAAATTGCAACCTATGGTGGTTAAATTTTAACATTTTAACCCTAATTTAAACTTGGCGTTGGCATTGGTTGAAGTTAAAGGGATCGAACCGTCTCTTCTGATACATCCAATAAAATTGGAACGATAAAGATAAAAAAAAAAATAGCATGGCCCTGCCCAAGGATGACAGGCACAAATAGAGAAATTTGTAGGCTAAAGGTTCATGATTCGTGTAAATTTATATCGTCGGATTCAGGCAAAAAAAACTATTTTTTAGAACAGCTAAACAACGTCATAGAGAAAGGCATTGGCTAAACGTTCTACCTTTTGGTGTTTTTGGTCGGAATCCAACGATTTAAATCTAGACAAAATCTCTATTTTTTATTGTTTAAATTGTATTTTTGAATGCATAAATGAATTCAGCCTGTTGAAAAACCCTGGGACACTCTGATTATACAAACTTAGCCACTCAAATCTTCATATCCAACCATTCCTCATAGGATTTTGAGCAAAATCAAACAAAAAATATCACCTAAAAACAACTAATATATAATGATCAATTTAGTTAGGTATCAAACGGAGTAGGCTGAAATTAGGTTTCCATTATTAGATAGTATAATATATAACAAACAATTAAATCATGCATATATGATAATTATTTCCATTACGAGATAATAATAGGGACATAAGTGCAAAATAGATTCCAATTCAGATTGGCACATGTATGCTATGGAGATTTGTGATATTGAATCTATCAATATAATAAATGAACAAGTAAGTATTATTGTCAATAAATTAGAAAGGATTTGTTATTAATAACAATGACTTAATAAGTAATATAATGTTCATTGGATGTAGCTTGGGTGGTTGGGAGGAATCGTAGTACTTGTGCAACATTGCAAAGGGTTGGCGAACTCCTTGGCAATGATTATAATAATAAATTATAAGCAACATTGTGCAAGGTTGGCGAACTCCTTAGCCATGATTGTTACTAATAAATGGGTATATAAGATACTCTTGTTGTTGAGTATGTTGTCTTGAATCATATTCTTTTTTTTATATATATAGTTTGGACGGTTAAGAGGAATGCTTGTTATTAATATTTTGTTCAATCTATTTCTAATACGAAATTAATAAATTTTAATATTTGACCCGTATATAAACTATAATATTTAACTTATTTTGAAAGTCTAATTATAAAAGAGAAAATTGATGGATTAAGAATATATTAGTTATGTAATTGTGTATGTGATCATAAAAGCTAATTATAAAAGAGAAAATTGATGGATTAAGAATATATTAGTTATGTAATTTTGTATGTGATCATAAAGGCTTATTACTCTATGTACATGGAAATTGAAATGCCAACTAAAAGGTATAACTCCATTTTTATATTAATTACTCACAAATATTAGTAATTATGGTATTATATTTATGGAAATTGACATGCCAACTAAAAGGTATAACTCCATTTTTATATTAATTACTCACAAATATTAGTAATTACTATATTTATAAATATAGTAACCTACGAGTAAAAGAGACAAATTAACGAGTCAATTTCTAAAGTGCTTATAATAATAAACTAGTACTTGTGCAACATTGCAAAGGGTTGGCGATAAATTATACGCAACATTGTGCGAACTCCTTCGCAATGATAGATGGTGAGATAGATTCATTGTTATAATGGGAGGTTAATGTTTATAACTATACTTTTAATTGAACACTTATCCTTCTCTTAAATTTAATTTTAGTATTAATTTCATTAATCTTAATCTTATCTTGATTAATCATAATCTTTTACTTTTCACCATGTCCAATATTGTTTAAAATTCTATTGGTTGGTATTGTTATGTAGCATTGTGCAGTCTCGGGAAAACATGACGAAGTTGATTGCCCAACTTGCACAATCATACACAAGTTAGCTAAACACATCTACTTTTTGCGCAATCATACACAAGTTAGCGAAACACATCTCTCGACCGTTGAATTCTTAAATAAGTTAAAGTTGATGAAATCTATCACGCAAGCTTTTAATTAATTAAATATTTCTTTTATATAATTTTTTAAAAAATGTAATTGGGGTTAATTTAGGTTTGAGTTAATTTAGATGACAATTACAATCTTTAATTCAAGTATGATTAATTGGGCTTGTTAACGGGCTATGATGTTTTTTTTCCAACAAAAAATTACTCATTATATTAATATATAATTTGTTTTCTTGACAAAGTCTACACATCTCTTTGTCTATAATTTGATGGCTTGGGCTTGATGGCTTGGGCTTGTTGATAGGCAATGATGTCGTCATGATAAGCATCTCTTCTTGCAATAATATCAAATGGTTGTTTCTCTGTAAGAAAAAACAACCATCAAACTTGATTCTACGGGCATTATACAAAAATATTTGAAATTTGGGACTTGGCATGCACATGCTACACCTAGATTTATTGGTATATTCTAGAGTAACATGGCAACTTGTAAATTCTTAGTTCCAATACTTAGGATGGAATTGAATTTATTTTCTTCGTGAAAAGGTAAAGGTATCTGTTTATTTGTTGAATTCCTCAATATTGTATTATTACCTATATACAAAAATAATTCCATCCTGGTATTGTTGTTAACTTGTTGGGTAAACCAAAACAATAGTTCTTGTGAGCTAGTAATTAATATATACTATATAGGTCATGTAATCATTCCCAAAACAATAGTTCTTGCGAGCTAGTAATCAATATATACTATATAGGTCATGTAATCATTCCCAAAACAATAGTTCTTGCGAGCTAGTAATCAATATATACTATATAGGTCATGTAATCATTGTGTGTAGGCCATTGGGTGTGTGTTTGAATTTGACCACAATGAATCTTGGAGAATACAATAAATTCTCCATTATGATATTATTTGTTCACTTTATCCAAGAATGTTAAAAATAACACCTTATAACAGTGAACACATGAGAGGCTTCAAGTGGTCCAGAGAGAAATTCCAAGTAATGAATTAACTTTAAAAAACCAATGGCCAACTTTTTATTGAGGCAACTAACGATGCGTCCTTTATACTATTATTGTTGTATAGAATGAAAAAAATAAGCCACTCAACAAATTTATCTCCACACAATTTCATGCACTCAAAATCTATAATAAGATATACAAAGTTCAAACAATAGATAGTTAGAAATAACATATCATACTTGATCGTACAACACCAAAAGAAGGTGAAGAATGTGTGTAGCGTATTTGTGAAGTAAACTTAAGTTTCTTGGTTCTCTTGATTCACTTCACCAATAGTCTCGATAGGAACATGTGTCATTCTTGAAATGGCTAGCATCCATCACAATAACTTCTCATCTGACAATCTTGGAGATAAATTTCGTGGCAGTGTGGAAATCACCACACACACTAAGATTCTTGGTGACATGGATAGGAATCCTAGGAAATTGATTAATCATCCAAAAAGCAATGGCAAGTTTTTCACTGTGGCAACATAGACTGAATTATGTATCTTCATCCTCCACATCTTGTAGTGCAAAGTTCCTTACAGGCTCATAGCCTCCCTCCTTCATCTTTCCAACCAAGTTCTCTATCATTACATGGATTTCTTGTGATTGGGGGTATGATCTATCTCGTGCAATAAATGCATAAACCTTTTTCTACACCTCAATCCAACTACATCCTAGATTTGTATTCAGTGACTTGTCTTTTACCAGTGTTCTCACTCTTTTTACTTCATCCCACCTGTCAGCCACATCATACATGTTTGACAATAGTACATAATATCCAGTGTCTTGTGGTTCTAACTCAAAAATGTGTTGTGCCACTCCTTTCTCTAGCTCTACATTGCAATGGATTTTGTAGGAACCAAGAAAATCCCCCCACAAACCAACATCAGGTTGCAATGACGTTTTCTTGATAAAGCCAAGTTCTTCATCCAATAGCACAACACGAGTAAGCATGTCAACCATGCATGTCTCCACCATAGGGGTGATACCATATGGATTGGCTCGTGGACTTGAAGTATGTCTAGCCTTTATCCACTAGGCCTCCATGATGACATGTAGATAAAATAACAATGAAGGTTGTGTAATTTGGATTCATGCATGCCTTTTTTTCATTCCATGTAAGCGCTTGAGGGAATCCTCACCATATACATGCATTCCATAACTTGCAATGATTGTATTCCATGAAATCACATTTTTTTGAAGTATATTAGAGCACTTCCCACAAAAACATCGCACTCAAACCCACCTCTCATTACACAAGCATGAATTTATTTACCCTGCTTCATAGCTCCCATGTTATTGCTCGTAGAGAGAACAATAGCCATGGTAAATGAATCCAGTTTAACCCCTACTCTGCATTTCACGAAGGAGTTCCAAAGCATTACCATGCCCATTTTGAGCATACCCTGCAATCATTACATTCCACAAAACCATATTTCTTTGAGGCATTTTGTCAAAGATATTCCCACCAAAGCCTTTGGAATTTTGTCATTCAGATATTCCCCCCAAATCCTTTGGCAATTTGTAAAAGATATTCCCGCCAAAGCCTTTCGATTTAGTTCATAAATTGAACCAACACATTTCACAAGAAAATGAATTTGCATTGAGTTTTTTTGGGTTGTTTTTATTATTTGTTTCTTTAATGTATTAATATAATTAAATTATTTTTTAATACTAACTATCATTATACCATATATATATATATATATATATATATATATATATAAACTTATAAGAACAATGTCTTAATGTCCCATGTCAAATGTTTTCATCATGAAGTTGGGTTGGGTATCAATGACATATAACATTAATTTGTTGATGTTCATGAACTATAAGATATTGCAGGTTATACGATGTTGATTGAAGACAAATTACTGTATAATGCACTCAACTACCCGATTCAATAATATTCAATTACTATTATGTTGTTTCTCACGCCACGATTAGAAACGAATAGATTAAAATAATAGGAATGTGAACTATTTAAAGTTCAATTGTGAACTCTAATTCTCTATAGGGTGGTAATCCAGGCAATTCCTTTGGAAACACATATTTAAATTTTGACAAAATAGAGTATTGTTCTAAATTTATTGATTCATTATCTTCATTGATAGATAATAAAACATATAGCTTCCATCCCCTTCACATACTCCTCTTTGGTTTTAAATATGATATGAACCTTAGAGATACTCCTATGTTCTTCCCAACTAAGGTTCTTTTATGACCCACATCATGTGTAAAGTAAAGTCTCTTATTCTTGCAATCTAGAAATGCTTCATGATTTTCTAACCAATACATTCCTATCACTATATCATAGGATCCCAAGATTGTCACATAAAGAGATACTCGAGCTACACATACATCTAATTTTATCTCAAAATCCTTTACTAAACATCCTACATCTTTCTTCACTCCTAATGCCATTTCTACTTGACTAAAAAAAAAAAAATTATTGCTTCATTTGTAATCTAGATAATTTTTCATAAGATATGAAACTTTCAATAGCTCCTAGATCTATCCATATAGAAAAAAAAATTCTTGTTCATTTTAGTTAAAGTCTCCAACATTGTATATTGATGCTTGACCTGGCAATTATTCACCACTACATGGATTCTATGGGCGTTGCCCGAATCTCCAACTATTGTCTAGATCTTCTCTCTACTGACTTCCCTCTATTCTTGAGGGAAATACCTATAGAAGTTTGGTCCTCCACAAGTCCAACACACCCTCTTAGGAGATTGAATAATGTTTCCTAACTGAGTAAGAGTAGGTATACTAATATACTGTGAAGTTCGAGACTATTGCATTGGATGAAACTATTGTACTAGTGGTTGGCATGGTGGTCTCTAGTTTCTCGTCAGGTGTCTTTGTGTACTAATAATAGGTCCCCTCAACACATCTCTTTGTACTGTCATTGGTCTACTAGTTGTTTGAGATGGCATTTATCTCTAAACTCTTGAACCCATAGGTCTTTGCGGTCTATACTATCCACTACTTGCAATAACCTCTTCAACTACAATGGCCTTTTGGAATGCATCATGCAAGGTAAAAGGAATTAGGATCCTCACCCTTCTTCTAATATTGTAGTTCAGTCCAAAAACAAACTTGTTGACTCATAAATTTTCAGTATTTAAGTGTGGGTCATACCTCAATAATTCCATCAATCTTACCTTGTATTCAGGAACTGATATGTTTCACTATCTTAATGAATTGAATTCATTCAATTGTCTTTCAATGAACTCTTTCGACATATAACATTCTCGAAAACACTCTTAAAAAAGATCCCATGAAACCTCAGATATATCCATCCATAACTATGGTATAATATTCTTCCACCACAATAAAGAACGTCCCTTCAGTTGAAATATACCCATTTATACCTTAATTTTATAGGTGTAACCTCTCAAGGAAAGACACGTAGTCATATTCTCTAACTATGCCTCCATCTGTGGATCCCTAGAACTTCAGAAATTTTACCTTCTTTAACTATCTATGCATATGGTTGTTGGTAGGATTTTGAGATCCTTCAAGATGAGTGGATACTCCTCCTTATTTTTCTCTCTAGTCTATTCATCAAAGTGTCGAACATTCTCTAGAATGACCACATCATATTCATCACTTCTCTAGTAGAAATGTGTTCTTGTTCCTAAACATGTTCGTCTTCCCCGGGTGGAGAATTCGTAGGTGGTGGTGGTGGTGGGGGATGAATACCTTGACCCCTTACAATCCTACCTCTACCTCTTCTTCCTCTTCTATACATAATTACATGTCATAAAAAGAAAATTCAAATTTTAATTAGTCATCATTTATACATATTCAAATTATCACAAATGACATAACCCATAATGGTTCCATAGTCCTAGAGTGTTGAACCCTACTCTCATACCATATGTAACTCTCATCTATGTTAACCTCAATACATGTCATTTTTTTTAAATAAATATCAATAAACTTATATACTTAGTTAATTAAACAACCTTAACATATTAACATATCGACAAGTGTTGTGCTCAAGTGACAAAAAAGTGTTCTATATCATCTCTAGCAAGTGGTTATGGGTAATAGGGGTTGTAATTAATATGCATAGAAATATCTCAATAAGATTGTGCAAAAGCATCCTATAATCCTAAATACCTAAATTCTCTAATACCATGTGTAGCACCTAATTGTACATTAACTTATTGAGCTTATTCATCAAGTAAATTTCATTCTATATAATATAACATGTTAAAAGGATTTGTCAATTTTAAAAAAATGTATAAATTGTGCATTATTTATTTATTTATTTCTTAATAAATAAAATAATAATTGTAAATTTAAGGACCAATATACTACCCATTATAAATCATAACACTTTTCAACTGTATTTTTCAATTTTAATATAACGTATCTTCCGATATTCAATTTAAATGCAAGCAGTGCTTCTTATTAGTCCCTGCCAAAGTACAACTATAACAACGAGTTTTCTATTGATTTGACATTAATTCCATTGACTAAGCAATTTGACTATAAATTTAAACAATTTTCCAAAGTATAACATCGTTATATATATTTTTAAATTAAACCATTTTTTAAAATTATGGTTGGTGAAGAAATTGAACCCCTTATTACAGAAGTGTTGGCCAATATTTAATTTGGCCTTTTAATTCTACCTTAATGGCCTAATGGCCTCGTAATGACTGTATCTATTGTTTATGGCATTTGCCTGGTGTCCTTGGGCCTACATAAGCTAAATACGTTTTTGCTTTGGAACTTGACGAATTCGACCTTTAGAGAAAATGCAGGTGAAATTTTCTAAAAAAATTAGAAATTCATCTTCAGTAACATCAATTTAAACTTGGAACAAGCGAATTCTATTGCAAATTTGACATAATTCATAATCTGACTCGAATTTGAACAATTTGAGGTCAAAATGTTCAAAATTGGGCTCAGAAGAGCCGTCTTGACACAAAATATGTTGAATTTGGAAGTCTGCAGAGGAATTTGAGGATAGATGGCATATGTACTCCAACCGGGATTGATTCAGTGTAGAAGCGACAAAAATTTTGGACTGAAGATTTGTCGGAACCGACTAGTTTTGGCCTACATTAAATTCTTCTTTGTGTGAAATCGTAAGAAGAACCCTCGAAAATTAGAATTCAAATTGCCCGAAATTAAGTAATTGCTTTTGTCATTTACAACGGTTCTGGTTTCTGTCAATTGTCGTCCGTTGGAGGCGATTCTGTCAGATGACTCGAATTCCAGATACTTTGCATCCAGCTAATCAGACTCTCTTCTTTTTCTTTTCCTTTTACCAGATGAAAAGTAAGACGAAATTTATTCATTTAGTAAGTTGCCATAGACTAGATGTTTCTGATAGATGAACACTATTGCCAAGTATAAGTATTTGCAATATTTATCTACGGTTACTTGCTAGAATTCCATATTGTGTATCAACATTTTATTCATGGGATGGGACATTTGATACACAATATATTAATAAATTAGGATATTATATGCTTATCAAAACAATTAGAATTTTTTATAATAATTTTAATTATCTCAAACAAAACTCAATTTAATTAGAAAAATCTAACTTCCAATCTAATCAAGGAACCAAAATCTAACCGATTGAGGAATTGATAATCAATGAGATTAAACATTAGATACCTAAGAATTCCTTCAATTTAAATCTCTTTCTTCCGATCTTACCTGGCAAGGACTACGCTGCAATGCAACTCTTGTTATATGTAACACCCTTAGATGGGTGTTAACCTCTCAAACAAGATTATCTATATTTATAATGTTATTAAACATTCACACAAATGCATGTTTTACAAAAAGGATATATATATACCACAACAAAATATAATAAATTCCACAACAATGAAAACTGTTATTACAATATATTCACAACAAACCCAATGCCTATTGCACAAGCAATTTCTTTGTTAAAATATTATATTTCACCATATAAAAAGGTAAAAGATAGACCATTTACTACTAACTAATCTTTATCTATAATTTATTTTCATAGAATAAGATTGAATACTTAAATTATACCTAGACTTTATGGGTTTACTAGACTATTAAAATTCATGTACAAAGTTCTTTGTGTGCATCACTATGTTATATTCTTTTTGTTACATACACTTAATTGTTATCACCATGTTATTAGTCCCTGCCGAAGGCGTAGAGGGACTATAGCAATCGATAATTCTGTAATGGCGCGTTCGTTATGACTACATGTGACCCAAAGCAATGTAAAAAAAAAAAATGTTTTAAGCAGGAAGGCAATCAACGACAACAATTAATCAACACAACTTGACAATGAACACAACTTACACATTTAGGGAACAGACAAAAATGACCCCGCATACTATCACATTGTGCAACTAGATGAAACATGCAATAATCAGATAGACAAACAAACGACTACCCTCCCGACACAAGCAAGACAATGCCTACAAGATAAAGGACCACATCAACAACCCGACACATCGGCTTCGACAACCAGAAACTAGAAACCTCTACAGCGTGCAAGACCAAACACATTAAGGAATTATAGAACCAAGTACCAACATCAATTACAACGAATAATATGCCCACATCGGGAAGCACAAGACTTCATCCAGGTTATCATTCACATCTATCCATTAAGGCGCACAATGATCCCCTCATCAGAAATCATTCCATCACAAGGCGATAGGCGTGACAATAACCATGGAGAAACATAACATATCTAGAACTTTAACCCAAGATAAATCCCTCACGCCAGGAGACCAAATCATCTGTCAATAAATACACAAAGACTATACCCAAGCAACAAGTCGACAAGCTGCAAGGTGACATCACTCAAAATTAAATTGCACAACTAACCGAAGGATTTCTTGTTTCCTACAAGGCACACATGTGTGGTGAAACAACTATGACCAACCACCAATTACAATTTGACTTAAGGCACAAGGCGCATAGTGACCAAACAATTGTTAAACTAATAAACCCTCAACCATTAATCTTGTGCAAGCTATTGAACTATTATGCTAATAAACCATAAACCATCAACTATTAATCATTATGTCTAAGGGAGAATGAGTGGACTATAATCATTGCAATTAATCGAGTAATCTATTACCAATGAAATTAAGTCATTAATCTATTACCATTGCAGCTTTAATCTGTCATGGAAGAAGTTAAGGGACTGATATATAAGACTGATAATTACATTTTTTCTATATAAAAACAATTAATCTATTGTTTTCATAAGTCATAAGACACATATATAAAACCATTGACATATAAAAACAATTAATCTAGTTGTGGTAAGGATCACGACCATTATTGCAACAACATCTTTTTAAAATTGTTAATCCCTACATTCGATTAAATTACTACTAAGGAGCTCGAGTGTCGATAAATTTGATGAAATAAGCGCAAACAACTTATTAGAAAAAATTTCCTCAATCTCCATTTTCAAGTAGAATCTCATTTTAGAGATAGTTCTAGTCAATTAAAACTTGAACAAACATGAGAGTATTCTTTTATTGTTCGGATATCAAGCCTTTCTATATAGCTACCTAACAAATACATATATATATAACAAATCACTATATAACAAATATGTTATCTAACCCAATAAATTCGTTGCCTATTGAATACATTATGTGGATGTCTATTAAACATATGACATGTTGTCTATCAAATATGCTATTGTTATATATTGAAAGAATGATATCGCAATCATACAATCGTTGTCATCATATTATAAAATCGGTGTCATTCATATTATAAAATCGTTGTGAAATATTTAATGTCAACATATTAAATCGCTACCCATTATTATTAAATATTTATTGTCATACATATTATTAAATCGTTGCCATCATATTATAAAAACGCAGATATATAATCCAGATATGATAACGCAGATATATAATCGTCGATATATGATAACACAGGTATATCATTAAAGAAAAACACAGACCTAAATAAATTCACAGATATATCTAAATTCGAGCCATATCATTAAAATAACACGTGCATATCATTAAAGAAAAACACAAACTTAAATAAATTTGCAGATGTATCTAAATTCGGGCCATTTAATTAAAATAATGCAGGCATATCATTAAAGAAAAACACAGAGTTAAATAAATTCACAGATGTATCTAAATTCGAACCATTTCATTAAAATAAACGCAAACATATCATTAAATAAAAACGTTGTCTATTAAATAATGATAACTAATAATGGTATTGCAATCTTTCACCTATTAACCAAACATCCATTAGCATTTCAAATCGCAGTCAATATACCAAACCAAGCATTGGGTAATAAGCCAAGAAATCGCAGAGATAAATGCTAAGAAATTGATCAAAGATGAATCGCAGAGATAATCATCCACAAGAAAACACAGAGATGAATCTATCATAGATTAATCAACAAAAATGCAGAGATATTCAATCACAAGAAGGTGCAAAGACTAATCATTCGACAATGGATCAATAAAAAATGCATGGATACATAGTCACAAGAAGGCACAAAGATTAGAGGTTAATCGTAAGAGAAAAATGCAGAGATAAGTAAGGGATAGATAGCTGGGAATTTTTTTTATCCTTCACTTATTATCCATGCACAGGAAAGCAGGTCATTTGAATCTATAGGTCTTTAAACATCGGAGTGACGATTGTCGATTCGACTCCTGGACGACTGCTCAGGCACGGACTAATAACTTAAGGAATAGGGACAAAGGATAAAAACACAATTCTTCTTCATATTATATAATAAAACAAACGCAGAGAAGTCATTGCAATTAGAGGTTGGCTTTGCCATGGGAAATCAATTCAAAATACAATGAGCATAAGGTTGGTATGACTTTAAGTTATTTGATTATAAAATGTTGGGCTCATCAAGACAATTGTTGAAGATAAAAATGAAATCTTTGGATAGTGTTATGCTGAATAAAACATAATCTTTAACAAAATAGAAGTACATTACTGAAGGCACAGGAAAAATAATTAAACTACCATTAATACAAATATACACATGTGTACCATAACCAGAAACAATAGCTCTGATTCATTGTCCCGCACGTGCTCCATCCATCTCCCGCTTGCAGACTGATGTGACCTCACCGGTACCCCCCAGCCAACGCTAGGGGTACTCTTATTCCACCTAAGACCCCTGAGCCGCAATGGGTCCACACACACAATACTAGAGAATGTTAGCACCCAACTCACCTCGCAAGGTTGAGCTACCACTCGTTACCTGAGCTAGGTATCCCATCTCCCATGAGAGAAAGTTCAGTCAAGGTAAAATTTCAGCAGCGTAACATTACGCAAAAGATTAGATCCATAATCATCCTCCTCCATCCTTTTTATAGAGTTTTTAAGTAATTAGTTTCTCAAATTCTCATTATATTCCTTTTTTAGTTAATTAATTTCAAAAAACCTCTCCTATACACATGTCGCATGATCCCCTGTTGCACCAAAAAATCAATTTTATTAATTAATTTAATATTCCTATTTCCCTCGGTCCCCGAGGTGTAGGACAGTCGGTGACAGAGTGTGTTGTTAAGCCACTCCGTGTTGTTAAAGTCACCGGTTCGAAACCTGCGGGGACAAAAAATCTAACCATGTTAAGGTTTGGTGTAGCTCAGGCTGGGTGCGATCCCCGGGTGATTTTGACGGCTTAGATGCCCCTGAGTCGCAGTTTCTCAAGCCACGGGTTAATCGCATAGCCAACAAGTTCCGCACAAATTAACAAACAAAAACAAATATTCCTATTTCCCTCATCCACCTAAGAGTATTTCTAAAAACACTCATCGGTGTCCCAAAATTCCCTTACACTTCTTAAATGACTTACGCCTTACTTAATTCCTAGTTGAGTTCATAATTAGAAAGTTTCAAAGGCAAGATTCCTTACTAAGTTAGACCTTCAACTTTTTCTTTATGTTTCCCCTTTTCTTTAAGTTTCCTATTTCTTTTAAGCTTCCCCCTTTTTCCTTTTTAACTAAAAATCAATTTAGCAAGTGTAGATAAAACAACCATTTACCCTTTTTCCTTTTTAATTAAAAATTAATTTAGCAAGTGTAGATAAAAAAAAAAAAAACCATTTACCCTATTTTCTTTTTAACTAAAAATTAAATTAGCAAAAGTAGATAAAAACAACCATTACCCTCTCTTTTTTTAAATTTAATCCTCCATTATAATTTTGACTTTAATACATAAGTTTGAATTTCATACCCCCCTTCTTGTTATATGTTTATTTATTATTTTATTTTTTTGACCACATGTTCTACTTAGACCTAGGTTTTAATTTCACTAGGCTGGGAGACATTTTTATTAGGAAAAATTGTTTCTAAACCTTACTTATCACATCATTCATTTTAAGCCCAACTAGGTTTATTCACTTACCAGTTAAAATCGCGACGTGCCCTTCAGGACGCACTACGTGCTCCAAGGGTGCCACTCGCCTCTTTCTACTTTCCTTGCGCAACGTGCCCTTCAGGACGCACTACGTGCTCCAAGGGTGCCACTCACCTCTTTTCATTTTCCTTGCGTGAAGTGCCCTTCAGGACACACTACGTTCTCTAAGGGTGTCACTCGCCTCTTGATTGACTTTAGTAGATGTCAAACCCATGGAGTCAATACTCTGCCATGTGATATTGTGGGAGACTAAGGGCCTCTAAGGAATAAGGCCCCTACCATATTGCACGCCCCTTATAATCATGATGAACGACTTTCACAGTCTTCCCTCATGGCATCGTGGGTATTCTCGAACTAGGTAATCGTTAACCTACAGTTCGAGCCACAACGAGAGTGCTAGTAGGTTGTGGTAGAGTTGCTACCACACCTCTCCCTCAAAGTCTCTAATTGTCATGCGTGACCCCTCTACTCCACATGTGAGCCTGGTCAACAAGCTATCGTCAACCTTCATCTATCAACGAATCATGTCAGCAATAATAATCAATCATCATAACATCTAATCATATGTGCATATGTCACATCAACAACATTCAAACCCAATAGTACACTCCCTGACTTGATCCAAAGTCCAAGGGGTTTCATCGATGCCTCTGCATCCTTGAGGTCCAAAGTCCTACACACTCCGGAGAACTAAGTCAATAACACATGTCTATGTAATACAAATGAATAACGTATCATCAAAGACATAATATCTCATAATCATAATCAAAACGCTCAATAGATACAATAACCTGGATCACTTGCAAGCAAGTTTCCTCAAAGAATAAGTTCGTTCAGTGCACACAAGAGCAGGATGTTACAAATTTATTGACTTCATATTAATATGCCCTTTGACTATAAATTTTTCCACCATTTCTATTGTTCGTACTATAGAACTAAAAACATTATTTTTTATATAATAAAAAAAACGTTATATGTCATCATCTCATTGGAGAATAGATTCGAAGGCTTATTGTTGGTTTCTCTATTCTCAATGTTTTAATTCATGTTTTAATCCAAGATCAACATGCATATATTTTCTTATGCATTGTTCGAAGGTGGATTATTACTAGCATTAGTTTGAATGTTTGTCTTAGCATTTTATGTTAGTTAAATTTATCCCAAGTTTCGTTAATTATAAATATTTTTATGTTTGTTGTACTATTGTTATTATTATTAATATTATTTTTTATTATTATTAAGTATTTAATGTATGTAAACAGGTTTGCCACACACATTCTTTCTTAAATGTTTACACAATGTGAGGCCCTTGGACGGTTCTGATAGCCTTAAATGTTTACCTAACAAGCCTCGCAGCCTTAAATGTTTACTTAACATGCGTGTTACAATACATTTTCCTCCAATTTTTGGATACAATCTTGTCAGTAGTGAATTTGGGCAGTTAGACATGTTCTTACTTTGTAGGGTTGAGATGGAATGAGGAATCCGTACATGCTTTATAAAATCCCATGTCCATACTTTATAAAACTACATATACAATGTGTATAATTATTTATTTTGATATTTTAAATCTAAAATTTAATAATATCTAACGTACTTATCTTTTAGATTTCTTGACTTTTATTTTAATATTTTTACATATAATCATAAACCTAATTATAATTTCATTTTAATTTATGTTTACTATATGATTCAATAATGCACTTAAAAATTAATATCTATATTTTATAAAAATACATGTTTAATGTAAATGATTATTTACTTTAATATTTTTAAATATAGAATTAAAAAAAACTTTGTTTTGTTTACTTCAATTTTTTTTAAATAAGAGATTTAACATACTTTAATAATTTTATGTAATTAAATTGTACAATATCAATATTTAATATTTGGAAATAATGTTAGATAGTTGATAGGGATCATTATTCGTAAACAATCGCAATTTTGAGTCTGCCAGCACTAGAGTCCATCTGTCAATTTGTATATCGCAGAACTCTGAGTGTTGTTTGGAGGACAAGGACTATCAATTTTCATATCGTGAAACTCTGGGTGTTGTTTGTAGGACACTGAACAATAAAAGCCCAATTTTGAGCCCGCTAGCCCGAGAACCCGCGATCCAAAAAGTAGCTAAGTATGAAATGAAGAATCCGTACATGTTTTATAAAATCTCATATCCATACTTTATAAAAGTACATATTTAATGTGTACAATTATTTATTTCAATATTTTTAATCTAAAATTTAGTAATATATAACTTACTTATCCTTTAAATTTCTTGACTTTTATTTTAATATTTTTAAATATAATCATGAACCTAATTATAATTTCATCTTAATTTATTTTTAGTATATGATTCAATAATGCACTTAGAAATTAATATTTGTATTTTATAAAAATACATGTTTAATGTAAATGATTATTTAATTTTATATTTTTTAAAATAGAATTTTAAAAAGCTTTGTTTTGTTTACTTCATTTTTTTTTTAAATAAGATATTTAACCTCTTTTAATAATTTTATGTAATTAAATTGTACAATATCAATATTTAATATTATTAATTTAATATTAGAAAATAATTTTTTTAGATAATGTTAGATAGTTGATAGGGATCATCATTTGTCAACAATCGAAATCTTGAGTCTGCTAGCCCGGGTGTTTGTCTGTCAATTTGTATATCGCATAACTTTGAGTGTTGTTTGGAGGACACGGAACAATAGAAGCTCAATTTTGAGCCCACCAGTCCGAGAACTTACGATCCAAAATGTGGCTAAGTATGGAATGAGGAAGTTGTACATACTTTATAAAATATCATGTCCATATTTTATAAAAGTAAATATTTAATGTGTATAATTATTTATTTCAATATTTTAAATCTAAAATTTAGTAATATATAACTTACTTATCTTTTAGATTTCTTGACTTCTATTTTAATATTTTTAAATATAATTATAAACCTAATTATAATTTCATCTTAATTTATGTTTAGTATATGATTCAATAATACACTTAAAAATTAATATCTATATTTTATAAAAATACATGTTTAATGTAAATGATTATTTACTTTAGTATTTTTAAATATAGGATTTAAAAAAACTTTGTTTTGTTCACTTCATTTTTTTTTTTAAATAAGAGATGTAACATCCTTCAGTAATTTTATGTAATTAAATTTTACAATATCAATAATTAATATTAATAATTTAACATTTCCAAATAATGTTTTTAGATAATGTTAGATAGTTGATAGGGATCACCATTCGTCAACAATCACAATCTTGAGCCCACCATCCTCGAAGTCCGCCTGTCAATTTGTATATTGTGAAACTTTGGGTGTTGTTTGGAGGACACGAAACAATAGAAGCTCAATTTTGAACTCGCCAGCTCGAGAACCTGCCATCCAAAATGTGGCTAAGTATGGAATGAGGAATCTGTACATACTTTATAAAATCTCATGTTCATACTTTATAAAAGTACATATTTAATGAGTATAATTATTTATTTCAATATTTTAAATATAAAATTTAGTAATATTTAACGTACTTATCCCTTAGATTTTTTGGCTTTTATTTTAATATTTTTAAATATAATTTTAAACTTAATTATAATTTCATCTTAATTTATATTTTATATATGATTCAATAATACACTTAAAAAAATTTGAGCCCACAAGTTTGTCTGTCAATTTGTATATCGCGGAAATCTGGGTGTTGTTTATAGGATACAGAACAATAGAATCCCAAGTTTGAGCTCGCTAGCCCTAGAACCCACGATCCAAAAAGTGGCTAAGTATGGAATGAAGAATTCGTACATGATTTATAAAATCTCATGTTCATACTTTATAAAAGTACATATCTAATGTGTATACTTATTTATTTCAATATTTTAAATCTAAAATTTAGTAATATATAACTTATTTATCCTTTAGATTTCTTAACTTTTATTTTAATATTTTTAAATATAATCATAAACCTAATTATAATTTCATCTTAATTTATGTTTAATATATGATTCAATAATGTCCTTAAAAATTAATATCTATATTTTATAAAAATATTGTTTAATGTAAATGATTATTTACTTTAGTATTTTTAAATATAGAATTTAAAAAAACTCTTCATTTTTTTTTAAATAAGAGAATTAACATCCTTCAATAATTTTATGTAATTAAATTTTACAATCTCAATATTTAATATTAATAAATTAATATTTGGAAATAATATTTTCAGATAATGTTAAATAGTTGATAGGGATCACCATTCGTCAACAATCGCAATTTTCAGCACACCACCCCGAGATTGCACCTATCAATTTGTATATAGCGGAATTTCGGGTGTTGTTTGGAGGACATCGAACAATAAAAGGTCAATTTTGAGCAAGTCAGCCCGAAAACCCACGATCCAAAATGTAACTAAGTATGGAATGAGGAGTGATCCAAAATGTGGCTACGCATGGAATGAGGAAGTCATACATATTTTATAAAATCTCATGTCCATACTTTATAAAAATACATATTTAATGTGTATAAGTATTTATTTCAATATTTTAAATCTAAAATTTAGTAATATATAACTTAATTATCATTTAGATTTCTTGACTTTTATTTTAATATTTTTAAATAAAATCATAAACCTAATTATAATTTCATCTTAATTAATGTTTAGTATATGATTCAATACTGTACTTAAAAATTAATATCTATATTTTATAAAAATACATGGTTAATGTAAATGATTATTTACTTTAATATTTTCAAATATAGATTTGTAAAAAAAACTTTGTTTTGTTTACTTCATTTTTTTTTAAATAAAAGATTTAACATCCTTCAATAATTTTATGTAATTAAATTTTACAATATCAATATTTAATATTAATAATTTAATATTTGGAAATAATGTTTTTAGATAATGTTAGATAGTTGATAGGAATCACCATTCCTCAACAATCGCAATCTTTACCCCACTAGTCCAGGAGTCCGCTTGTCAATTTGTATATCGTGGAACTTCGGGTGTTGTTTGAAGGACACAAAACAATAGAAGCTCAATTTTGAGCCCGTCAGTCCGAGAACTCGCGATCCAAAATGTGGCTAAGTATGGAATGAGGAAGCCAAACATACTTTATAAAATCTCATGTCCATACTTTATAAAAGTACATATTTAATGAGTATAATTATTTATTTCAATATTTTAAATCTAAAATTTAGTAATATCTAACGTACTTATCCTTTAGATTTCTTGACTTTTGTTTTAATATTTTTATATATAATCATAAACCTAATTATAATTTCATCTTAATTTATGTTTTATATATGATTTAATAATGCACTTAAAAACTTTTGAGCCTGCCAGCCTGAAAGTTCATCTGTCAATTTGTATATTGCGGAACTCTGGGTGTTGTTTGTAGGACACATAACAATAGAAGCCCAATTTTGAGCCCACCAGCTCGAGAACCCGCGATCCAAAAAGTGGCTAAGTATGGAATGAAGAATCCATACATGCTTTATAAAATCTCATGTCCATACTTTATAAAAGTACATATTTAATTTGTATAATTATTTATTTCAATATTTAAATCTAAAATTTGATAATATATAAATTACTTATCCTTTAGATTTCTTGACTTTTATTTTAATATTTTTAAATATAATCATAAACCTAATTATAATTTCATTTTAATTTATGTTTAGTATATGATTCAATAATGCACTTAAAAATTAATATCTATATTTTATAAAAATACATGTTTAATGTAAATGATTATTTACTTTAGTTTTTTTAAATATAGAATTTTAAAAAACTCTTTTTTTTTACTTTAATTTTTTAAAATAAGAGATTTAACATCTTTCAATAATTTTATGTAATTAAATTTTACAATATCAATATTTAATATTAATAATTTAATATTTGGAAATAATATTTTTGAGATAATGTTAGATAGTTGATAGGGATCGTCATTCTTCAACAATTGCAATCTTTCGCCCCAATAGTTAATTTGTATATCATGGAACTTTGGGTGTTGTTTGAAGGACACGAAACAATAGAAGCTCAATTTTGAGCCCGCCAGTCCGAGAACCCACGATCCAAAATGTGACTAAGTATGGAATGAGGAAGGCATACATACGTTGTAAAATCCCATGTCCATACTTTATAAAAATACATATTTAATGAGTATAATTATTTAGTTCAATATTTTAAATCTAAAATTTAGTAATATCTAATGTACTTATCCTTTCCCCGTATGGGGTGACAAGTGGCGAAGGCGCGCCAAATGGCCACGCACTAGGCCGGAGAGTAAATGCTGGAGGCAGTCCTCCATAAAACACCCACTACGGATGTTGCCCAACCATTACAGCCCTGCAATGGATAGACTCCTCCCGCGAGCGAGGATTTATGAACTCGGTGAGGTAAATGTTAAATGCAGATATGGGAATTCGCAGCGTGTTTATTTGTTTTGCTCTGCTCCGGTCTCGGCTCTGTTCTGTTTCTGGTGGTGGTGGTACCGTTCTGTTTTCCTGGAGCCCTGGTACACCAACCTTCCGTGGAA
>ML783974.1:283663-303996 GCA_009831015.1 Picea engelmannii
TCATGATGCTATGGATTTTTAGTTTTTTGCTTATGTTTTATGTTAATCTAGACTTAAGGCACCTGGCCTGGTTTCCTACGGGCAGGACAGGTGCCATTAGTTGACAGCTGTTATAACTATACACCTATGCTGGTTTCCGGTTTTCGGCAGCATTTTGGTTGGCTAATACTATGGACTATGTACACTCTGTTACAGTTTTTTGTTAATATTTAATAGCAGGATCCTCCCCTTTTTATTTAAAAAAAAAAAAAAATGTACTTATCCTTTAGATTTCTTGACTTTTGTTTTAAATTTTTTTATATATAATCATAAACCTAATTATAATTTCATCTTAATTTATGTTTTATATATGATTCAATAATGCACTTAAAAACTTTTGAGCCTGCCAGCCTGAAAGTCCATTTGTCAATTTGTATATCGCGTAACTTTGGGTGTTGTTTGTAGGACACATAACAATAAAAGCCCAATTTTGAGCCCGCCCGCTCGAGAACTCGCTATCCAAAAAATGGCTAAGTATGGAATAAGAAATCCATACATGCTTTATAAAATCTCATGTCCATACTTTATAAAAGTACATATTTAATGTGTATAATTATTTATTTCAATATTTTAAATCTAAAATTTAATAATATATAACTTACTTATCATTTAGATTTCTTGACTTTTATTTTAATATTTTTAAATATAATCATAAACCTAATTATAATTTCATCTTAATTTATGTTTAGTATATGATTTAATAATGCACTTAAAAATTAATATCTATATTTTATAAAAATTTCTTGACTTTTATTTTAATATTTTTAAATATAATCATAAACCTAATTATAATTTCATCTTAATTTATGTTTAGTATATGATTCAATAATGCACTTAAAAATTAATATCTATATTTTATAAAAATACATGTTTAATGTAAATGATTATTTATTTTAGTTTTTTTAAATGTAGAATTAAAAAAAAAAAAACTTTTTTGTTTACTTTAACTTTTTAAAATAAGAGATTTAACATATTTGAATAATTTTATGTAATTAAATTTTACAATATCAATATTTAATATTAATAATTTAATATTTGGAAATAATGTTTTTAGATAATATTAGATAGTTGATAGGGATCACCATTCGTCAACAATCGCAATCTTCAGCCCGCCAGCCCGGGAGTTCACTTGTAAATTTGTATATCGCGGAACTTCGGGTGTTGTTTGGAGGACACAGAACAATAGAAGCTCAATTTTGAGCCCGCCAGCCCGAGAACCCACGATCCAAAATGTGGCTAAATATAGAATGAGGAAGTCGTACATACTTTGTAAAATATCATGTCCATACTTTATAAAAGTACATATTTAATGTGTATAATTATTTATTTCAATATTTTAAATATAAAATTTAGTAATATATAACTCACTTCTTGACTTTTATTTTAATATTTTTAAATATAATCATAAACCTAATTATAATTTCATCTTAATTTATGTTTAGTATATGATTCAATAATGCACTTAAAAATTAATATCTATATTTTATAAAAATAAATGTTTAATGTAAATGATTATTTACTTTACTATTTTTAAATATAGAATTTAAAGAAAACCTCTCTTATGATTATTCAATTTTTTTTTAAATAAGAGATTTAACATCTTTCAATAATTTTATGTAATTAAATTTTATAATATCAATATTTAATATTAATAATTTAATATTTGGAAATAATGTTTTTAGATAATGTTAGATAGTTGATAGGGATCACCATTTATCAACAATCGCAATCTTGAGCTTGTCAACCCCGGAGTTCATCTGTCAATTTGTATATCGCGGAACTTCGGATGATGTTTGAAGGACACAGAACAATAGAAGCTCAATTTTGAGCTCGCTAGCCCGAGAACCCGCAATCCAAAATGTGGTTAAGTATGGAATGAATAAACTGTGCATACTTTATAAAATCCCATGTCTATACTTTATAAAAGTACATATTTAATGAGTATAATTATTTATTTCAATATTTTAAATCTAAAATTTAGTAATATCTAATGTACTTATCCTTTGTATTTATTGACTTTTATTTTAATATTTTTAAATATAATCATAAACCTAATTATAATTTCATCTTAATTTATATTTTATATATGATTCAATAATGCACTTAAAAATTAATATCTATATTTTATAAAAATACATGTTTAATGTAAATGATTATTTATTTTAATATTTTTAAATATAGAATTTAAAAAAACTATGTTTTGTTTACTTCAATTTTCTTTAAATAAGATATTTAACATCCTTTAATAATTTTATGTAGTTAAATTGTACAATATCAATATTTAATAATAATAATATAATATTTAGAAATAATGTTTTTAGATAATGTTAGATAGTTGATAGGGATCATCATCCGTAAACAATCGCAATCTTGAGTCCACTAGCCCTGGAGTCCGCCTGTCAATTTGTATATCGTGGAACTCTGAGTGATATTTGAAGGACACTGAACAATAGAAGTGTCGGCCATCCCGCAAGTCCGCTTGTGAATTTGTTGATCGCAGAACTCTGGGTGATGTTTGTAGGACACAAAATAATAAAAACTCAATTTTGAGCCCGCCAACCCGAGAACTCGCAATACTATGGAATGAGGAATTTGTACATGTTTTATAAAATCGCATGCCCATACTTTATAAAAGTACATATTTAATGTGTATAATTATTTATTTCAATATTTTAATCTAAAATTTTGTAATATATAACTTACTTATCTTTTAGATTTCTTGACTTTTATTTTAATATTTTTAAATATAATCATAAACCTAATTATACTTTAATATTAATTTATGTTTAATAAATGATTCAATAATGCACTTAAAAATTAATATCTATATTTTATAAAAATACATGTTTAATGTAAATGATTATTTACTTTAGTATTTTTAAATATAGAATTTAAAAGAGATTTGTTTTGTTTACTTCAATTTTTTTTAAATATGTGATTTAACATCCTTTAATAATTTTATGTAATTAAATTGCACAATATCAATATTTAATATTAATAATTTAATATTTGGAAATAATGTTTTTAGATAATGTTAGATAGTTGATAGGGATCACCATTCATCAACAATCTCAATCTTGAGCCCACCAGCCCAGGAGTCCGCCAGCCCGAGAGTCCGCATGTCAATTTGTATATCGCGGAACTTCAAGTGTTGTTTGGATGACACGGAACAATAGAAGCTCAGTTTTGAGCTCGCTAGCCCGAGAACCCACGATCCAAAATGTGGCTAAGTATGGAATGAGGAAGTCGTACATACTTTATAAAATCCCATGTCCATACTTTATAAAAGTACATATTTAATGAGTATAATTATTTATTTCAATATTTTAAATCTACAATTTAGTAATATCTAACGCACTTATCCTTTAGATTTCTTGACTTTTATTTTAATATTTTTAAATATAATCATAAACCTAATTATAATTTCATCTTAATTTATGTTTTATATATGATTCAATAATGCACTTAAAAACTAATATCTATATTTTATAAAAATACATGTTTAATGTAAATGATTATTTATTTTAATATTTTTAAATATAGAATTTAAAAAAAGCTTTGTTTTGTTTACTTCAAATTTTTTAAAATAAGAGATTTAACATACTTTAATAATTTTGTGTAATCTACCAGATGGGGTGATACCAAGCAGCTTGTGCACACAAGACATGGAGAGGTCAATCATCCAGCTAGTCAGTCAGTTGGCGCTCGCAGGTACCAGCACTCCCAGCATGTTCCATCCCCCTCCTGGCACATCACCTCGCAATTTAAGTTTCCACGCTGCCACCATGTCGAACCTTCAAGCCAGGAGCCCATCGTACGAGTTGGATAATTTGCAGGGAGAGATCACGCATGGATATATGCACATCACCTCAGCGGTCACCTCCCCATCCCAGATCAGGAGCCCTCATAGCCGAACTTAGGGCCATTTTCACTCTAACAACTCACAACGCCTTCCCTCCTCCTCACAGGTTTTTGTTGATCTTCAAGCTCTGCACATCCACCCTCCTAGCCTCGACACCCCTTATGCCATGCCTAAGAGGAAACTCTAGAAGAGGTGCAGCCTGGTACGCAGCCAGGGGCAGGAAAATGCCAAATTCGTCCCACCTCTCAGACACTGAAATGTCTGACGCTGATTTCCCTCCAGTTTTTTATTCTCTTCCTATCATGCCTTCTATTTTGGCTCCTTCTCTAGCAGAGACACAGCTTGAAGCCACTCAAGAACTTTTTCCTCTATCAAATGAGTATGGTTGTTGGGTTGAATGGTTCGACGCCTTCGGGAACTCCCTGGGATATGCACCACCCCCACCCTCTCCTCTTCCACTGCGATGACCACCTCCCGACTTTACCCTGTCACGCCATATTTCTGAAGCCACCTCCACCAATTCGACGGATTCCCCAATTCGTCCCCCTTGCTACAACCATGCTAACCAGGAAGAGATCACTCAAGCTTTGAGCGATTTGGCCAAAGGACAACAGGACATCAAAATGGACCTCAAGGATTTACAAACGCAGGACGAAGAACAAAGGAGAAAGGTGGACAAACTGCTACTCTTCCTCAAAGACCTCAGGTAGGTAAGCGTTGAACGAGACAAGGGAAGCTGAAGAATACCCAAGTCTTCGCAGGCCCATCCTATGGTCCAGGTCTCTGAAAAAGTTCTTTTTTTTCTAGTCTTTTACTCCATGTTTTTTCAGTTCTTTAGGAAACTGTATAAACAGTTAGCTCTTCTTAGATAGTCATCTCTACTTATATTAAAACTCAGACAACCCAGAGCCCTATGAAGCATAGTAGGTTTTTTCAGTATGATCACTTCTGTTTATTTTTGGACAAGTGTCATCATATTTTGGACAAGTGTCGTTAAATTTTTGAACCAGGGCCAACAGTGGTTTCCCATCCAGGCACTTTTGACACCTAGAACAGACATATTGTAAATTTTCAAAAGGCTCTAATATACTTACTAACTTAAAAATATATATGTGTGTGTGTGTGTGTGTGTGTGTGTAATTAAATTGTACAATATTAATAATTTAATATTTGGAAATAATGTTAGATAGTTGATAGGGATCACCATCCGTCAATAATCATAATATTGAATACATGTTTAATGTAAATGATTATTTATTTTAATATTTTTAAATATAGAATTTAAAAAAGCTTTGTTTTGCAAATTTTTTAAAACAAGTGATTTAACATTCTTTAATAATTTTATGTAATTAAATTGTACAATATTAATATTTGGAAATAATGTCTTTAGATAATGTTAGATAGTTGATAATAAATATTTTATTTTGTATTTGTAATAAATAATCATTTTTTAAATATATTTAATTAGTAAAAATAACAATGGCATAGAATGGATTAAGAAAAACTACAATGTTGAAAAGTAAATAAAAAGAAAGCACTAATAGAATTTGGTTGTGGTGATGTATTATGTGGTTATGGCATTGGTACAAACGAATTTGAACTATTTAGTTTAAATGGTATTAAATTGATACATGTAAGCATATTTTGCACTTGTCCATGATAATCTTATTTTGCAACTATAAACTAGGAATAATCTTTACGGGTAAATTAACTTTTAATTTACTCTTAATTAACTATTAAATAAATGATAAATACATAAAATAAAATATACAATAAAATCAATCACTTACTTTTAAGCTACACGGCCATGCAGCACTTGTTTATATTTATATATTATTTTTGGATGAGTGTACCTTTTTACCATGACACTTTTAACTCAACTCAAGGATCATATTATTAAATATGATAATAAAAATTTTATTCTTACATATTATAAAATATTTTCTTGATTTTCTTTGTTGCGTTGTCTCAACATAATTCAATTTTCCATATAATGCATTAAGAATTTACAATCCTTTCCAATAAGGATATAAGAAAGGCACTTGGATATAATATAATTGAGAGAATATATATGTGTTTTATAAATGCATAATGTTAATTTAATTACCAATATAATCGTAAATAAATAAATAAATATTTGAATAACCTCACATTATTGTGACTTATTTACAAGAAAACGAGTTATATTATTATCATTATCATTATCATAAATTAAATTCATGTAATAATTTAAATAACATTATTGAGCTTAAATATACAAAAATTCATTAGTGGTTCCTTGCATACGAAATATCATCAATATATTTGTCCATCAAATTTTTTTAAACAGTGATAAAAGTTATGTCTTTGTTTGATGGGGATATCATCAACCAACATAAACAATCTAATTTAAAGTGCATTACAATTAAATAATTTACCAAACATGGTAGATTCCAAAAAATTATAAAAACTTTGAGAGGTGGTGTATTATTGCAATAAATTTTGAATTTTAAAACACAAGAATTATAGTCACCAAGTGTTACTCCCAAAACCTTTCATCAATGTCAATGATGCTTGCATAGCTTCATCATTTTTTTTGGAATTGTGTCAACTTTACTAGAGATGTGTCAAATTTATCGGTGTTGCATCAACTTCACTATAACTTTCCTATGGAAATTTTCGATTATCAAATAGACCCACTGGTTACCACCTTGCCAACACCTATGAGTACTCTCCTATTGAATGGTTTTGTCATTGATGTCAAAGTCAGTCATTGATAAACATGAAGAATCCTATGGAGTCTCCAAAGTGGTCCCCTTATGGTGTAGCTTTAAGCATGGCCCTCACAGGAAGACGCTTTGAAGAAGACCACAAGAAGCCCCACAGTTGTTTGAAGAAAAAAACTATGAAGGACATTTTAAATGCATGCAAAGCCTACATGGATTAATATCCCTCATCAAATTATTTCCCACAGTAGGTGGAACGCCACGTGATTCCTCATGGTTGAGAAAATATACCCTTATAAATATGATCTTGTGAATTTTCCCCTAAAAGAAGTTGCAAAACAATAAGTTATTGGTCGGACCTAAATTTAAGTAAAGGAAGACAAGAAGTTATCGGTTGGCCCCAAATCTAAGTAAAGAAAGCACTTGGAAGGGTATAAATAAAAATTAAGAACCTCTCATTATTCATAAAGTTGGGGATATTTGAGCACAATTTCAGTAGAGAAGGAACAAGGAGGATAAGGAGATTGCGAATTTAAGGAAGGCTTGATCTGATGTATTATTTTTTAGAGACGTCCTCACTAGTTGAACACTCTTGTCCCATGCGTCATCATTGGATAGTCCTCGCTAGTTGAACACCCTTGTCCCATGAGGCCTTGTTGGACAACATATACTGGTCCTGCGAGACATCACTAGAAAACCCATCCTGGTCCTGCGAGGACCTCTGTGATAGGGGTTTGCAGTAGGCCTTCAGATCATATTTGCAACAACGTCATGTCTTGGCATATTTTCCAAGTTTTATGTGGTTGTTGGATTTCTATGCAGTTTGATGATGATGATAATGATGTATCAATGATAGTGAGTAGTTGATTATTTCATAAATATTTTAAGGGTGGAAGGAAGGGGCAAGGAAAGGGGGTTGGAGACTCATTCTAGTTGGAGTTGGAAAATCTAGGGAGTTGTAGCTTCCTTCAGGTTGGATCCTGTAAATTAGGGGGTTGAAGCCTCCTTCCAGTTGGAATTGGAAAATATTGGAAGTTGTAGCTTCCTTTGAATATAATATTGTTATTATATAAGAAAACACGTTGTGGATTTCCATGTAAATCTATTGTGCACTGTGTATTTTCTATTCTACTATTTATTGTATATTGGATAGAATTATTTGATTGAAAAGTTAAAGTCTTAAAAGTGGTAAATTGTACTTGAAATTGATTCTCCCCCCTCTTAGTATCAATAATTGGTTTTAGAGAAAGTTACCTTTAGAATAGTTTAATCACTGGAAGGAAAGATCGTGAGAAGAAATAGAAGGACACATTCCAAATGGGATTCCACCATTTTATGGAAACAATTATGCATACTGGAGCAATAGAATGCAAACTTACTTGATAGCTATAGGAGTGGAAATATAGCTCTCAGTTTTCAATGGCTACAAAGTTCCAAAAACTACAATTGATCCATATGAGAATAGATTGATGAGTTTTAATTCAAAGGATAGGCATGTTATCATAAGTGGATTGACACCAACTATTTCTAGCAAGGTGATGAGTTGCAACACAACCAAAGAGGTATGGGATAAACTTGTAACATCCCGCTCTTGCGCGAACTGAGCGAACCTATTCTTTGAGGACACTTACTTGCAAGTGATCCGGTTTATTATATCTATTGCTCGTTTTTTATTATGATTATGAGACATTATGGATTGACGATATGTTATTTTGTTGTATTCACATAGACATGTGATATTGACTGGGTTCTCCTAAGTGTGCAAGACTTTGGACATTGAGGATGCAGAGGCATCGATGAAACCCCTTGGACTTCGGATCGAGTCAGAGAGAGGAATGTTGGGTTTGAATGTTATTGATGTGACACATGTACATATGATTAGATGTTCTAATGATTGATTATTTATACTGACATGATTCGTTGATGGATGTAGGCGGACGATAGCTTGACGACCATACTCACATGTGGATTAGAGGGGTCATGCAGGACAGTCAGAGACTTAAGGGAGAGGTGTGGATAACATCCATGCCACAACCTACTAGAACTCTCGTCGTGGCTCGAACTGTAGGTTAAACATTACCTAGTTTGAGAAGACCCACAATGTCATGAGGGCGGACTATGGCAGTCTCTCACGATGATTCTAAGGGGCATGCAATAAGGCAGGGGCCTTATTCCTTAGAGGCCCTTATTCTCCCACAAGATCACCTGGCGAAGTATTGACTCCAGGGGTTTTTGACATCTATCAAAATTAGTCAAGAGGTGAGTGGCATCCTTGGAGCACATAGTGCATCCTGAAGGGCACGTAGCACAAGGAAAACGGAAAGAGGTGAGTGGCACCCTTGGAGCATGTAGTGTGTCCTGAAGAGCATGTCGCGTAAGGAAAATGAAAGGAGGAGGGTGGCACCCTTGGAGCACGTAGTGCATCTTGAAGGGCACGTCGTGATTTTAACTATTAAGTGAATAAACCTAGTCAGCCTTAAAATGAATGATGTGAGAAGTAAGATTTAAAAACAATTTTTCCCTAATGAAAATGTCGCCCAGCCTAATAAAATTAAAACCTAGGTCTAAGTAGAACATGTGGTCAATAATAATAATAATAGTAATAAATAAACCTATAACAAGAAGGGGGGGGTAAGAAATTCGTATTAATTTATTAAAGTCAAATTATCTTGGAGGATTAAAATTTTAAAAAGGGAAATGTTTTTTTTATCTTTTTTTGCTAATTTTAATTTTAGTTAAAAAAAAAGAGGGTAAATGATTGTTTCATCTACACTTGCTAATTTAATTTTTAATTAAAGAAGAAAAAGGGTAAATGGTTGTTTTATCTACACTTGCTAAATTGATTTTTAGTTAAAAATTAAAAAGAGGGAAACTTAAAAGAAATAAGAAACTTAAAGAAAAAGGGAGAAACCTAAAGAAAAGGGGAACATAAAGAAAAAGTTGAATGTCTAACTTAGTAAGGAATCTTGCCTTGGGAACTTGCTATCTATGAACTCAACTAGGAATTAAGTAAGGAGTAAGTAAATTAAGACTTGTAAGGGAATATTGGGACACCAAGGAGCGTTTTTAGGAATGTTTTTAAGTGGGTGAGGGAAATAGGAATAATTAAATAATTAATCAAATTAATTTTCTGGTGCAACTAGGGATGGGTGACATGTGTACGGGGGAGGTTTTTCCTCATTAAATTAATGAAAAAAGAATTTAATTGGAATTTGGGAAACTAATTACTTATAAACTCTATAAAAAGGATGGAGGAGGATGAGTATGGATCTGATCGTTTTGCATAACGTTATGTTGTTGAATGTTTCCTTCACTGGACTTTCTCTTGTGGGAGTTGGGATACCCAGCTCAGGTAACGAGTGGTAGCTTGAACTTTCAAGGTGAGATGGGTGCTAGCGGTTCTCTGGTATTTTGTGTGTGGCCCCTTTGTGGATCATGGGGATCAAGGGGAAGAAGATTACCCCTAGCGTTGGTTGGGAGGTACCGGTGAGGTCACATCGATTGACAAGTGGGAGCTAAACAGAGCGGGCACATGGAAAACAACTTCAGAGCATTCGTGTTTGGCTAATGTATGTCTGTCAAAGTTGTTACTTGCAATGAATTTAATTTACACATGTTATTTTTCTATGCTCAGTTGAAGATTTCTTGCCTTGATCTTTATTTCACCTTCTTCCTACAGTATATGTAATCCCCTTGCTCGCTATTTTCGAATTGATTTCCCTTGGTCAACCCAAACCATGATTGCAATGACTTCTCAGTGTGTTTTTTTATTGATTAATACGATGAAAAATTGTGTTTTTATCTTTTGTCCCTTATCCCTTTAGTTGTTAGTCTGTGCCTGAGCAATTGGCCAGGAGCCAAATCGACGATCGTCACTCCAGTGTTTAAGTACTTATAGATTCAAATTCCCTAATTTCATGTGCATGGATAACAAGTGAATGATACATTTCTCCCAGTTATCGAACCCTTACTTACCTCTGCATTTCTCTTATGATTAATCTCAATTCATTGCACCTTCTTGTGGATGAATATCAATGCGTTGATTGATCCAATGTCGAATGAGTAGTCTTGCACCTTCTTGTGTTGAGTATCTCTACGTATTTAAGTGATTCATTTATGAATGAGTAATCCTTGTGTTCCTTTTTGTGAATGACTATCATTGTTTATTATGTGTGATTGTGTTTTATCTAATACATGATTGTGTGACTACATTATTATGACTATGTGTGATTGTT
Source organism: Picea engelmannii (assembly GCA_009831015.1). Lineage (NCBI taxonomy): Eukaryota > Viridiplantae > Streptophyta > Pinopsida > Pinales > Pinaceae > Picea > Picea engelmannii. Next base: position 294,505 of record ML783974.1, read on the forward strand.
TTTTTATGACTATGTGGGACTGTGTTTTATCCATATGATGGACAGCGTGGTGGTGGCTCATCACTTTAAACCTTATATCATATAGTTTGGATAGTGATACACACATCGATATACACAGCAAATTTATGATCGAGTTTATGCATATGTTGACGACGAATTTATGATATGTTTATAGCAAATTGACAGTGCATTTACGATATGTTTTATGCATATGTAGACAGGGAATTCATGATATGTTTTATGCATATGTTGAGAGCGAAATTATGCTTATTTTTTAATGGATTGTTGATAGCGAGTTTACGCTATGGCTGTGTTGTTTCTAATGTCTGTGAATTTCTTTATATAATGTATGCATTCTTAATGTCAAAGAAATTATTAATATAATGTTTGTGAAATTATTTATATAATGTCCATGAAATTATTTATATCATCTCTGGGTTTTTATATAATGTCTGCAAAATTTATATATGTTTGGAATTCATTTATGCTTTCATTTTGTATGTTATGTTTGCGATTTCTATGGCCCAATACACAAACCTCACACCACGATTTTCATGGCACCTTACAAAGTAGATAACCACGATTATTGGCAAGTTACACAGAGTTTACCCCACGATTGTTTTTGGGCATTTTACCTAGCTTACCTACCACTATTTTTGTGGCACACTACACAACTATCACCCTGCACATTTCGTGGCACTTGGCACAACACTTCACACCAGAAATTTGTGACACATTGCATAGATTTCGCACCAAGTTTTCTGGCGATTTCACCTATGTGTATTTATTTCTCCTAGCGAATAGCGTTTTTATTATTGGCATTTTTGGGGCAGCGATATTGTTGTTAGCATATTTTTCTTTCACTTTTAATGTAGTTGATAGTGGATAGCCATGTACAACAATATATATGATCAATTCCTTTATTAGACAATGAATTAGATGACAGCTAAGTATATGACAACGAATTATTTAGACAACGATATACATGAGTAATTCATTTATTTACACAACTATATCTCATCTTGAATGTTAGTACACAACTATACATATACACATCGATATCATGTTTTACACAGCGATATCATAAGGATTGATAGCATATTTCGTTGATTGATAGCAATATTGTGGACATCTATATCATACTTTTTTTTACAGCAATTGGATGTTTGATAGAGACATTTTTAATATATACAGTAACATGATTTAATAGACCCCAAGCAAATACTAAATAGACAACGATATTAATTAATAGATAGTGTTTTGATAGGTATTAATGGATATTGATTTGGTTATGTATTAATGGATATCGATTTGGTTATGTATTAATGGTTAGTGTTTTCTGATATGATTTATGGATAGCATTTTGTTTTTTATATGTATAATGGACAGTGATCTTGTATTTAATTCGAAAGCGATTATATATATATATATATATATATATATGTGTGTGTGTGTGTGTGTGTGTGTGTGTGTGTGTGTGTGTGTGTGTGTGTGTGTTTTATGACTTATGCAAACAATAGATTAATTGTTTCTTTTGTTATATAGCGATTGTTCATTTATCTGTCTTCCATATCAGTCTTTTGACTTCTGCTGCAATAGATTAATGTTGCGATGGTAATAGAATCATGACTTAATTGTTTTGGTAATAGATTACTGCATTATTTTCAATGAGAATAGTTCACTCTTCGCACATAGACATAATGATTAACAATTATTGATTTACGGTTTATTGGCGTAATAGTTAATAGCTTGCACAATATTCTTGGTGGAGAATTTAATATTTTATTGGCTAAAAATGATTAATAGTTTAACAGTTAATTGGTTACTATGCACCTTGTGCTTTAAGTTGAATTGTGAAGGGGGTTGGTCATAGTGGTTTCACCACACAAGTTTCCTTGTAGGAAATAAGAAGTCCTTCGGTTAGTTGCGCAAATTAATTTGAGTGATGTCGCCTTGTGTCTTGTCGAGTTGTTGCTTGGGTGCTTGGGTACAGTCTTCTTGTGTTGACAGTTAATTCAGTCTCCTAGCGCGTTGGATTTAGCTTGGGTCAAAGGTCTAGATATGTTATGTTGCATCATGGTTACTGTCATGCCTATCGCCTTGTGATAGCATGATTCCTGATGAGGGGATCATTGCACGCCCTGATGGATAGATGTGAATGATAAGCTGGTCAGAGTCTTGTGCTTCCCAATGTGGGCATTGTTCGGTGTATTGATGTTGGTACTTGGTTCTGTAATGCCTCGATGCATTTGTTTTTGTGTGTTGTAGAGGTTTTATAGTTATTCGTCACCAAGTCGTTGTGTTGGGTTGTTGATGTTGTCCTTTAGCTTATAGGCATTGTCTTGCTTGTGTCGGGCGGGTAGTCATTTATATCTGTATGTTTATTATCACATGTTTCGTACAGTTATGTGATGTGCTAGCATGTTGAGTCATTGTTGTCTGTTGCATGATATACGTGCATTGTGTTCATCATCAAGTTGTATGGTTTAATTGTCGTCGTCGATTGCCTTCCTACTTAAAGGTATCAAAAAAAAAAATGCTTTTGTGTTGCATCGCATGTAGTCATAACGATGGGGCTGTTACATATGGTATCAGAGTAGGTTCAACCCTACGACTGTGGATCACTAGGATTTCCACTACATTAAACCCTTGAGTATTAACCTAGTGATAATTAAAACTTTAACGTGTCCATGCGGTGATATCGATTAGAGCACGCCACAGAGGTTCACGGCATGGTGCCATGAAGGGAGGTGTGATGCCTCCAGAGGTGTCTGCACCCTCGGAGTATAACCCCAAGGGGAAGAACAATTCCTTGGGATGGATTCGATTATTGTAAGAGATGATGATGGTCTGACAAGGTCCTTCCAGGGATTGTCAAAATCCCTGATTCACCATTTGTACTGAGATGAGGCCAAGGCACATGTACCCCTGAGGTTGCACAACGTGCCCAGCCAATACCATTAGTATTCACCATGAACTCGAAAAGGTAAAATTTCTCGAGTTCTTCAGTGCCACGGACGGTGCAGTCGCCGACGCATGGTTGGAGAATATGGCTATGTACTTTGCACTTCGCGGCTATACCTCCAACATGAAGGTCTGCATGGTGGTCTTTCAACTGAAGAGGAGTGTTCTTCTATGGTGAAATACTCTCCTGCCATAGTTGAACATGGAATTCGAAGACGTGTCATGGGAACTATTTGAGGAACGATTCTGGGAGAGGACTAGAGCATATGGATCAGTCAGACCCACTATCGTGGAAGATTGGGAAAGGCCCATCAGATTCATGTAGTGGTGAATAACTTCCAGGAATAACACCAGTTGACTGTGTTGGAGACATCAGGTACCATTGTTGACCAGACTCTTAATATTTGATAGATCCAGGTGCTACAGAGAGTTTCATTTCTGGGGCAGCACTAAAAAGAATTAAGGTAAAGGAAGTTAATCATGATGAGCTTAGATTTGGATAAATGGCTTCAAGAGCCAAACAGAAGGTTGGAGGGAAGGTTACGGGTTGTAGCCTTAACTTGGGAGAGTTTTTCACTAGGGACAACCTGTACATCACGATATTAGGATCGTATGACGTCATGATTGGTATGGACTGGTTGGAATTGCCTAAGGCGATACTTGACTATAAGGTGAAAGATTTAATCTTGGTCGATGATAAGGGACAAAGACACATGATTTTAGGTCAGAACCAGGGAGTTTCCTTGAGGTTCATCTCTTCCTTGCCATTACAGAAGAGCATGCACAAGGGATGTAATATTTTTGTGATCCTTGTGTTAAACAAGAAGGGAGTAGTGGAAGGTCTAGAACACCTTCCGGTGGTGAGAGAGTTTGCGGATATATTCCCTAAGGAGTTACCTAGGATGTTGCCAGAGAGGGAATTGGAATTTACCATAGACCTAAAACTAGGGTCTGAACCGATAGCAAGAACACCTTATCGGATGTCGACTCTGAAGTTATAGGAGTTGAAAATTCAACTGAAGGAGTTGTTGGACCTGGGACTTATACATCTCAGTGTGTCACCGTGGGGTGCACCTGTTATTTTCATTCGAAAGAAGGATGGTTCGTGGATACTCTGCATTGACTATCGTTTATTGAACAAGGCATCTATCAAGAATCAATAACCGTTGCCAAGGATTAATGATTTGTTTGATCAGTTGACAGGCGTGATGGTGTTTTCAAAGATCGACTTGATATCAGGGTATCACCAGTTACGGATCAAGGAGGATGACGTCTATAAGACCACCTTTAAGACAAGGTTTGGACATTACAAGTTTACTACTTTACCTTTTGGACTGACAAACACTCCTGGGGTATTTATGAGTTGATGAAAGGGGTGTTCTGCGAATACTTGGAAAAGTTCGTCCAAGTATTCATTGACGATATTTGATTTACTCTCAGACAATGGAGGAGCATGAAGAACACTTGCGCTGGGTACTACAGTGTCTGTAAGAGAACAAATTTCTTGGGAAATTTTCTAAATGCTCATTTTATCAATCAAATATTCTTTACTTAGGACATGTCATCTCCGATGAAGGTATCTCCATGGATCCAACAAAGGTCGAGGTTATTATGGAATAGCCTGTGCCAACGAATGTCCCCTAAATGTGTAGCTTCATGATTTTAGCAGGATACTATCGACGGTTCGTTGAGGGTTTCTCAAAGATAGCAAATTCGATTACGGAATTGCAGAAGAAGAACAAGAAGTTTGTTGGACTGAGAAATGTGCGGAATCATTTCGGAGGCTCAAGGAGTTGTTGACAAGAGCATTGATACTAAAGGTCCCTAACATGGACACACATTTCTTGGTATGCACTAACGCATCCAAAGAAGGCTTAGGTAGATTCTTGATGCAAGACGATCAAGTGATCGCTTACATCTCAATAAAGTTGAGAAGGCATGAGGAGAACTATGAAACGCATAATTTGGAGTTGTTATCCATTTTTTATGCCTTGAGAGTTTGGAGACATTACCTTATTGGACAAAAATTTGAACTAAAAATGGAGCATTGTGGACTACAACACATATTTACGCAAATCGACTTGAACGCGCAACAATGGCATTGGTCGAAATTTCTTAGAGAGTATGATTTCAAGATTACTTAAATAAAGGGAACAATGAAAAAAGTGTGGATGCATTGAGTCAGAGACCATGCATATTTTAGATGATGCCTCTTTAGACGAATTTACATGAGAAGATTCTAACTTTACAGTGCGGTGATGACTGGTATGAGGAGTTCAAGGATTTTATCATACAAAACACAATGATGGTACCAATATTGAAGGATTTACTATGGAAAACAACGGATTATTGAGATTTAAAAGTTGAATTTACGTACCACACAACGACGAGTTGAGAAGTTTGATCCTAACGAGGCTCACAGAGCAGTGTACATGTCTCACCCGGGAGTCACGAAGATGAGGGAAGACCTTAAACCCTTATTCTTTTGGAAAGGAATGAAGGAATACATAGTCAACTATGTGGAAATATGTCTAGCAGGTCAGCAAGTGAAGGCTGAACATAGACATCTGGCAGGATTACTACATCCACACACGATTCTAGAATCGAAATGGGAGTTTATGTTGATGGATTTCATTACTGGATTTTCGTTGAAGGAAAGGAGACACGACTCAATTTTTGTGGTAGTCGACACTCCCATGAAGAGTGCTCATTTTATTCCTGTATGTACGACGTATCAGGCACCTGACATAGCTAGAGTTTTCATCATTGATATTGTGAGGGTGCATGGCATGCCTAAGAGGATTATATCCAATAGAGGATCGGTGTTTACCGGATGATTTGGGACTAGTTTCCAAGAGGCCTTGGGAACCCAACTTGACTTTGTCACCGCGTATCACCTGGAGACAGGAGGGCAGACCGAACGGACAAACCAAATATTAGAGGACATGTTGCATATGTACATGATGGACCAGCATAAGCATTGGGAATAATTATTTCCAATGGTAGAATTCACATATAACAACAGTCATCAAGGCACCATTAAGATGGCGCCTTTCGAGTATCTTTATGGGCGACCGTGTCGGACACCTTGAGTTAGGATCGGCTTGAGGATAGGGTCCCGGTGGGACCATAAGAAATCCAAGAACTGGAAGATAAAATGCAAACAATAAGATGAAGGATCAAGGAAGCGCAGGATCAGCAGAAGAGTTATGTAGATGTGCATCGTGTCGGTTGTAGTTACGATGTTGGCAATCAAGTATTCTTATGGGTGAAACCACATAAGAGTTCGATCAAGTTTGTAAAGGGTGATAAAATATCTCCTAGGTTTGTGGGATCCTACGAGATTGTAGAAAAGAGAGGTCCATGGCCTATTGACTATCCTTGCCTGATACTTGAGGCATATGCACAATGTCTTTCACGTCTCTATTTGAGACATTATGTTAGTGATCTTACACATGTTTTGACTTGAGTACCTAGCAGGTATCAGATGAGGGTGCGCGCACAGCTGAGCCAATTTGCATCCTAGACCATCACATTCGAGAAATATGGTGTCGAATAGTAGAACATGTCAAGTTCCAGTGGGACGACTATAGTCTGCACTCAGCGACATGGGAGGATGCATATGACATGTGTCAGTAGTTTCCATTTTGATTGATAGAGAGACTTATGATACTGTGATACACTTTATTTTGACACTTATACTGTGAAACTTCAGGACGAAGTTTAAACCAAGAGGGGGTGTATGTAACATCTTACTCTTGTGTGCACTGAGAGAACCTATTCTTTGAGGACACTTTCTTGCAAGTGATCCAGGTTATTATATCTACTGGTCATTTTTTATTATGATTAAGAGACATTATGGATTGACGATATGTTATTTTGTTGTATTCACATAGACAGGTGTTATTGATTGTGTTCTCCTGAGTGTGTAGGACTTTGGACATTGAGGATGCAGAGGCATCGATGAAACCCCTTGGACTCTGAATCGAGTCAGGGAGAGGATTGTTGGGTTTGAATGTTATTGATGTGACACATGTACATAAGATTAGATGTTATGATGATTGATTATTGTTGCTAACATGAATCGTTGATGCATGCAGGTTGATGATAGATTTCCGACCAGACTCACATGTGGAGTAGAGGGGTCACGCAGGACAACCAGAGACTTAAGGGAGAGGTGTAGACAACAGCCCTGCCACAGCCTACTAGCACTCCCATCGTGGCTCGAACTGTAGGTTAACGATTACCTAGTTCGAGAATACCCACGATGTCATGAGGAAAGACTGTGACAGTCACTCACGATGATTCTAAGAGGTGAGCAATAAAGCAGGGGCCTTATTCCTTAGAGGCCCTTAGTCTCCCACAAGATCTCTTGGAAGAATATTGACTCCAGGGGTTTTTTACATCTACCAAAGGAAATCAAGAGTTGAGTGGCACCCTTGGAGCACATAGTGTGTGATGCAGGAGCATCTCAAGTGAGCCAGCACGGAGTCCAAAGACAGCTGGAAAAGCACCCAACGCATTTTTTGAGAATGTTTTAGAGCCTTAAATGAAAAAATTAAATAAGGAGCGCACTTGTATAATGTAAACGGACCTTGAGCGATTTTTCTCGTCCTTAGTAGGTAGAAGGCATTTATAGTAGTAAATGAAGGTAGATAGAATTGAATGTGTAGATTTGATAGTTTTAGAGCGCAAGAGGGAAACGGGATATAGACACCCTCATTGTGTATTGTAACATTATCAGAGAGAGCATAGAGGAGAAACAGAGAGTTGTGTGAAGACACCCATGTATAAAGATTTGAATTAATACAAGAAAGTTGTGATTCAGACTCATGGTGTTCATATATTCTCTATGTATGCATATTTGAATGTTATGCTCATGAATGTTTTACTCTTTATGTCATGCAATTTCTTTTATGCTATGTATGAATGATTTATTGTTGTATGTTTGAAATCTGAGAGGAAAGGGAAAAGGAATGTGTTTCAATTGTTTCTCTATCTGAGAAAGAGTTCCTGCAAGGAGTGTAGTTGAATTGTCCGCAAGGAAGGCGTCGACAAGGTGTTCAGAGGTTTGTCTCTTAAAGATCAGGAGAGATAGATTTTGTTCTCATTTCCACAGAAGTGCAGTCAGGCACAGGAGTCGTGCAAGGAGTGCGCAGGCCGAGTGAAGTCTCAGGGTTGCCAACCTGAGCAAAGTATCGAGAGACTGTTTCTGCAGGTGTGCACAGAGTCGAAGGATTTTCAACACTTGAATGTGTTTGAAAGTCTTCCGCAAGGAGTGCGAGTAAGTGTTTTTTGAAAACCTCGAAGTCGTGAAAATGTTCAGAAAGATTTGAACCTTCGAAGGGGTCGAAGGAAGGAAAGTGTTCAAGTACCTTGAAAATTGGAAAGGAAGGCGTAGCGACATCGACCGCAGGAGGATGAGTTCTGTGGAGAGAGACACTTTGCTAAATTCGCGCAGAGGTTCCCAGAGGGAGAAAAGACGCTTAGAATTCCCTAAGGAGAATTCGCGAAATCTCACGAGTCGTCAGATCTCATAGAGTAGTAGGGGAGATACGGGGATTATCTTAAAAGGTGCAAGCTCAGAAGAGACCGAGCTATCGAACCAAGTCAGTTAGGGACCGTTGGATCGCTCGTGAAATCGTCTATTGGGATTTCGTGAGTGGAAGGGTCGAAACTTTGGTATCAAAGTCCATGAAATCACGAAGCGCGATGCGTGAAGGATCGATAGGATTGTGTAAGACCATAGGATCCATCAAGGTGGACATGTGGCACACTATCGACGTAGAAGTCAACTGCATTGACCACATCAGAGTTTCGTAAGTCGAAGTCCCGAAATGGCGAGAAGCCTAGCTGTGGTTCCAGCGCCAAGAAACGTGTTGGAGTTCGACACCTCGGGATTTTGGGGTTCATGGGCAGAGTTGTATATCATCGCAACTCACAAACTCACGAAAGCCGACAAGTTGAAGTAACGTCGGAGTTTCAGAGTTTCGCGATTCAGGGGTCTGAGCGACAAGACACTCGACTGCAGGATTCACGATATCACGAAGTCTGATTCCCTGAAGCGTGAGGGAGGAATCCCACGAGGTTTCACTATGGGTGCAGATTTCCCGAAAGGGAAATAGAAGAGTGGTTTTGGAAAGATCTTCGGGCCAGTAAAGAAAAGAAAGATCATGTTGGCATGGACCTTCCGACCTGCAGGTTGAGGAGGGTGGTTGCATCATCAAATTTGGTATCAGAGCCCAGAAAGGTTCTTTTCTTTATGTAGCAAGGAAAATGAGATTTCACCATGCCGCCGAGGAGAAGGGATAGGCAAACACCCGATCCACCAGAGGAGAGGGAAATGTTGAGAAGAAGAGGTAGGAAGATGACTGATCCAACCATGGAGAGAGAGATGCGTGACTTATGTGCCAGACTCGAAGACATGGAGACAGCACAAAGGCGCACAGTCAGTGCTGGGGATCTTAGTGATTCCGAAAGTGAAATTGAGGCTGAACATGAAGAAGAAGTTGCAGCTGAAGATGCAGC
>ML783974.1:304046-342396 GCA_009831015.1 Picea engelmannii
AGAGAGATGCGTGACTTATGTGCCAGACTCGAAGACATGGAGACAGCACAAAGGCGCACAGTCAGTGCTGGGGATCTTAGTGATTCCGAAAGTGAAATTGAGGCTGAACATGAAGAAGAAGTTGCAGCTGAAGATGCAGCAAACGAACGTTTGATTAGAGCTATTGCAAGAATGGGTGCAAGAGAGAAAATGGACATTCCAGTTTATGAGGGAAATCTGGATGCAGAGGAGCTTCTAGACTGGATTAGAGCGTTGGAAACATACGTTGACTATGAGGATGTCGAAGAGGACAAGAAGGTCAAGCATGATGTCACAAGATTGAAGGGACATGCATCATTGTGGTGGGATGAGCTACAAGTTGATAGACGTTGTAAAGGCAAGCAGAAGATCAAAAGCTGGGATAGAATGATCACGAAGATGAAGGTGAAATTCATCCCCAGAGATTACCAGATTACTCTGTTTAGGAGAATGCAGAACCTGAGACAGAAGCTAATGACAGTGAAAGAATACACTGAAGAATTCTACAAGTTGAACATCAGGGAAGGTCATCAGGAAAGCGAAGATGAAAAATTTTTCAGATACATGAATGGCCTAAGATATGAAATTCAAGACGAGATGAGCATGGTAACCATCCGAACGGTGGAAGATGCTTATTAGATGGCTCTAAAAGATGAAGAGAAGCTGAGCCAAAAGCAGGGTTAGAGAGGCCGAGGCAGAAGTCAGCCCAGAGGAAAATCAATTGCCCAGGATAAATATCAGAAGCCCAAGGAGGAATGGAAGAAACCTCAAACTCAAAATGAGAGAGGTGGAACCTCACAACGAGGGCAATGTGCTAAACAAAGAGGACAGCATACCGAGCAGAGAGGAGATTATGCTGATAATAATACTTTTCCTCGTACTAGGGGTAGAGGAAGAGGAAGAGGTGGAGTAATAACATGCTTCACATGTGGAAATAATGGCCACAAGTATTACGAGTGTCCAGATAAAAAGAAAGAGAGTGGAGAAACTCACATCGCCGAAGCACAGAGGCGAGATGTTGAGACAGAAGATGCTGAAGGTGGAAGATTGTTGATGATGCGAAAATCTCTTTTGACACCAGAGAAGGAGGTGGAGAGTTCAGTCCAAAGAACCAGACTTTTTCGGACTGCTTGCAAAACCAAGGATAGGGTATGCAAGGTTATTGTAGATAGTGGTAGCATAGATAATCTCGTTTCTACAGAGATGGTAGAAAAGCTGGAGCTGGAGATGATTGATCATCCAAGCCCATACAGAGTTTCGTGGCTACAAAAAGGACACCAGGTAACTGTCACTAAACCATTTTTAGTTGAATTCAAGATAGGAAGATATAATAATAGGATATTATGTGATTTCATTCCTATGGATGTTTGTCATCTATTGTTGGGTAGACCATGGCAATATGACAAAAATGTGATTCATGATGGGAGAATGAACATATACACCCTAGAGAAGAATGGGAGGACTCACATGTTGCTTCCAATCAAGGATAAGGAGGTGAAACCGAAAGTAAGAAACACTGTACTTCTCATGAGTGGGAAGGAACTTCTTACCAAGGTTAAGAAGAATGAGGATCCACAGTTTATCGTGGTCAAGAAACTGAGGATTGTTTTGACCAGCACAAGAGTGGATGATTTACCAGAAGAAGTTCAGGAACTGCTGGAAGAGTTCGCTGACATAGTAGTGGACGAACTACCTCGTTCGTTGCCACCAATCAGAAGTGTGAGTCATCATATTGATCTCATACCAGGAGCCAGTTTTCCAAACAAATTCGCGTACAAATTGACGCCGCAAGAGAATGAAGAGGTCAAAAGACAAGTCCAGGAGTTGTTGGACAAAGGGTTGGTCAGAGAAAGCTTGAGTCTGTGTGTTGTTCCAACAGTACTTAGTCTGAAGAAATAAGGAGGCTGGAGGATGTGTACTGACTCGAGGGCGATCAATAAGATAACCATCAGGTACAGATTTCCATTGCCAAGGATGGATGATCTGATGGATTGCTTGAGTGGAGAAAAGTATTTTTCAAAGATTGATTTGAAAAGCGGTTATCATCAAATCCACATGAGAGAAGGTGATGAGTGGAATACATCATTCAAAACAAACGAAGGGTTGTATGAATGGCTTGTTATGCCATTTGGCTTAATAAACACACCAAGTACCTTCATGAGGTTGATGAACGAAGTCCTGAGGGAGTTCATCAGAAAATTTGTTATCGTATATCTGGATGACATAACGGTTTTCAGTAAAACAGTGGCAGAGCACCTGAAACATTTGGCTATAGTGATGGAGAGGCTACAGCAGGAGAAGTTGTTGATAAACATGAAGAAATCCTCATTCATGAAGACAGAGCTCATTTACTTGGGATTTGTTATTTCTGCAGATGAGTTGAGGATGGATCCAGATAAGGTGGACGTAATCAAGAATTGGCCATCACCGAAGAATACCTTTTAGGTGAGAAGTTTCCACAGATTGGCTAGTTTCTACCGAAAATTCATTAGGAATTTCAGTGGAATTAGTGCATCGATGATGGACATAGTGAAGAAAAGACACAAGTCTTTTCACTGGACTGAAGAGGCTGAGAAGAGTTTTAATCTGTTGAAGAGGAAGATTACAGAACAACCAATTTTGGATTTGCCGTATTTTCAGAAGACATTTCAAGTGAAATGCGATGCAAGTGGATTTGCAATAGGGGCAGTCTTGAGTCAAGAGGACAATCCGATAGCATACTTCAGTGAGAAGCTGAATGAAGTGAAAGTGAAATACTCCACTTATGATAAGGAGTTTTATGCTATCATCCAGGCATTAAAGAAATGGAGCCATTATTTGATCCCGGAAGAGTTTGTCTTATACAGTGACAATCATGCACTGGAGTTTGTGACTCAACAGGAAAAGTTGAATCAGAGACATGTCAAATGGGTGGAATATATGCAGAATTTCACTTTTGTGATTAAAAATATTTATGGTACTGCTAACAAAGTTGTTTATGCTTTGAGCAGGAAGTGTTTTCTATCGCAAGAGTTTAGAGTCAAAACATTGGGTTTTGATGATCTCAGGAGCATGTATAGAGATGATCCAGATTTTAAGGAGGCGTACGAAGTAGATGAGAATCCAATTCTCAGGGATAGAATCCAATGGACATAATACATGATCTAGGAAGGATTATTATTTAAATGTAATCAGTTGTGTATTCTGAAATGCTCCATGAGGGAGAATTTGTTGAAGGAGAAGCACAGTGGAGGATTGGTCGAGCACTTTGGTCACAACAAGATGTTCGCAAAGTTGAATGAGTCATATTTTTGGCTGAGAATGAGATAAGATGTCAAGAGATTCGTGGACATATGCAGAATTTGTCAGAATTCAAAGGGAAGAAGACAGAATGCAGGGTTTTATCAACCATTGCCCATACCTGAGAGGTCGTGGGATGCAATTAGCATGGATTTCATATTAGGGTTTCCAAGAACGCAAAGAGGATTTGATTCAATATTTGTGGTGGTGGATAGATTTTCCAAGATGGCACACTTCATTCCATGTCAGAATACCAATGATGCAACTCACATTGCGAGTTTATTTTTCAAAGAAGTTGTTCGACTTCACGGCTTGCCAAAGAGCATAGTTTCGGATCGAGACACCAAGTTCATAGGGCACTTTTGGAGGACCTTATGGAAGAAGCTGGGAACTAAATTTTCATTTATTTCATCTTATCATCCTCAAACGGATGGATAGACAGAAGTGGTAAACAAAAGTCTGGGAGACTTGCTGAGAAGCCTGGTGACAGAACACCACAGCCAGTGGGACAACATATTACCACAGGAGGAATTTTCTTATAACGACTCGGTTAACAGAAGCACAGGGAAAAGTCCATTTCAGATTGTTTATGGCATGCATCCGAGAGGAATTTCTGGGTTGAGGGATTCAGAACAGAATGCGACTAGGAGCGCTAGTGCAGAAAATTTTGCAGAGGCGATGAAAGAAATTCATAGCCAGGTAAAGGAGTGGCTGCAGAGTTCAAACCAGGAATATAAACGCAGAGCAGATCATCACAGGAGACAACTTCAATTTGAGGTTGGTGATTTGATTCTGACACATTTGAGAAAGGAAAGGTTTCCAAGAGGAACATATAACAAACTGAAGATGAAGAAAATCGGACCATGTAAGGTCTTGAAGAAGTTTGGGGTGAATGCTTATGAGATTGAATTACCCGATGGGATCGAAATTTCTCCGATATTCAACATCTCAGATTTGTACCCATATAAAGCTGAGGAAACAGGGACAGAAAATGAACAACCAGTGATCCAGTGGACAAAGCAGATGCCAGTTGCAGATAAGCCGCATATGGAGTGTATACTGGACAAAAGAGTGAGCAAGAAGACCAGGCAAAAGCAATACCTTGAATATTTGGTTAAGTAGAAGGACCATCCAGTTGAATATGCCAGCTGGGAGAATGAAACAGAGATCCAGAAGCATGGATAGACAGTGCGCGAGCTCATGGACAGGAGCCCATGAAAATTTTCAAGCGAGGGAGTATGATGCAGAAGCATCTCAAGCGAGCCAGCGTGGAGTCCAAAGACAGCTAGAAAAGCACCCAGCGCATTTTTTGAGAATGTTTTAGAGACTTAAATGAAACAATTAAATAAGGAGCGCACTTGTATAATGTAAACGGACCTTGAGCGATTTTTCTCATCCTTAGTAGGTAGAAGGCATTTATAGTAGTAAATGAAGGTAGATAGAATTGAATGTGTATATTTGACAGTTTTAGAGCGCAAGAGGGAAACGGGATATAGACACCCTCATTGTGTATTGTAACATTATCAGAGAGAGAATAGAGGAGAAACATAGAGCTGTGTGAAGAAACCCATGTATAAAGATTTGAATTAATACAAGAAAGTTGTGATTCAGACTCATGGTGTTCATATATTCTCTATGTATGCATCTTTGAAGGTTATGCTCATGAATGTTTTACTCTTTCTGTCATGCAATTACTTTTATGCTATGTATGAATGATTTCTTGTTGTATGTTTGAAATCTGAGAGGAAAGGGAAAATAAATGAGTTTCAATTGTTCCTTTATCTAAGAAAGAGTTCCTGCAAGGAGTGCAGTTGAATTGTCCTCAAGGAGTGCGTCGACAAGGTGTTCAGAGGTTTGTCTCTGAAAGCTCAGGAGAGATAGCTTTTGTTCTCATTTCCACAGAAGTGCAGTCAGGCACAGGAGCCGTGCAAGGAGTGTGTAGGCCGAGTGAAGTCTCAGGGTTGCGAACCTGAGCAAAGTATCGAGAGACTGTTGTTGCAGGTGTGCGTAGAGTCGAAGGATTTTCAACACTTGAATGTGTTTGAAAGTCTTCCACAAGGAGTGCGTGCAAGGGTTTTCTAAAAACCTCGAAGTCATGAAAATGTTCAGAAAGATTTGAACCTTCGAAGGGGTCGAAGGAAGGAAAGCGTTCAAGTACCTTGAAAATTGGAAAGGAAGGCGTAGCGACGTCGACCGCAGGAGGACGAGTTTCATGGAGAGAGACACTTTGCTAAATTCGCGTAGAGGTTCCTAGAGGGAGAACAGACACTCGGAATTCCCTGAGGAGAATTTGTGAAATCTCACGAGTTGTCAGATCTCGTAGAGTAGTAGGGGAGATACGGGGATTATCTTAAAAGGTGCAAGCTCAGAAGAGACCGAGTCGTCGAACCAAGTCAGTCAGGGATCGTTGGATCGCTCGTGAAATCGTCTATCGGGATTTCGTGAGTGGAAGGGTCGAAACTTTGGTATCAAAGTCCACAAAATAACAAAGCGTGAAGCGTGAAGGATCGATAGGATTGTGTGGAACCATAGGAGCCAGCAAGGTGGATAGGTGGCACACTATCGACGTAGAAGTCAACTGCGTTGACCACATCAGAGTTTCGTAAGTCGAAGTCCTGAAACAACGAGAAGCCTAGCTGTGGGTCCAGTGCCAAGAAACGTGTTAGAGTCTGACACCTTGGGATTTTGGGATTTGTGGGCAGAGTTGTATATCATCGCAACTCGCGAACTCACGAAAGCCGACAAGTTGAAGTAACATCGGAGTTTCAGAGTTTATGGATTCAGGGGTCTGAGCAACAAGAAACTCGATTGCAAGATTCGTGATATCGCGAAGTCTGATTCCCCGGAGTGTGAGGGAGGAATCCCATGAGGTTTCACTGTGGGTGCAGATTTCTCGAAAGGGAAATAGAAGAGTGGTTGTTGAAAGCTCTTCGGGCCAGTGAAGAAAAGAAAGATCATGTTGGCATGGACCTTCCGACCTGCGGGTTGAGGAGGGTGGTTGTGTCATCAGTGTGTCCTGAAGGGCACGTTGCGCAAGGAAAACAGAAAGATGTGAGTGGCACCCTTGAAGCACGTAGTGCATCCTGAAGGGCACGTCGCGCAAGGAAAATGAAAGGAGTTGGGTGGAACCCTTGGAGTGTGTAGTGCGTCCTAAAGGGCACGTTGTGATTTTAACTGTTAAGTGAATAAACCTAGTCAAACTTAAAATGAATGATGTGATAAGTAAGATTTAAAAACAATTTTCCCTAATGAAAATGTTGCCCAACCTAGTAAAACTAAAACCTAGGTCTAAGTAGAACATGTGGTCAAAAATAATAATAATAATAATAATAATAATAATAATAAATAAATAAATAAACCTATAACAAGAAGGGGGGGGGTAAAAAATTCATATTAATTTATTAAAGTCAAATCATCTTGGAGGATTAAAATTTTAAAAAGGGAAATGGTTGTTTTTATCTATTTTTGATAATTTTAATTTTAGTTAAAAAGAAAAGACGGTAAATGGTTGTTTCATCTACACTTGCTAATTTAATTTTTAATTAAATAAGAAAAAGGGTAAATGGTTGTTTTATCTACACTTGTTAAATTGATTTTTAGTTAAAAAGGAAAAAGAAGGAAACTTAAAAGAAATAAGAAACTTAAAGAAAAAGGGGGAAACCTAAAGAAAAGGGGAACATAAAGAAAAAGTTGAATGTCTAACTTAGTAAGGTATCTTTCCTTGGGAACTTGTTATCTATGAACTCAACTAGGAATTAAGTCAGGCGTAAGTCATTTAAGATTTGTAAGGGAATATTGGGACACCAAGGAGAGTTTTTAGGAATGCTTCTAGGTGGGTGAGGGAAATAGGAATAAGTAAATAATTAATAAAATTAATTTTCTGGTGAAACTAGGGGATGGGTGACATGTGTATGGGGGAGGTTTTTCCTAATTAAATTAATGAAAAAAGAATTTAATGGGAATTTGGGAAACTGATTACTTAAAAACTCTATAAAAATGATGGAGGAGGAGGAGTATGGATCTGGTTTTTTTGCGTAACGTTACTCTGTTGAATTTTTCCTTGACTAAACTTTCTCTTGTGGGAGTTGGAATACCCATCTTAGGTAACAAGTGGTAGTTCGACCTTGCAAGGTGAGATGGGTGCTAGAAGTTCTCTGGTATTGTGTGCGTGATCCCTTTGTGGCTCAAGGGGATCAGGGGGAAGAAGAGTACCCCTAGCGTTGGCTGGGAGGTACCGGTGAGGTCACATCGGTTGGCGAGAGGGAGCTATATGGAGTGCGTGTGGGGAAAACAATTTCAGAGAATTCATGTTTGGCTAAGGTACGTCTGTCAAAGTTGTTACTTGCAATGAATTTAATTTACACATGTTATTTTTCTGTGCTCGGTTGAAGATTTTTTTCCTTGATATTTCTTGCACCTTCTTCCTACGGTATCTATAATTCCCTTGCTCGTTATTTTTTAATTGATTTCCCTTGGTGAACCCAACCCCCGATTGCAATGACTTCTCAATGTGTGTTTTTATTGATTAATACAATAAAAACTTTATGTTTTTATCTTTTGCCCCTTATCCCTTTAGTTGTTAGTCCTTGCCTGAGCAGTCGGCTAGGAGCGGAATCGACGGTCGTCACTCTGGTGTTTAAAGACCTATAGATTCAAATGCCCTGCTTTCTTGTGCATGGATAACAAGTGAATGATAAATTTCTCCCAGTTATCGAACCCTTACTTACCTCTGTGTTTCTCTTATGATTAATCTCAATTCCTTGCACCTTCTTGTGGATGAGTATATGTGCATGGATTAATCCATTGTCGAATGAGTAGTATTGCGCCTTCTTGTGCTGAGTATTTTTGTGTCTTTGCATGATTCATTTCTGAATGAGTAATCCTTGTGTTCGTCTTTGGGAATGATTATCACTTCTTATTATGTGTGATTGCGTGACTGTGTTCTTATGACTATGTCTAACTGTGTTTTTATGACTATGTGGGACTTTGTTTTATCCATATGATGGGCAGTGTGGTGGTGTCTCATTGCTTTAAAACTTATATCACATAGTTTGGATAGAGATATACACAATGAATTTATGGTCTGGTTCATGAATATGTTGACAGTGAATTTATGATATGTTTACAGCAAATTGAGAGCGAATTTACGATATGTTTTATGCATATGTAGACAACAAATTCATGATATGTTTTATGCATATGTTGACAGCAAATTTATTCTTATGTTTTAATGGATTGTTGACAGTGAGTTTATGATATGGCTTTGTTGTTTCTAATGTCTGTGAATTTCTTTATATAATTTCTTCGTTCTTAATGTCGGCGAAATTATTTATATAATGTCTGTGAAATTATTTATATAATGTCTGCGAAATTATTTATATCATGTCTGTGTTTTTATATAATGTATGTGAAACTTATATATGTCTGCAATTTATTTATTCTTGCATTTTTTATGTTATGTTTTCGATTTTCATGGCCCAATACACAACCCTCACACCACGATTTGTGTGGCACCTTACACAGTAAATAACCACAATTATTGGCAAGTTACACAGATTTTACCCCACGATTTTTTTTGGGCGTTTTTCCCAGCTTACCCACCACTATTTTCCTGGCACACTACACATCTATCACCCTGCGCATTTCATGGCACTTGGCACAACACTTCACACCAGAAATTTGTGACACATTGCACAGATTCCGCACCAAGTTTTTTGGTGATTTCACCTTTACGTTTTGCATATTTATTTCTCCTAGCGAATAGCGTTTTTATTCTCTGCGTTTTGGGGGCATCAAGATTGTTGTTAGCATGTTTTTCTTTCATTCTTAATGTAGTTGATAGCATATTTCCATGTATAGAAATATATATCATCAATTCCTTTATTAAACAATGAATTAGATGACAACTAAGTATATGACAGCAAATTATTTAGACAATGATATATATGAGTAATTCCTTTATTTACACAGTTATATCTCATCTTGAATGTTAGTACACAGTTGTACATCTACACAACGATATCATGTTTTACACAATGATATCATAAGGATTGAAATCATATTTCGTTGATTGATAGCAATATTGCGGACATCTATATCATACTTTTTTTTAAAGCAATTGGATGTTTGATAGCGACCTTTTTAATACATACAGTAACATGATTTAATAGACCCTAGGCGAATACTAAATAGACAACGATATTAGTTAATATACAAGGTTTTGATAGGTATTAATGGATATCGATTTGGTTATGTATTAATGGTTAGTGTTTTCTGATATGATTTATGGATAGCATTTGTTTTATGATATGATTTATGGATAGGGTTTGTTTTCTGATATGATTTATGGATAGCGTTTTGTTTTTTATATGTATAATGGACAACGATCTTGTATTTAATTCGACAATGATTTTATATATATATGTGTGTGTGTGTGTGTGTGTGTGTGTGTGTGTGTGTGTGTGTGTGTGTGTGTGTGTGTGTGTGTGTGTTTTATGACTTATGTAAACAATAGATTAATTGTTTCTTTTGTTATATAGTGATTGTTCATTTATCTGTCTTCTGACTTCTGCCGCAATAGATTAATGTTGCGATGGTAATAGAATCATGACTTAATTGTTTTGGTAATAGATTACTAGATTATTTGCAATGAGAATAGTTCACTCTTCTCACATAGACATAATGATTAACCATTATTGATTTATGGTTTATTGGCGTAATAGTTAATAACTTGCGCAAGATTCTTGGTTGAGAATTTAATAGTTTATTAGCTAAAAATGATTAATAGTTTAACAGTTAATTGGTTACTATGCACGTTGTTCTTTAAGTTGAGTTGTAAAGGGGGTTGGTCATAGTGGTTTCACCACACAGGTTTCCTTGTAGGAAACAATAAATCATTTGGTTAGTTGTGCAAATTAATTTGAGTGATGTCTCCTTGCATCTTGTCAACTTGTTGCTTGGGTGCTTGGGTATAGTCTTCATGTGTTGACAGTTAATTCGATCTCCTACCACGTTGGATTTAGCTTGGGTTAAAGGTCTAGATATTTTATGTTGCGCCATGGTTACTATCATGCCTATCACCTTATGACAACATAATTTCTCATGAGGGTATCATTGCGTGTCGTAATGGATAGATGTGAATGATAACATGGTCGGAGTCTTGTGCTTCCCGATGTGGGCATTGTTCGTTGTATTGATGTTGGTACTTGGTTGTTTAATGCCTCGATGTGTTTGGTTTTGTGCGTTGCAGAGGTTTTCTAGTTATTGTTCGACAGGCCTTTATGTCGAGTTGTTGATGTTGTCCTTTAGCTTGTAGGCATTGTCTTTCTTGTGTCGGGCGGGTAGTCGTGTATATTTGTCTGTTGATTATCGCATGTTTCGTACAGTTGAGTGATGTGATAGCATGTTTATTCGGTGTTGTCTGTTGCATGATCATCATGCATTGTGTTCATCATCAAGTTGTGTGGTTTAATTGTTGTCGCCGATTTCCTTCCTGCTTAAAGGTATCAAAAAAAAAAACATTTCCCTTTTGCGTCACGTCGCATGTAGCCGTAACAATGTGGTCGTTACAAAACTTAAAAATATTTATGAAGGCGATCTAAAATTCAAGCAGGTCAAGCTTCAACGACACGAAGAAAAGTTTGAAAATCTGAAAATGGATGAAAAAGAAGATATTGCAACTTATTTACTCTAATTAGATGAAATTTTCAATGCCATTAGAGGATTAGGAGAAGAATTCAAAGAATCCTTGGTTGTATAGAAAGTTTTGAGATCACTTCCTTTGAGATATGATGCTAAGGTCTTGACTATTGAAGAAAATAGGGATTTGACCAAAATGATAATGGATGAACTACATGGGACTCTCACAACATATGAAATGAGAACAGATACATAAAATGGAAAACCAAACATAGAAGCCATGTTTAAAGCCACAAAGAAAAAAATGAACAAAGAACACAGGGTAGAATAAAGACCAGGCGATGAATCAGATGAAGAAGAAGCAAATTTCGTAAGAAAGATCAAGAGGGGAACCAACAAGTACAAAGGTAAGTTATGTTGTAAATGCTTCAATTGTGGTAGAATAGGACATTATGCAAAGAAATGTCCTTTTGAAGAAAATAAAATATTACACAAGAGAAAGAGTCTTTACTCCAAGGAGGAAAACAATTCTTCGGATGAAAGAGATGGAGAAGAAAATGATGTAAGGGAAGTTCTCTTCATAACTCAAGAAACTCAAAATATGATTACAACAATTCTGAAACAAATGGAATCAATTCTGAAGAAGAGTCTGATGCAGAAATCGAAGAAACAAAGATAGAATATTTCTAGGGAAGCAAAGACATAACATAAACTGAATAGGAAGATGAAGAGAATCTTAAAAATTTGAAGCATGTTGAAGAAGAAAATATCAAGTTTAGAAACAAAAATAGAGAGTTAAACGACGAATTGATAAATTGTGAAGAAGTAAATCATGAGCTTGAAAAGAAAATTAACAACTTGAAGGAGAAATTACAACACTATGAGAAATTAAAAGAAAAATCGAATCACACAAGAAAAGAGATGATGTTGATAACGGAAAAATTCAAGAAATTTGAAACAAGTACTAAAAGTTACCAAATCTACCAAATCTATTATAATAGCTAAAAATGGAAATATTGCAGAGAATAATAGTAGAACAACATAATAAATGAAACCACGACACCAAAATAATACCTTTATTGATAGGAAACATTGTTCACTTGCCTCTTCAAGGGGGCAACCTCCAGCAGAGCATAGACTCTCTTGACACAAAATTTAAAGATATAATTTAATCATAATTTCATGATCACAAAATATAGTGTTTTCACTTCACAATACATAGCCATTATACTAGTCCAAATGTTATGGTCTATTTTTATATAATAACCCTTTATGGAAAACTATCCACCTCTTGACATTCAATCACGCATAACATTCAATCTGAACAATGTATAGATTCTCCAACATAGTTTGATATAGGAATTCAAGTTCTTTAATCTTCCAACTAAATGCTAACTCCTTATTCTATACCAGTATACATGTGTCCTTTCTTATTTACCCTAGTTTCAATTTTCCACATGCTTATATACACACTTCAGTGAGGTTTTGAACATTTGTCTCTCAACTTGTGTCCTCAATTATTACCCTCACATTTCAAGAACATGCAGTAATCACATGGTCTTCACTTATTAAACCTATGATATATCACATGTTTTCATGCGATATTAAATAATACCCCTAATTTCAGTAGATATTTGTAAATACCTCCCAAAATTATTTTATTGAACACCCCTCCCAATACATATTCCTAATAAAAAAATCCCCTACTTTTACTAGATATCCCTGTGTATACCCCAATACCTATAAACCCATAAATACCCTACATCTACCTACAATATATTCACTTTACTTTTCATAATTTAAAAACCCCCTTTATGAATGAATGTGATAATATATTGGTCAACAAAGTGAATCTCTTGTGACATTAATGCTTAAATTTCTATCCTAACATATAATTATTTGACTATATTAATTATATTTCTTATTTCTTTATTGTCCTTCTTACAATAATATGCTTTAATATAATTTTATTGCTCCATCCACTTGCTAAATCATTAAATACGAAAACTTATTCCTTGTATTTTTTTAGATGTTTTCTCATCTTTAGTTGCCTAAAAATTCCCATCATAATCATTATATTTATTTATTATATTTATTTATATAAGAAATCCTATAATTTCATTATTTCTTAATAAATCCATACACTTTCATCAAGTATGAAAAATCCATACACTTTCAACTAATATGGACAAAAATCAAAGGGTGAACATTTTTAAAAAGTCTCTTTAATTTCAACCCTTAATTAGGTCTCGCCAATTAACAACTACAAATAGTTAATTACATAGAAGGGATTCTATAATCATTCAGGAGTGAAGTAGATACACCCCTTCCTAACTTTTACAGATAATTTTTTCACAATTAAAAATCATGCATGGAGACACAATTCGCTCCTCATAAATGTCCAACTTTTAAGAGCTAACATTCAAGAACCTTCCCTATCTATTCACGAGTTAATTATCACAATTATTGTTCTAAAATGAAAATGAGATTCAACTATTCTTTCTTTCATATTCCTGTCATCATGAACATTGACACCTCGGTCCCTATTCACCTTTAATCTAAAATAAATAAGGTAGTATTGTTTATAACATTCTTGATACGAGCACTATCCTAATATGCAACACCCCGTCCTTCATATTTTAACGTTTTCCCTTTAGTGTTCCTTCTTATCATTATTATTGAACTAATTGTTCTATATATATAGACAAGGTCAATTATTCACTTTAGTAATAGGTTATATGGTTATGAGATTAAATAGTTATTAAGCTACCTCGATTAGAACCTAAGTTTTTCAAAATTTAAATTAATTTAATAAATTTTATCTAATAAAGCCCATCCTAAAGTGAACTATATTGTCAAATATATGTTTATAATTTGGATAAAAACTATGCAGTTATACACAATACACATAGAAACTATATAGTTATACGCAATACATTATTGGTAGCCTAAGGACTATCTATAGGTGTCAATTATTCAATCTTTCATTAAATACATGTATATGTCATTTTAATTGTACAATTTCTAAAACTTGCTTTTACTAATTCATGAGATTCCACCTTTCATTTAAATTTGTAAGATTAACATTATTTTTTACTAGAATATATTTTATATCATTTAAATTAAAGATAAATAAAATAAAAAACATGTATGAGATTCCACCTTCCATTTAAATTTGTAAGATTAACATTATTTCTTACAAGAATATATTTTAGATCATTTAAATTAAAGATAAATAAAATAAAAAACATGCGTATGGTCCGTTCTCTTAGGTTATGTATGACTCTCCCTATACACATTTTTTTGTCAAAATGGAATACTTCTTCAAAGTTTCTTACTCAATTGAGGTCACAACTTACACTTCCAATAAAACATAAGGTGGGTAGTATATATCGTGTATTGTATAATTTATTATATAATCTTAGTACTATAATCTATCATAGGGGTAAAAGAAAATATGGAAAATCATTTCTTCCTCTCGAACATACGTTATTTTCCCAAGTACACAATACACACACCTACTAGTGTAAATGAATTCTTTATATGATTACAAAGTTTTCGACAAGGTGGGTTCATTAGGTCCTAGTGTCGTAACTTCGCTTTGCTACCATATGTAATTCCCATCTAATTTAACTCCAAATTGTGTCATTTTTCTGGTAAGAGATCCATTCTTATAATACATTTCATAATTATCCGTTGAATTAAGTAGTCAGATCTTATTGACATTTATTTAATCTACATTCCACATTTAGGATCCTTCGACCTCACAGGTCGAACAAATCAAACTTATACACATACATAGACTATCTTAAAGTATTCATGAGCAATGTTCATAATCAATGTTTTCAATCCAATCTTCTTTGACCATTTAAAGTCTCAACACTGACATGTTGTTTTGAGATACTTCAGAACGTAAATAAGATGAAATTAAGTCGTCGTCTATGTTTCGTCAACTTGGCACAAGGTTGCACCATAAGTTTAGTTAGCTTTCTACATGATTGCGCAAGTTACGTGATCAATTTCATCAATAATGTTTTTAGTACATCTACTAAAGTTAACCTCTCAAAAAAGTTAATCTTACTCAATTACAAACAATTTCAAAAAAATAATAATAATTTAAAATTTTCTTTCATTAAAATAAATTTTAACATAAAAACTAACTCTTTATTATTATATCATTATCTACTATCACAGTAAATAATTTTGAAGCATCACTTAATCCTTCTTGAATTTAAAATAATGATATATATATTTTTAATGTAAAATTTGAATTTCAAAATGATCATATATAATAAAAATTATATATATATATATATATATATATATATATATATATATATATATATATATATATATATATATATATATATATATAANCCATATTTTAAAATGAATAATTCATAGAATTGGAAAAATTTTAACCAACAATATGACACAAAACATATTAACCTTAATAAAATTTCGACATTTTCATATTAATATAAAAGAATTTACACGTAATTACATAACACTTCATATAAATTGATAATTAATAAATGAATTCCAAAACCGGAGACATATTCGAGAAAGAATTTATATATAAATATGAATATTTCATATAAGTATGATAAAAAACAAAAGATAAAAAATGGATACTTAAGTAGAAAATATGATCACTATGTGTATATAAAATTAGTAGGTATTCATTTTATTTATTTGATTTTATATGTGAATGATATCTTGTTGATAAGAAATAACAAGGAAAATATTTAGATGTAAAAACTCAGTTGTCTTCTAAATTTGACATAAAAGATTTTGGTGTTGAAAAAATTATTTTGGCCATGATAATTAAAATAAATTGGGAAAACATGTAACTTTGTTTGAACTAGAGAAAAATGTTGATTCAATATTGTGGAGGTTTAATATGTAGAAATGTAAATGTATCAAGGTCCCTATTCTTGTAGGTGTAAGGTTATCCGCGGATTAGTGTTCGAAGACACGAGAAGAGAAATAGGACATGTCTCATGTTCCATATGCTAATGCGGTTGGAAGTTTGATGTATGCAATGGTTTGTACTAGATCGGACATTTCACATGTAGTGCAAGTTTGGAATAGGTATATGTCAAAACCAAGGAAGGAGCATTAGGCATCGATAAAGAGGGTTTCCAGGTATTTGCATGGCATGAATACTTATGGATTGTGTTACCAAGGAAGACTGGGATTGGACAGAGTGTTGGACATACATGGCTTTGTTGATGCAGATTGTGATAGAGATTTAAATCGCAGAAGATCTACAAGTTGTAGGGATGTGTTTAACCTATTTAGATGAGAAATCAGTTGGGTGAGCAAAATATAGTCTGTAGCAGCACTCTCAACTACAAAATATAAATACATGGAAGCCACTCATGCAAGCAAAGAAGTAGTATGGTTACAGAGATTGTGTTCAGGTATTGGGTTGGTGCAACAAACTGTAAGGATAGATTTTGATAGTCATAGTGTAATCTTCTTGGAAAAGAGACCAACATATCATTATAATACAAAGCATATAAATGTTCAGTATCATTTTGTTAGAGACATGGTTGAAGAGAAGAAGGTTATGCTGGTGAAAGTGGACACTTTGGAGAATATTGTAGATTCGTTAACAAATTCTATGAGCACTGAAAATTTCTCTTGGTGTAGAGAATCTATGGTAATTTTTATCCTGGATTGTTGATTATGAAATTATGTGTTGGATTACTGAGAGGGGGGTTGAATCAATAATAGAGCAATATAATCATTTTTAACCATAAAATGCAAGTGTTATATCAATGTAGCATTATCATCCAATAGTTTCATAGTAAATAAACAATGAACAAATGAGCAATCATACACATACATAGTACACCAATGTTTTTACATGGAAAGCCAAAGCGGGAGAAAACCACGCAATGTTTTTTCTTATATGTCTTTAAGAATTACATTCATTGGAAGCACCAACTTCATTTGTTTTCCAGATGCAACTGGAAGGAGGCTCCAAACCCCTAGTTTCTC
Source organism: Picea engelmannii (assembly GCA_009831015.1). NCBI lineage: Eukaryota > Viridiplantae > Streptophyta > Pinopsida > Pinales > Pinaceae > Picea > Picea engelmannii. Next base: position 320,991 of record ML783974.1, read on the forward strand.
AGGCTACAACCTGAGGGAAGCTCCAACTCCCCAATTCTCTGGCTACAACCAGAAGGAGGCTACAACCCCCTATGTTCTCCGTCTACAACCGGAATGTGGCTATAACCACCTGTCCTTTCCCCGTCCAACTAACCTATCGTAGAAGTAGAATGATGGAACCACTATCACACTATCACTGTGACATATACTGTTGTAAACATGTACCAATAAACCTGTAATCAACCTATACCATAAACAAGTGCATCAACCATGCACCAACATGTACCTCAACCTGTACCAATCAACCTATAATCAACATGTACCATAAACAAGTTCATCAACCATGCACCAACCTATACCTCAACCTGTACCATCAATGAGTGCATCAACCATGCAACAAATATGTGCCAATCATGCATCAAATACACATAAACTATGAATCATCAAGATTTACCAACATCATCAACTATACACCTCATGTATGTGCCAACTCATTAACTACTTGTCTCAACCATGTACCCAACATGTACCTCAACCAAAATCCCTCATCAATTTCATCATCCAAATATGATTTGTAAATCTATAATAAACCTAGTGTATATGATCACATACCTGCAAACCTTCCTTAACTTTAACAACAAGAGACTACAATTTTCATCAAACTTTACTTTAGTCTCATATGACTAATTTTGGATTAGTCAACAACCCTAACTTGAAATAATCATAACTATGTACATGTAATGAAAAAAGATCTAAAATATTACACAATGTTATTCGGTGTCTTTTATACAATTCCTCCAGGTTTCACTACTTGGAACCTCTCAGAAAAGGAGTTATAGAAAAAATGGCATACCTTGTTTAATTCTAGCTTATTCTAAAAAGCAAACTTGTAGAGCGTTCCCCGCATGGAATATTTGTTGTATGGATATGAAAATGGTACACATAATAATAAAAACTATACTATAACCAATACATTTGGTCTTACTGAATTTGGATCTGTTATGAAGAAGTTATGACATTTTTACCTGAAACACATGTTTTAGACTAGTTTTACGACTAGCCACAAACCCTATTTTCCACGGAGTGTAACTCCAAACATACAATGACCCACAAGCTGAAATTTTAGTCACATCTACTTGGATATGTTTCCTCAACAACCTCCATATTTCGTGATCTAAATCATTATAGAAAAATAGTTATTGCGAAAATGGGGAGATGACATGTAAATAACATACCTTAGAAAGCATCATCAAAATAATTTATCCTCCCTTGAATTTCGGCCTTCTTTACTTCATATTCCCTCCAAAATTATCCTTAGATGTACTTTAGTTACCTCAGTCACTTGTAGATATTCAATACTCTCAAGTGTGATAAAATGAGAGCCCCTTGCCTCTTATTTATACTTTTATGTAGCTTCCTCAAGGGGTTACCTTCTAACCATCTTAAACCACTTTCCTTATTTTAGGGCTAAACCACTTCTAACCACTTGTCCACTTAGTAATTTCTCCATTAACTTTATTATTTAAATAATTTCTTTTGTATCCACTTTGACTTATAGTACACTCATCACTTCACTTTATTATTTAAATAATTTCGTCTTTGCAACCACTTTGACTACTTCGACCTTTTGGGGCTTCTAGATGACTCATGAGGGTTCTCCAAATTCAAATGGCCATAACTCTCTAACCGTGAGGATTTATGTGATGTTCCACATACCACCAGAAATGGCATGACATGTAATATCCATCTAGAATAGTCGTACCTTCAAATATATTAAAACTCATACCATTATACATCAAATAAACTTGGGTCCATTACCCAAACCTTTGTGCTACCGGAATTCTCTACCTGACTTTATTCAAGGGTTGACATCAATGAAAACCAACCCAATTAATCAACAATATCCCCTTTTGGCATTAATGGCAACACTCTGATGCAATATTGAATTCATATCACTCATGCTCCCCCTGTGACCATCACTCCCCCTAGAACCATGCCTCTGTTCTCTTTCTCCATGCATTTACCTTTGCATATGATAAATCTTTCCCCCTTTGTCATCAATGACAAAGGTATCTTTCCATACGAGGTTGCTCCCCCTGACTGAACTCTTCCTGAAACTGATCTCCCAACCTGAACTGTCCTCTTTATGGTGCTTCCTCGTGTAAATATAAGACATGTAAGATAATAATTCAAAAGCATTCATTTTGGAGTAGAAATTACTTAGAGTTTCTGGAGAAAATACTCAAAGGATTCCCTTGGAAGCGGTTTTGTAAAGATGTCTACTACTTGTTCTTTTGTGCCCACGTATTCAACTATGATGTTCTTATTTGCAATTTGTTCCCATAGAAAGTGATATTTTATTGGAATGTGCTCCATCTTGGAGTGCATCACCGTGTTCTTTGAGATACTGATGGTTATTGTATTATCACAATAGATTGGAATGGGATCATCATACTCAACCTGTATACCTGTCAAAGTTTGTTTCATCCATAGAACCTGAGTAAAACATCATGTTGCTACAATATACTATGCTTTGGTTGTAGATAAAGATACTGATGATTGTTTCTTGCTTAGCCAAGATACTAAACACTCACCCAAGTAGAACGTTTCTCCACTGGTGCTTCGTTGGTCATCAATTTAACCTGCCCAATCTTCATCTGTGTAGGAAATAAGTGATAGATCCTTTCCTTTTAGATACCATAATCCAAATTCTTTTGTTCCTTTGATATATTTGAAAATCCTCTTCACTGCTAATACATGTGATTCCTTTGGTGCTGCTTGAAATCGTTCCACCTATCCAACTGCCTGCATTACATCTGGTCTAGATGATATAAAATATAGTAAGCTACCAATTATTGACATGTATTGTCTCTATTATGTAGACTTTGAATCATCATATTTTCTCAACTTGCAACTAGTTTGCATAGGAGTGGTAATTGGTTTGCAATCTTCCATTCAGAACCTCTTTAGCATTTCTCTGATATACTTAGTTTGAAAAATAAAAATTCCTTGGTTGCTTTGACGTATCTGAAGACCCAAAAAAAAGGATAGTTCTCTAAGTAATGACATTTCAAATTCAATCTACATATCCTTTGCAAATTTATGGATTAACCTGTCATCAATAATTCCAAAAATAATATCATCAACATAAAATTCAATTAATAAAATACCATCTTGAGTTACCTTGATGTAGAGGTTGTTGTTTGCACCTTCGTTTTTGAACCCTTATTGTTGTAGATATTTATCCAGTCTAGACTACCATGCTCTAGGATCCTTTTTTAGACCATACAAGGCATTCTTCAATTTACACACAAAATCTTTGTTCTCTGACAACTGAAATCCTTCTAGTTGTTCAATGTAGACTTCTTCTTCAAGTTCCCAGTTCATAAAATATGATTTCACTTCCATCTAATACACTTTAATATTCTTTGAGCATGCATAAGCTAAGAGCAATCAGATTTCTTCCATTCTAGCAACTGGGGAAAATGTCTCTTCAAAGTTGATTCCTTCAACATGTGTGTATCCTTTACATACCAATCTAGCTATGTTCCTTGTAACATGTCCATCTTCATTCAATTTATTTCTGAAAACCCACTTTGTGCCAATCACATTCTTATTATTTGGCCTTGGAACCAATTACCAAGTGTCATTCTTCTCTATTTGATCCAAATATTCATCCATGGCCTTATTCCAGAATTCATCCTTGTTGGCCTCTTCAAAACTGTTTGGTTCAATCGTAGATAAGAGTGTTAGGTGAATTTGTTTTGGTGAACATATTCTTCTTCTAGTCTCAACTCCTACATCTTTGTTTCCGATAATCTGATCTAAAGGATGATTCTTTTGTATTTGTTTGCTAGGTATATTTGGAGGCACTTGTTGAACTTTCTCTTCTACTTCTGTCTGATCCTCTTGATCTTCCCCTTCTACTTCTTCTTCATCTTCTACTTCTTTTTTGTAAAGTTGTTCCATTGATTCATTTTCTTCTTCCTTTAATTCTCGTCCACCTATTTCATCAATTGTTACATAGATCCTTTCCACAACTTTTTTCAACCTTGGATTGTAACACTTGTATGGTTTCCTTGTACTTGAGTAACCAACAAGTACTCCTTTGTCCACACGAGAGTCAAACTTTCTCATTTTGCCATCTTCTCTTTTGTTGTAGCATTTTCTTCCAAATACTCTAAAGTGTTTCGCATTTGTTGGTCTTCCTTTCCATAGCTCATAGGGAGTTTTGTCAGCGTTGTTTTTGAGAATTAATCTATTTTGAATGTGAACTATTGTATGCACTACATGTGTCCAAAAAATATCTGTCTATTTGGGATCCATTATCATTTTTTGAGCCATTTCATGTATTATCGTGTTCTTTCTTTCAACAACTCCATTCTATTGAGGTGTCCTAGAAACGAAGAATTTCCTTTTTATTCCATGCCTGTTGCAGTAGTTCATAAATTCCTTTGAAGTGAACTCTCCTCCATTATCAGATCTCAAACATTTGATTTTTGAATCCATTTCATTTTCAACCAATTTTCCTTGTAGACCTTGAAGTTTTCAAAATCTTCTGACTTATTCCTAAGAAAGCAAACTGCAATCATTCTTGTATAATAATCAACTAATAACATAAAGTATTTCTCACCTTTTAAACCCTTTGTTATATTTGGTCCAACTAGATTAGTATGCACAATTTGCAGTGGTCTTATCATTGAATATTCCTTTGATTTGAACCTGGTCTTTGTTTTCTTTCCTTGTTGACAATGCGTGCATAAATTGTTGGTTGGTTTCATGATCTCGAGAATTTCTCTAACGGATTCCTTTTTGTTGACTTTGATAAGGTTATCAAAGTGTATGCAACCCATTCTTTTGTTCCATAGAAAACCTTCATCTTCCTTTCCTAGACAACACTTTTCATTTCCAATTTCACTTAATACATATATGTTGCTTGAAGTTCTTACAGTTGTTGCAATCAATTTTGTTGAACCTTCTTTTCTTATCTCGCACTTTTGTGAATCAAAAGTAATTTTATGACCTTGGTCACACATTTGACTCACAATTAGAAGATTATGTTTCATATCTTCTACTAGCAGAACATTATTTTCCTTGGTATTCTTGTTTCCAATTCTGACAGTGCCTTTTCCAATGATTTTAGTTGAATCATCATCTTCGAAGGAGACTGATCCATCTCTTTCCTTTCTTAATCTAAGAAACTTGTCTTTATCACCTGTCATGTGTTTTGAACAGCCATTGTCAAAATACCAACCACGTTTATTTTGCTTAGATTGTAGAGTGAGTGTGCATTCTTCATTGTTTTATTGATTCTGCTTTCTTATCCATGTTCTCTTATGAGGTTCTTGTCTGTGATTGTTGTTGTTTTGTTGTGGTTTTCTAGGAGGGACTGTCATTCTACAATCTTTAGCCATGTGTCCAAAGTTGTTGCACTTGTATCATTCCACTTCAGTGCTCAATGATTCAAACATGTTGTAGCTTCTTCTCTGTGTTTCACTAGGCCTTCTTGGCTAGCCATTTTGTGTATGACTTTCAAAGTTGTTTATGTTCCTGCTATTAGCTCTGCAATTTACATCTTTATGTCCAAAATTATTCAATGCATAACATAAACAAAAAAATATAGTTTGATACCTAGGAGTTGAATATATTATGAAAGGAGTTACTCTTATGAATCCTTCTTCTTCATGAGGCCTATTTGTTTATGTTGGTCGTTGATTCTGAAGTCTAAATCTTCTCGGTGGAGGAGTGTCTCTGTAATCTTCCTTGTAGATATTCATATCTCCTTTGATTGTTTCTGCATAGCTTTTTGGATATGTTTCTTGTTTTGTTGCTTTGGAGATTGATCCTTTTTCTGTCTGATTGTATCCAAGTCTGGACTTGTTGTGATAAGGTTTTTGACTGCTGATAATGTCATCCATAAATTTTGAGTTGTTCTGCATATTTTTCTTTTGAAGATTCTTTCTCAATGGGACAATCTATGCTTCCAAATTTCCAATGATCCTGTCTCTTTATTCTAACTTTTATTTGAGTGCTTATTCAATTAGTTTATCTTCTTCTATTTGAACCTTCAATTTCATGATCATTTGTTCTAGTTCCTGAGTGTCTTCTTTCTTGTCTAGTTCTGCTTGTAGCTTTTTTATTTTCTTCTTCTCTCTTCTTATAACTTCTATAGAACTCAACAATTCTTCTCAGTAATCAACTTGTGCCTCTTCATATTATTCTTCGGTGTCCTCTTTATCAGAGTATTCTATTTCCATGAATAGAACTATTTTTGTCTCACTGTCACTAAATTCATCTTCATCTGATGAGTAGATGTCTTCTTTGGTGCATAAGCTTTTCTTGAAAGCTTTCTTTTTGGTTTTTTTTCCTTTATATCTTTGTTTGTTATTTGAGTAATCTTCATCATTCCTCTTTTTTTTTTATGAGGACATTTGTTAGCAAAATGACCAATACCATCACAATTAAAACAAATCAATGGAAGCTTACCTTTATATCTGTCGTTGGTTCCCTTGTTCAATCTTCTGACAAAGTTGGCCACTTCTTCTTCATCATCTTCTGAGAAGTCATTGTTGCTGCTATGTTCCTTTTTCTTTCCCTTTTTCTTTGAACTTTTGGATTCTTTGAAAGATGCTTCTTTTATATCTAGATTTTCATGTTCAGTTCTCATTTCATATGTTGTGAAGATTCCATGTAGTTTGTCCATGATTATTGAGTCTAGATATGCTCTTTCTTCTAGTGATGATATCTTAGGATCAAATCTCATAGGAAGAGATCTTAGTACCTTTTGAAAAATTATAGATTCTTCAATTTATTCTCCCAATCATATGATTGCATTCACTATTTCATCGACTCGTAAGAAGTAAGCTACAATATTCTCATCTTCCTTCATTTTTAGTTGTTCGAATTGACCACTGTAAGTTTGAAGCTTTGTTTCTTTGACTTTTGAATCTCCTTCATAAATATTTTGAAGTTTGTCCCAAATCTCTTTAGCAGATTTACAATGTACAACTTTGGTATATACCAATTCACCAAGACCATTCATAGGTGCATTTGTGGCTTTGGAATTATTTTGACTGAGTTTCATTTCCTTTTCACTTGTTGGCGAAACTATTGGTTCTTTGTATCCATCTACTACTGATTTCCAAATTTCAAATCCCTATGCATGTATATATGTTTTCATCCTTCTGCTCCAGAATGCATAATTTTTTCCATAAAACTGTGGTATTTTGTTTTTATACATGTTGTTTCTCTCCATTATCTACCTTTCAGTGGTTAAACTGATTTCTGAAGGAAACTGTTGTGATAGCAGTTGTTGTATTACTGAGTGGTGGGGTGAATCAGTACTAGAGAAATATAATCCTCTTTATCCATAAAATGCAAGTGTTATATCAATGTAGCATTATCATCCAATAGTTGCATAGTAAATAAACAATGAATAAATGAGAAATCATACACATACACAATACACCAGTGATTTTACGTGGAAACCCAAAGCGGGAGAAAACCACGTAATGTTTTTTCTTATATGTCTTTAAGAATTACATTCATTGGAAGCACCAACTTCCTTTTCTTCTTGCTGCAACTAGAAGGAGGCTCCAACCCCCTCGTTTATCAGGCTACAACCTGAGGGATGCTCCAACTCCCCAATTCTCTGGCTACAACCAGAAGGAGGCTACAACCCCCTATGTTCTTCGGCTACAACTGGAAGGTGGCTACTACCACTTGTCCTTTCCCCGTCCAACTGCCCTATCGTAGAAGTAGAATAATGGAACCACTGTCACACTATCACTATGAGATATATTGATGTAAACCTATACCAATCAACTTGTAATCAACCTGTACCATAAATGAGTGCATCAACCATGCACCAACCTATACCTCAACATGTACCAATCAACCTGTAATCAACATGCACCATAAACAAGTTCATCAACCATGCACCAACCTGTACCTCAACCTGTATCATCAACGAGTGCATCAACCATGGACCAAATATGTATCAATCATGCATCAAATATACATAAACTATGACTCGTCAAGATGTACTAGCATCATCAACTATACACCTCATGTATGTGCCAACTCATCAACTAATTGTCTCAACCATGTACCCAACATGTACCTCAACCAAAATATCTCATCAATTTCATCATCCAAATCTGATTTGTAACTCTGTAATAGACCTGGTGTATATGATCACATACCTGCAAACCTTCCTTAACTTTAACAACAAGAGACTAGCATTTTCATCAAAATTTACTTTAGTCTCACATGACTAATTTTGGATTAGTCAACAACCCTAACTTGAAATAATCATAACTATGTACCTGTATTGAATAAATATTTGAAAATAGTACACAATGTTCTTCAGAGTTTTATGAAATTACTTTGGGTTTCACTGCTTGGAACCTCTTAGAAAAGGATTTATATAAAAAAATGGCATACCTTGTTGAATCTGGCTTATTCTAGAGAACGAACTTGTAGAGCATGCCCTGTACATAATATTTGTTGTATGGATCTAAAAATGGTACACAGAATACTATAGACTATACTATAACCAATACATTTGGTCTTACTAATTTGGATTTGTTATGAAGAAGTTATGACGTTTTTACCTGAAACACTTGTTTTAGACTAGTTTCAAGACTAGCCACAAACCCTTTTTTCCACAGAGTGTAACTTCAAAAATACAATGACCCACAAGCTGGAATGTTTATCACATCTACTTGGATATGTTTCTTCAACGACCTCCATATTTCACGGTCTGAATCATTCTAGAAAAATAGCTATTGCAAAAATGGTGAGATGACATGTAAATAACATACCTTAGAAAGCATCATCAAAAGAATTTATCCTCCCTTGAATTATGGCCTTCTTTACTTCACCTTCCCTCTAAAATTATCCTTAGATATCCTTTTGTTACCTCAGTCACTTGTAGGTATTCAATATGCTCAAGTTTGATAAAATGAGAGACCCTTGCCTCTTATTTATACTTTTATGTAGCTTCCTCAAGGGGTTACCTTGTAACCATCATAAGCCACTTTCCTTATTTTAGAGCCAACCCACTTCTAACCACTTTCCTTATTTTAGGGCTAACCCACTTATAACCACTTGTCCACTTAGTAATTTCTCCATTAACTTTATTATTTAAATAATTTCTTCTTTGCAACCACTTTGACTGTTTTGACTTTTTGGGGCTTCTAGATGACTCATGAGGGTTCTCCAACTTCACATGGCCATAACTCTCTAACCGTGAGTAGTTATGTAACGTTCCACATACCACTGGAAATGCCGTGACATGTAATATCCATCTAGAATAGTCTTACCTTCAAATATATTAAAACTCATACCATTATACATCAAAAAACCTTGGGTCCATTACCCAAACCTCTGTGCTACCGAAATTTACTATCAAACTTTCTTCAAGGGTTGACATAAATGACAACCAATCCAAATAATCAACACTTTGGCCCCTATATCCAAAGAAAACAACAAGTGGGAGAATTTTGGGTATCCGTTATATTATTTGCACAAAGTGGTTAAATCACCAAATTTTTGGGCGGTCTTTCATGTTTGGCAACAATGGTTTTTCTCCTTTGGTGGCTTAGTGATGCATGGTGTTTTGTCCCATGGTTTTGTAATTCTGGTTAAGGAATTAAGGTTGTAAGCTAATCTGGGTCAATGGATTAGGGGTTTTTTGGATTCCATGGGATCCTATATATTGTATTGTAAACAATGAAGTTGGATTATGAATATAATTATATGTGAGGTTATAAAACAGGTTGTTGGTTTTCTCAGTTGGTTTTCTAGGGTAAATATCTATGTATATGTGTGATTATAATTGTTTTATTTTCTATGTTAAGAATCTATGTGTGCATTGCATTGATGTAAAATGTTTAAAAATTACATTTGGTATCAAAGAAGTTATTGGATTTAGGGAATGCCTGTGTGGTTGAGGGTTTGGATTGACTCTATGATAAACCTTGTTATAGTGGGATTTTTGTGGTATCAACTCTTATGGTGAAAAAAATGGCAAGTATTTCAAGAACATAGATCGAAAAATTTAATGGGAAAAATGTTGAGTTGTAAAATCTTAAGTTTGAAAATATGTTGGTAGACAAAGATCAATGGGTCGTAATAGATCCAGGTACTACACCTACAGGAATGTCAAAAAAATACTAGACAAAGTTGGATAGGAAGGAAAAGAGCATGATCTAGTTGTCTCTTAGATTTAGTATTATTGAATGTGCAAGGGGAATCTATAGCCAAGGAAATATGTAAACAATTATGGGCTTGGTATTAGTTTAATTCCCTGGTAAACAAGCTTTTTTGTGGAAGAAGTTGTAAAACTTGAGGATGAAATACAAAGAATTAGTAACAAAGCATTTGAATGACTTCAATACAGTGGTATGTTAGTTATTGTCTGTTGATATTAAGATTTATAATGATCATAAGTGTATCAGTTGATTGTTCTCTTTACCAGACTTGTGGGATAGTCTGGTTGTGTCCATAGGAAGTAGAGAACATATTCCTTATTTGGAAGAGGATGCTCCCATGAAACAAATAAAAATAACTCCTCAAGTGGGAGATCTAAATCTAGAGGAAGATCTAAATCTCCAAGAAAATTCATAAAGGTATGTTAGAGATGTGGAAAATAAGGGCATTATAAGAAACAATGTAGATCCAAAAGTGTTGAGAGAGGGAAGTTTGAATAACTAAGGTTTTAGGAGAGAACAAAAAAACAGAGAAGGGAGCATTTTACGGGGTCAAAGTAGAAGTCGAAGTGCATGCAAAGGCAGGAAGAATAGCAGTTAGGCATGCAAAAGAAGCATGCAGGAGTAAAGGAAGGAAAGTAGCAGGTCAACAATAAAGAAAAATAAAGGTGCAAAGGAAGGAAAAGCAACATGCTGGAAAAAAAGAAGGAAAACCACTAGGACATGTTAGGGTTTTGGGATAAACTATTAGGGTTTTGAGCCCTAACTGTATGTATAAATATGTAATGGGTTGAGGAAGAATAGGTTGTTGAAAAAGAGATATTAGATTATTGAGTGTAAGAGATTAGGTTGTGTATGAGTGAGAAGTTTTGTAGAAAGAGAGAGGTGTGCACTGTAGAGAAGCTAGGCTAGATTGAGGATGGAGAACTATACCATGATGTATCTATTGTAAGTGCAGTGGACATGCCTGAGGTGATTACTACATGAAGATCAATATAAAATCCAACCATTGTGGATGTATCCCAAGGATTGGGTGAACCACGTTAAAATTTGTGTCTCTATGTGTCATTTGATGTGGTTTTTCATAGATGTTTTGTTTATGCATGATTAGTATAGATCTATTTATTATACGATTGATGCACATTAATAATGAATGATATTGAGGGTCATTTATGTTGTAATCTATGCGATAAGGGTTCTACATAATAGATTGTGTTAACTAATCGAAGGATATGAAAAGATATCTTGCACATAGGGTGGATAAATGGTAATAGATGTGATGATAGCCTCATATCCCTTCATCCCTATAGAAACTTGGTTCTTGCATCCCCAATAGATACCTCAGGTGAGAATTCACTTGCACGCAGGTGATGTTGAAAGGGCCAGTATCTGAAGGGTTTTGTTGGTTGAATAAATTGAACCTAGGCTCTTATAACCACGAGCCAACAAATGGTTATGTTGTTGGGACCCAGAATATGTAATTGAGGGAATGTTTTGGAGGCTGACAAAGAAATTTATCGTCGAATGGCTGAAAAGAAAGGAATGAGAATTTACCCGAGGAGAGAATAGAAACCCTCAGATGAGCGATGAACAATGGTTGCAAAGGTATGTGTTCACAGAGCTGCATGAGATTTCCTTTGGTGATTTTTTTATTATTTTGACTGAATGGTTAGAAATATTAGTGGAGAATACTAAAATATATTGTACTGCAACACCGAACAATTGGACCCTTGAGTTGGTAAGAAAATTGAATTATATACGCAATACTACTTCGTGTGTAGTTGATTTCTGGTTGAATAGCATACTGGGGGGTTGTATTACGGAATTTGTACTAAATTGTACCATGTCACATAGTGTTGCAGAAGTGGATTTCTTCAAGGATCCACGCAAAATGTCTATGAAATAATTGGATACCCGGATAAAGATGTTTTTGTGCGACAAATGTGTGATGGTGATGTAATCTGACTACTAAGGGGATTCACACACATAGGGGAACTAGGGGATGATCGAGGGATAGTCTAAAGAAAAGAAGGAATGAAGAAAGAAATGACTAGGGAAGGTAGGGATTGAGGATGAAAACAAATGAGAAATTTATACTAGAAGAAGAAAATGAGTTTGGAGTATTGCGTAGTGAAAGAAGGTACAAGAGGTTGAAGACTAGGGCTAAGGAAGGAGATCCATGGAGTGAGTATGAGAGAAGAGTTCCCTACACAATAGTCCAAAACATAGAAATACACCACACATAAGGAGAGGAAGATGATTCTCAGTTTATTCCTATAGTAAAAGAGTCATTAAGTCCTACGCAAGCTGGATCTTGTGTTGATTCCATGACCCCATGTGCGTCACCTAGATCTGAGATAGAAATTGAGGATTTGTCAAAATAAATTATAGTTAGCGGAGGAAGTTAGAGTAGCAATAGAAAAAGTAGTGGAAGTAGTGCATCAAGTCAGATTCAGTCAGCATCCCTCGGGGGAGGTACTATGCAAAACAATATGGCAGGGTTAGACAATACATTGACAATGCTTGAGTTCGATGGAGTTGGGTCGGAATACCCAGAACAACATCTATTTTTATGTGAGACAATTTGGGCCACGAAGAATGTCCAAGATGAGGCCACAAATATTGTGTAGATGGAAACAATGTTTAGAGGATGCACATTAGTATGGTACATGAAACTGCAGAGTACTACACTTGCAGGTCAAGCAAGGACACTAGAAAAAATTAGACAAGAATTATTGAAAGATTTCAAGAAACAGAAGTATGAGTCACAGTACATCACAGAATTGAATGAAATTAAACGAGTGCATACTGAGATAGTGTGGGACTATGATCAAATATTTAATGATTTGATGGGTAGGTTGACATTTCAAATTCTTGATAATCAACACAGAGAATGGTTTATTGTGGGACTATTGCCACACATTCACTACCCGTTGATATAAAAAAAGGTTGCATTGCAATATGAATATTTGGAGATTTCAATGAAGCTAGAATCATTTTTTGTAGGGGATGGCAGGGGGATGGATCAAGTCCAGACATAATTAGCTTCCTTGAAAATTCAATTAGCAGAAGCCACGAAAGGAAAGGAGAATCGAGAAAAAAATTTGTGTGTTAAGTGTAGGACTAAAGGCCACCATAAGGACGAATGCCTAGAGTTTGTGCAGTATTTGGAAATTGGAGCACCAAACCCATTACCAGGAGGGAGGTACTACAAAATATGCAAGAAATGGGTACATAATTTGCATGATTTTCCATTGGTGCAGAAACACCAGAGTATGCCAAAGAATTTATTTTGTAACTTTTGCAAGTCATTGTGGCATGAAGAGAAGGATTGTCACACATTCGATTTGATGAGAGAGTGCACTTCATATATATATAGAATTCAAGAGGAAAATTCCATGACAGAAGGAGGTGGTCCACAGTATAATAATCAGAGACACTTTAATCCAGGAGGACGAGGAGGGTTTGGCTAAGGAAGTTTTGACATAGGAGGTAGAGGCCCAATAATCTACTACAATTGTAATCAACTGAGACACTTATCTCTTGAATGCCAAAATCCTTGTACAAACTACACATATTTTAGAGCATTGGATCATGCGATAGAAGACTATCCTCAATTACTTGAAAAGTGGTAGGAAAGAGAGAATCAGAACCATAACTCGAATAAGAACGTACAAAAAATATCAGCAGAGATACATGATGAAGAACCCAAAATAGTAGTTGTCACGCATGTAGGAGATAAGACAAGAGTTGATGCGGAAAACAAAGGGAGTTGGAGTGAGAAATTGGTGAGGAAATCAGCAGGACCTATGCCGGCATTTGACCCACAACAAGAAAAAGAGACATAGCAACAGAAAAGGAAGGAGATACCATGACTAGATTGGATGGAATCAACATCATATGCAACCCCTATGGTTTACATGCCTTTGATCTATGATCGTACTAATCCAGAAAGGCCCCTTGAAAAGGAAATTCCTTCGAAAGAATTTCTGAGAATTTGTTTAGCATTGATGAAATATGAAACTACATTGAATGAATTGTGCAGAATGATTTATCTTTGCACGCAATAAAGGGAACTTCCTACTACACAGAGGGTAGTGAATTAGGTACTACATAAAAAGAGGATGAGTGACGAGTTCATATTAAGTGCGCATATTGGGGATTATGACATGGACCAGGTCATTTTAGAATTGGGTTCTGATGTAAACGTTTTTACTAAGAAAACATGGAAAATTATGGGGAAGACAAAGTTGATTTGGTCTTTCATCTAGTTAATATTTTCGAACCAACACAAAATAGTATCAATTGGTCGGTTGTTAAGGGTACCTATGAATATAGGCAGAGTGTGTAGTGTAGCATTTTTAGAAGTATTGATATTGTGGATAACAGTTAGCCATACCCAGTGTTAATGGGGCTTGAATGGGCATTTGAAAATCAAAAAACTATTAATATGAAGAAAAGGGAAATGATCTTTGAAGTAAGGGACTTGAAGGTTATTGCATTGTTGGATCCAACAGAAGGAAAGAGGTATATCAAACCATCCAAAGGGAACAAAATTGATAACCTATATAATATGATTGTGGGAATGGATGACTACGTTAATCTGACTTCATATGGTGTCGTAAGTTGGAGAAGAATTATCTCATCTGTGTCAGATTCAGAGGAAGGTCTAGAACATTGGCACCAAAGGATGCATGAAGTATCAACCAGACTATGTGCTCACATGACTCGATCATTGCACTGGATTGTTATGGATTTATGTGACCCACCCAAGTATGATGGTTCAAATAATATAATTTCTTTTATAAAATCACTAAAGTTGCAGATACTAAAACAACAAAGATTGTTGGCATTAGATGTTGTCTTGAAAGATACTCTAGCCAGATGGTGGGATATATGTAAAGAAAGAATAGAATATTGATAGGAGTGTAGAATATTACTTCAAGTTAGATTTAGTACCGAGGTTGATTATATTGCCCAAAACTATGTAGGAGTAAGTGACCCAGTAGATCATATTGCGTGGTGTAGAAAGATATGAAGTTCGATACTAAAGAAGGAATGGACACATAGGTTCATACATACATTGGAAACGATCCCTAAGAAATGGTACTTGGAACTATAAAGGCGTAGAGAAACAATGAAGTGGGAAAAGCTAAATAAAATATTTAAGGTAACATTTACTTTTGGCGATGAATCTCCATTGATAGAAGCAACTTTGCACGCCATTAGAAATAAGATTTTTTTCAGAAAAAGAATCGATGGATGTAGTACCTGTGTGTAGTGCTCATAGAAATTCTATGACAGTTTATGAACTATTGGAATGTTATAATGTGGCTCAAGGAGATAAGGATGAGGGAGATCCAAGAAATATACAAATACCTGAAACTGAGGGGAAGCATTAAGTGGAATGTCTGGAGCTTGAATCTGTTATGTATGCAAAACCACTAAGGACACATAAGGTAAATATTAGGACAAAAGAGAATCCAAAGTTTGCACCGATAGGAGAATACTAGAATGATGAAATTGTGGAAAAAATTACAGACTTAATGTACGAGTATTAGGATCTATTCCCAACCATGTTTGTAAAGATGAAAGGGATAGTTGGTGAGCTAGGAGAAATGAAGACCCCTATGAAACCATATGCTAATACAGCAAGACGAAGACCTTATAGACTAAATCTAATCTATAAAGAGAAGGTAAAGGAGGAGATAGGTAGAATGTTAAAAGGAAGAATTATTGAACCAGTGGTGGAATTAGAATCGATAAGTCCAATGCTAGTATAAGATAAGAAAACAGGAGGAATCATAATTTGTGTAGGCCTAATAAAGTTAAATGATGCATTTCTACATTATCCATTTACGATACCTTTTACAAATGAAATGATATAGAATGTAGGGGGGTAGGAGGCTAATTCCTTCACGAATGGATTCTCAGGATATCAATAGTTAAAGATTGTGTGGGAAGAGAGATATAAGACTAATTTTGCAATAGAGTGGGGGAGCTACCAGTACATAGTGATGCCTTTTAGGATGACGAATGCACCTGAAATTTTCTCAAGAGTAGTTGTCACAACCCTTAAAGAATATATTGATAAGTTCCTTGAAGTTTATTTAGATGATTGGACTATGTTTAGTCTCTTTAAGAATCACATAGAAGTACTAAGATTAATGTTGGATAGGTGTAGACAATGTTAGATTTCATTGAACTTGAAGAAATTTATTTTTTGTGTGCCTTTTGGAATTTTGGACTTACAACCAACGAGATCAGTAAGAAAGTTAAGAGAAACCATGGGATATACATGATACTACAAGAAGTTCATTAAGGGATATGCATAGATTACAACACCCATGGATAAGTTGTTAAAGAAAGAAGCTAAATTCCAATGGAATGAGGACCGACATAAAGGCTTGGACACATTAAAGCGGAAGTTAGCGACTGCACAAATTTTGATATTCCCATATTAGAAGAAGTAATTTCATGTTCATGTGGATGCATTGTCCATAGTTTTGGGCATATTATTATTTGATTCAGGCGAGGCAGAGTTATACCATCCAATTACATTTGTGAGTAGGAAGTTGTCAACAGTAGAAAAGAACTACACTATGACAGAACGAGAGAGATTAGCAATGGTGTATGTGTTGCAGAATTTTAGACACTATTTGTTGGGTTCTCATTTCAAGATGTATATGGACCACTCTGCACTAAGATACTTGTGAACAAGTCAGTGTTTGGGGGGAGAATTTGCAAATGGTTTTTATTGCTACAAGAGTATGACTTTGAAGTCATAGTTAAGCTAGGTAAATTGAATGCAGGATCATATCACTTATCATGAATTCTATTAGGCGAGGATGTAGGGAACATAGATGATAGTTTATCGGATGCGCATTCATTTGCAGTTCAAATGGTGGATGACTACTTTGTAGACATTGTGCAATTATTAAGTGTAGGAATGTCTCCATTAGACATTCCAATTGCAAAAAAGAAACAATTAGTGGTTAAGGTAGCATAAAATCAGCGAATTGCAACGAAATCATACAATTTAGGTGCAGATGGGATACTAAGACGATGTGTGTTAGAGGATGAAAGGTCAATGATAATATCAAAAGTGCACAAGGGTATCGCAGGAGGAAACTATGCACGTAAATAAAATGCAAAAAATATTTTGTGCGCAAGACTCTAGTGGCCCACACTTCACAATTATTCTAAGGAATATTGTCGGGTATGTGATGTTTTTCAAAGGGTTGGAAATCCATCCAGAAGGGATGATATTCCCTTACATCCATAAGTTACACTGCAGGATTTTGAGAAATGGACAATAGAATTTGTTGGACCGATCAATCAATTAGCTAGGAGATCAAGAGCTAGGTATATAATCATTGCAACAGAGTGTTTGAACAGATGGGAAGAAGCAACAACAATCATAAACTGCAGCATGAAAACTCTTGCGAGATTTATGTTTGATGATGTAGTGACAATATTTGGGTGCCCATGCATTTTACTAATTGATCAAGGAACGCACTTCCAGAATAAGATGATTGCATCATTAAATGAGGAGTTTCAAATTCACCATCAGAGGAGCATGCCATACCATCCTCAAGAAATGGGACAGCAGACGCTTTCAATAAAAATTTAGAGAATGCGTTGACAAAGATTTGCAATGTGGGGAGAGATGATTGGGACTTAAATATCCCTGCAATATTATGTGCATATAGAACTACAAGAAAAACATTTATAGGATAGACACCCTATAGGTTGGTCTATGGGAAATAAGTAGTAATGTCCATGGATTTTATTATGTCAATTTTGCACGTTGCAGTGATTACAGATATTTCGTATTCTAATGTAATACAGGAAAGATTGGCGTAGTTGTTATAGCTCGAGGAAGATCGATTTGTCATAGTATTCCATCAAAAACTCTAGAAGGAAAGAGAAAAAACATGGCATGATAGGAATATTAATCATAATGTTGGGTATATGTTATATTATTTGCATGTGTGTGTGTGGGTGCGTCAGGTTCGACAATTGCGTCTCACGATCCCTCTAGTAGTGCTCTTTGTGTCGTGTGCACCGATAGCTTCCTAAGGGGGTCCCAAAGGGGGCTAGGTATGCCCCCCCTAGTTACGTGCATCGTTCGGCACCGGGCGGTATCCCGGGGCCGACAAGGTTCGGGGCAACGCCTCGAAATTTGTTTTTGGGCAGTTTTTTCTATTTTTAGCAAATTTTGCTATTTTTAGCGGTTTTCTAAATTAATCCTAGATTAATGGATTAGGGTTTTGGTATATACGAAATACCTAAAAACATTTTATATATTGTATGGTGAATGGTGAAATTTGATATCATGAATATAAGAGAGGTTTTCCCCGGTTGAGGGTTTCTGGTATAAATCTTTGTGCACTATGTGTATGAGCCATTGATTAATTTCTGTTTTGCTTAAGAATCTATATGCATTTCTTTACTTCACAAGTTTAAAACTTACATGTGGTAATAGAGCTCGTTTTTGGCTTCATAGGGACGTCTTTGTTGTTGAGGATTTGATTTCGTCTTGATAGATCAAGTTTATCTTGGGTCTATGATAAACCTTGGTTTAGTGGGAGATGTTGTAGTGGTTATTCAAATGTATAAAGAGGAATGGCGAGCTCTTCTAGAATCGAGATAGATAAGTTCAACGGTAAAAACTTTGAGCTATGGAAGCTCAAGATGGAGGACCTTCTTCTAGACAAAGAACAATGGATCATTGTGTATCCTGGTACACAGCCTACTAGTACGCAGCCTACCAGAACACAGATGACTGGTACACAACCTACTAGTACATCACCTACTGGTATGTCAAAGAAAGATTGGGAGAAGTTGGACAGAAGAGCAAGGAGTATTATTTGACTCAGTCTGGCAGATTCGGTGTTATTGAATGTATCGAGAGAATCTATAGCCAAGGAACTATGGGATAAATTGGGGAATTTGTATCAATCAAAGTCCCTGGTAAACAAGTTGTTTCTTCAAAAGAAGTTGTATCATCTTAGGACAAAAAATGGAGATTCTATGACAGAACATTTAAATTCCTTTAATACTCTAGTAAGTCATCTTGTCTATGTTAATATTACGATTGCAGAAGAAGATAAGTGTATTACTTTGTTACGTTCTTTTTCAGACTCTTGGGATAATCTGGTTGTAGCAATTGGTAGTACCACTCAATCTACATTGAAGTATGAGGATGTAGTTTCATCCTTGTTATCTGAAGAGATGAGGTAGAAAAGCATGGATGTTCATAGCACAGATGATTTATTTGTAAGAGGTCGTACCCAGGATAGGAATCCTGGTGACTATTCGGGGGGGAGATCTAAATCTATAGGTAGATCTAAGTCTCTAGGAAAATATTTGAGGAAATGTTGGAAGTGTGGTAAAACAGGGCATTATAAGAAATATTGCAAGTCTAATAAGGTTGAAAAACCAAAGGGATCTGATAGTACCTCTTCCATAGAGGCGAAAACCTCCACTGAAGAAGGAGGTGATGTTTACCTGGAATCTACAGGTACACATGCAGACCATGATGTATGGTTGATCGATTCAGGTGCGTCATACCATATGACTCCTCACAGGGAGTGGTTCTCTGAATATGAAAATTATGATGGTGGTGATGTATTCCTAGGAGATGAATCGACAGAAAAAATCATGGGACATGGAAGGGTTAAGTTGTTGCTAAAAGATGGAAGGATTAGAACTCTCCCTGGGGTTTTCCAGATTCCAAAACTTTCCAGGAGCCTAATATTTGTAAGAAAGTTGGATGATGCAGGAGTGGATACTGTATTTGGAAAGAACACTTGCAAGATGGTACGAGGAGAAATGGTGTTGATGAGGGGATTTCGATGTGGAACTCTGTACAAGTTGTTGGGAAGCACTTATACTAATGGGTGTAACAATTATGTTGTGCTTGACCAGACAAATAAAGAAGACAATACCAATATTGTCCCTAAAAAGAAGACCATGTTGTGGCATCAAAGACTGGGGCATATTGGAGAAAAGGGCCTTCGAACACTACACAGTAAAGGCATCATTGAAGGTGTGTCTAATTTCACTCTAGATTTTGATTCCTGTGAACATTGCATATATGGTAAATAGAATCGAGTAAGATTTCCATTTGGTGCTACAAGAGCAGAGGGGATCTTAGAATTGATACAAAGTGATGTGTTTGGACCTGTGCATGTTCCATCACTAGTTAAGTCTGTGTATTATGTTTCATTCATAGATGATTTCTCAAGGTACACATGGATTTATTTTCTTAGAAATAAATATGAGGTATTTGATCAATTTAAAGAGTTTAAGGCTCTGGTAGAAAATCAGACAGAGAAGAAAATAAAGGTATTGAGAACAGATAATGGTGGAGAATTATGTGGAAATGAATTCAAAGAATTATGTAAGAAGTGTGGTATAGAAAGGTAGAAGACTACTCCATACACTCCTCAGCAGAATGGAGTTGCAGAAAGGATGAATAGGACACTGATGCAAAAATCAAGGATCATGCTCAGTGGTTCCAAGTTAGGACAGGAATTATGGGCAGAGGCAGTGGGTACAACATGTTACTGTGATGGTTGGATTTACATTTTACATCAATTTATTTTGATAAACTAAATAATTTCATAACAAAGTAATGAAATAACAGTAACTTCCGTAACATTCAAGAAATTTTACTAATTTAACTCATTCGTATGCAATTTCGTCAATATAATAAGATTTAATAACAAATTAATTCAAAACAATGCGTAATTCTTACCTGAACCTGATGCTACTATTTGCTCGCCGCTTGCTTCCTTCCCGCTTCTTTAGAACACTACCCAAAACCGACCTCCCTTCCGACTAGTTAGCTCCTAGCCCTAGGATATCAACGGATATCCTAGCCCTCCATGCCCAAAACCCCCAGCAACCCCCGGTGCACTGTGTAAATTCCGCTCCAAGTTTCCCTCTGCCAATTCCTCGCTCCCCCCAAATTCTTCCCCCAACTCCCGTAACATAATGCTCCCCCCAAAATCCTTTACCCCCTTATCCCTCATTCACCGACTTCCCTTCATTTACTCCCCCACCTAATATCTTATCCCATTATTAAATATCTTATCCCATTTATTAAATATCTTATCCCATTATTAAATATCTTATCCCATTTATTAAATGCTTCTATTTTCGGGAACGTAACTTAAATTAATAATATATTTTATTATCCACCT